>OW804094.1:18095002-18323912 GCA_942159475.1 Sthenelais limicola
TCCCAGGCAGTGGAAGAAGCAGCAGATGGAGAGAGTTCTGGAAAGTTCTGGAAAGTTCTACAAGACTGGAGATCGACGTTAGCTATATTTAGACCACCTCCTGATACAAGAGCAGTCTAGCATAACCATGGAAACTAAAGACCAAAGGAAAGATGGCAAAGTTTCAAAACTTATCATATCTTATTCAATGTTGTAGGGTCGGGTAGGTAGTGTAGGAGGAGGGGGTGTGGGGGGTGGAGGGGGGGGGGGGTCCGTGACTGGGCGTCTTATAATATGTGATTCAACACTGAGTAAAGATGGTTCTGCCTACCAAGGTTTGTGTACAATAGTATCAATTTCTCACTTATTTTCTGTAAAAAAAAAGAACCCCCAGCCCACCATCAACCCCCACATTTCAATGTTAATTCCCAAACAATTTTCTATATATATTTATATTGCTTATTTTGTTTTTATTATTCATTTACAGACCAATAATGATTTAACAGTTACAAGAAATAACCTTCTATCACTCTGGGGTGTTTTCAAACTTTCAAATTTTATATTAAATGCTCCCCTATCCCAACCACCTCATGCCACCCACCCATTATATAAAAACCCTCATATTATATAACCCTTTCTCTTCTATTATATAACCCTTTCTCTTCTATAATACAACCCTTTCTCTTCTATAATATAACCCTTTCTCTTCTATAATATAACCCTTTCTCTTCTGTCTCATTCTTTTCTAAGCTTTTCACACAACCTTCTTCTTTCTCTTCTGCAAACCCCCTAACGCCCCCGCCCCCCACACACACTATTACCCACACATGGTGCACCACTCTGACATGTTATCATCAGCAGTCCACTACCAGTCCACCAATTCTACCCCCCCTCACCCCCACCCCCACCACCACCACCACAAGAAGCTTTGATTAAGTCAGTTGGATGAATCAGTATCAGGGTTTGTTTGAAGTCCACCCACCACCACTACTAGGGTCAGATTTTCTGAAAATGCACAATCTACACATCTCTCAAATTCTGCTAAAATAGAGTGAAAAATGATAAATACTGAGTATATCTGAGAGTATTCTGTATAGTATTCATTCAATAAATCTGTCTGGTTAGGTTGAACTGAATTTTTAACCTAATTTTCGTCTTAAATTTGGGTTATTTGTGAGGATTGGTGAAGGCCAATTGTACGTTTTCTGGCCACTTGACCCTACAACCCCTCCCTCCCTCTTATTCTGCCTCCCTGATTACCCCACCCCACCCCACCCCACCCCACACACACACTCAGCCCAATGCCTTGTCAGACCAACAGCTAATGCACCCTTGCACGAAGCCTACACCTCTTTGACCACCAGCTAAACGTCTAGCACCGTCTATAGAGCACTTGTATTGCACATGTTACCATGTACAATTACTCCACACTAGTGGAGGAGAGGATCATGGTACTTTTGTTATTGGACTGGGGATAATTTAGAGATAAAACGAGCTTATATGGGATGTGTTTATTAAGGGAAATGTGTCACAAGTCGCAAAATGTATATTTTTCAAAGTATTTTGTCCACCTCTTTGTAGGATTGTTATCATTTTTGGGGTATATAATGCTCCAAGTTGTATAAATACATGTACCACATCTCCAGATCCTGTAAAAAAAATATAGCTATGCACTTCGAAGATCGTCCTATAGAGTATACATAGCTACTTTACTAGTAATTGTCCACCCAGAGATATCGCTAACTTTTATCAAAAATAAAAGTATCAAACTTAAAAAATAGAAATACTTATTATCTGTCCTAATGTTTACTATCATTAGAATCGGCTTGATCTAATCTTTTCAAATATGATGATATCTCAAAATGTATTGATTATTTCAGAAAAAGAAGACCAAGACTCAGTTATCGATTGCAACATTTGACTCAAAATGGCGGCAATACAAAGCTGCTATTGGGGATGGAAGAACTTTAGAAGGATTGGGAGGAAGGATGGAGGGGAGAGAGAGATTTCCGGGCTTGATGGTTTGCTTGGGAAAACAGGGGATCTGACTAACTGGTCACCATTATACGGGTCAGATTTTCAGAAAATGTACAATTGGCAGCTCTACACATTTAGGAAATTCTCCTAAATTAGGCTGAAAAATGAAGAATACTGGGTATATCTGAGTATATTTGGTATCGCGTTGACTTAAAGTATCAGTTCTGTTATGTTAAACTGCATTTTGAAGCTCATTTTTGTCTTAAATGTGGGCTATTTGAGAGGATTGGTGAAGGCGAATTGTACATTTTCCGAAAATCTTACCCATACACACACACAAACACACACACAGACGCTTCGTGACGTCATCATAGCTTATGGTCACGTGACATGACATGAATGTGATGGTGATTGTGGAGGTCAACTAGGGGGGTATTTAGAGGTCAAATCATTTTCTCTGATTGTTCCGGTGTTTGTCCTAAAGTTAGGATTTGCGGTTTAAAAGAAAGAAAGAACATTTGCAAACTAATATTCAAGATATGGATAGGATTATTGCTCTTGTTTGTAAGGAGTACAGAATATCCAAAACCATTTCTCGGAATCAGAAGGTAATTTTCCAAATATTGTTATGACAATATAAGTTCTAGATTTATCAATATTCACCTCTCCAGATAAAACAGACAGGAGGTGGATTTGGCAATACATAAAGTAACTTCGTATAAAAGATAATTAATTTTTGGCGATTGTTATTATTGTTATTGCAATGATGAAGCTTTAAAAATTGTGATGTGTTACAGCAAAATGAGTCACACGAGGCAAAAAATGGATGTTGAGATATCATCATATTTGAAAAGATGAGATCAAGTGGATCCTAATGATGGTAAGTGTTTCTATATTTGTTTATATATTTATGTTTGGGAACAAATTTGCAATATTTCTGTTTGGACAATTACCAGTACAGTAATTAAATGTACTCTATAGGATGACCTTTGCAACGCAAGGATATATTTGATACACTGTCTTAAAATTTGGTACATGGATTAATATGCCTTAGAGCGCTATACGCCCCTTAACAATGAGAGCATTCCAACAAAGACATCTTGTGAATAAATCACTTTGAAAAATATTAATTTTACGACTTGTGACTCATTTTTCCGAAACACATCACAAATGGTTTACAAAATCTAAGCTATTGAATCTTCTCCCATATACATACATGGGTCAGATTTACAGAAAATGTACAATTGGCCTCCACTAATCCTTTCTAATAACCCACATTTAAGACAAAAATGAGCTACAAAATGCAGGTTAACATAACAGAACTGATACTTTAAATCAATGCGATACCAAATATACTCAGATATACCCGGTGTTATTCATTTTTCAGCTTAATTTAGCAGAATTTACTAAATGTATAGAGCTGCTAATTGTACATTTTCTGAAAATCTGACCCACATATTAGATTAGCAAGTGACACACCAAGAGAGACAATGTCGGACCACCAGGTCCTGGATGGGTGTATGTAGCGCAGAGTAATTAGTAATTAAATAATTAATTGAATAATGATAGCCCTGATGGTGTGGTGTTGGAAGTGCTGGACTCTCAGGCGTCATATCTGACATGCTCTCCCTGTCTCGGTATAATGCTAATTTATCACCTCTGTACTGCTGACATAGGGGACATAAACACCAACAGATTTAGGACCATGTACATGGTAACCTATCACATAATTATAGTTCACATGTTATATTATATATGGGATGTGTTTCAGGAAAATGAGTCATAAGTCGCAAAAATCTTTTTTGAGATACTATTATATTTGAACAGAGGAGATCAAGCCGATTCCAATGGTGGTAAACATTAAGGACATCTAAGTAGTGTTTCTATATTATAAGTTTGTTATCTTTATCTTTGGAAAAAAAAGTTATTGATATTTTTTGGTGGATAATTACTATCAAAGTACCTAAATATACTCCATAAGATGACCTTAGATATGCATAGATATATTTAATACATTGCCTTGAAATTTCGTACATGTATTAATATTACTAGCAGCATTAAGTAGCCCAGAAATTAGAATATTCCAGCAAATATATCTTATAAATAAATTACTTTGAAAATTATTCATTTTGCGACTTATGACTCATTTTCTTGAAACACATCACATATGATATCATTATTAGGGAGGTTCTGCAAGCAAACGTATCTCAATTACGTAACCGTATCTGTATCTTTTGGGGTGAATTACGTCGCATTTCTGTGTATAAAAATGAATTGTGAGATGAAACATTTCGCTTGATATGTTGTGTTTTTCCCGCCATATTTTGCTGAATCTCTTTCTTCCTTTTAACATATGTTTGTATATCAGAGATACGGATACGCTTACGTTTACGTAAAGGTTAGACTTGCTGAATCTCCCTAATGTTATCATCGTAACAGTGGAGGCAACGCAACGTCAGGGCAACGTATGAACACATCATTAAAGGAGTGAGTGATGGTTGCTTAATGCTATGAAGGATATTGCGTCTTTTCTATGTAAATGTTTAAATACATTATAGGCCTCAAATGATTTTTAAAAAATCATTTGTATCTTCTATTTTCATAATAGAAATAGGATATGTTTATATCTTCTACAGCCATTTCTCCCAGGGGTTGCTAGACATCCGTTAGTAGCTCGGATACTAATTTAGGGGCAATATTTTGCATTAGAAATAGTCCGGCGACAAATGGAAGACTAAAGTCAAATCATTTCCAACAATTTCTTCATCATTAGGCAATTCTGCATTTCAAAACACTAGCAGCTGCGATGGAATTCATCTCCCATAAAGAGTTTATAAAAAGGGCGCATTGTACTTTAAATTGCGTTTACTCAGCTAATATATCACAACAAATAGAATGATTTTATCAACAAAACGATTGTGCACACCAGCGATCAAAACACAGATTTGATCGCATCTCTGTAAGTTAACTAATTGTATACAAATAAGATTAAAAGAAGAGCATAAAAATAGATAGGTTTTAAGATACAGGTGACTGATAAGGTCTTAATTAGATCTATCTAAGTAGTGGGGAGATATTATGAGGAGATATGTTAATGTTTAGGGAGGAAGATTGGGATCTTATCTATTACATGTGTCATGGGGGAGGTTTATTATGGAACGCTCTTTTCTCTTTTTCATTCCCAGTCTAGGCCCAAAGTTGAGAGAGTCCCTTCAAACGGAGGGAAAGCGTCTCGCCTCAAACCGCAATTATAATTCCATTAAGACCGCAAAATGTCATTATAATCCCATTAGAACGCCTATATCAATCTTTGTGCTTCTTTCCCCAAGTTAGGCCTAAAGATGAGAGAGTCCCTTCAAATGGAGGGAAAGCCTCTCGCCTCAAACCACAAAGTGCCATTATGATTCTATTAAGACTGCGAAATGTCATTGTAATCCCATTAGAACGCCTAGCATAGGCTAGGAAACCGATTAGCGAAGTAGGGGTCCAATCACTAATATACCATTCTTATCTGATCTGAGGGTTAGGGCCTGGATCATTCTCTTCTATATCTGGCCTTCCCTATTCCTTCTTTCCTTTCTCTTCTCACTGTCTCTCCCTCGTTCCCTTTCTCTCTTCTCTCCATCTCTTTCTTTGGCACTCTTACCCGCCCCCCCGTCTGTCTAGTGTTACATGAGGATTATTTTATCTGTATATTGGATATTTGTAGAATTGTTGTAGAAAATAATAGAAGGTAAAAAAGAATCTCTTTCTCTCACAATTGTTCCTGTAAACAAACACCTGGTTCATAGGACAATGTATAATATGCGATGTGTCACAGGAAGATGAGTCATAAGTCACAAAAAGGAAATTTTTAAATGTGAAATTTTGAAAAAGGGGATATTTGAAAATATGAGATCAAGTCGATTCTAATGATGGTAAACATTAGGACAGATATTATATAAGTGTTTCCATATTTTAAATTTTCTTTTTTTCTTTTTTTAAAAAAAAGTTTCTGGGGGTACTAGTAAAGTAGCTAAATATACTCCATAGGATGACCTTCGAAACACAAGGATATACTGAACACACGGTTAAAAAATTTGGCAGATGTATTCATACAACTAGTAACATTAGATACCCCAAACATACGAACATTCCTCTGAAGAGATCTCGTGGATAAAATACTTAGAAAAATATCCATTTTGCGACTTGTGACTCATTTTCCTAAAAAATATACTTGTCCTACCTGGCTTGCATTTTGTGCCTCCTGACAGACGAGGGTAACAAAGTCAGAGAGGGTATCTCCCCCGGGCTGTTGGCCGTACTTCAACGCTCCACCCTCCGATGTAGAAGGCGGCAGAGGCGTAAGCCCACCTTGTACTGCAAAAATATAAAATAATTAAATTTAATTAATTTAATTAATATAATGACGATCTAGCGAAAATTGTACTAAACGTGTTACAAACTCATGGATACTTTTAATATCTTATTTTATGATAGGAATTAAAAGTTAAGCATCCTTATATAAATATAGGATATTATGATGAATTTCTTTGAAATGAAATGGGGTGGGGCAGGAGGAGGAAGGGAGGGGAGGTACTTGATTCTGATGTTAAAGATAAAAGAAGAAAAATAAAAAAGAAGACAAATAGGAAGAATTTGACATGCTTAGAACTTTCACCGGTGTTTCTGTTTTCTACATAATTCCAGAATTTTCTACATAATTCCAGAAATAGCCTCATATCATGCAATAAAATTGCTAACAAAACAGAGTCGGTAGATAAGAGTCAGATTTTCAGAAAATGTACAATTCAACTTCACCAATCTTCTCAAATAACCCAAATTTCAGACGAAAATAAAGTTCAAAATACAGTTCAACCTAACCAAACCGATTGCTAGAATAAATACAATGCCAAATATACTCAAATTTACCTAGTATTGACCAAATTGCAGCCTAATTTAGCAGAATTTACTAAATGTGTACAGCTGCCAATTGTACATTTTCTGAAAATCTGACCCATAAACGATTAAACCAAATCAATTTCCCTCAACAAACAATCGCTCTGCATTTTAAAAAATGCCCAGAGAGTATCCTCCTATAAACCCAGCTATAACATAACCACCCCATTCCCACCTACCCACCCCATTAAATCACCCTCCTCGCCTAGTCTGATTCGCTAAAACAGTCTTAATAACTTTCCAGTATTCAATTTTTCGTTTTAAACCCCAGCACCATAAATCTCGATATGAAATATTAATTCTTATTTACAATGACTAGATTGCATGGGAAGGGTAATAATGATTAGGCCTGGGAAGGGGGGAGGGGGTGTGAGTGGGGGTGGGGGCAGGGAGGAGGGAAGTAGTAGGGTCAGATTTTCAAAAAATGTACAATTGGCAGTTGTACACATTTAGTCAATTCTGCTAAATAACGCTGTAATTTGGTCAATGCTCGGTAAATTCGAGTATATTCCGCATTGCATTGATTCTAGCAATCTATTTGGTTAGGTTGGACTGCATTTTCAAAATCATTTTTGTCTTAAATTTGCGTTATTTGCTAGGATTTGTGAAGACGAATTGTACATTTTCTGGCGATTTCACCCAGTATAGGATGGGGTAGGTTGGATGGGGGAGAAAACTCCCGAGGGTGAACGTACAAGAGGTGCGAGGGTGTGCCCAAAACCTTGACCTACACTCAAAAATAAATTCAATGCCCTTGATGAAAAATTGTTGAAACATTTTGTTAACATGCCACAAATCAAAGTACCATTCATATATTATTTTCTTCGATATTCCACGAAGTTATGCTAAAAAAGAATAATCATTTTTCCTAAATACTGCTCTTTTTTTTTAAAGAAAAAAAATAAAGAAGAAAACTACTTGTATCTCCCCGAGGGAGGCATTGTCAAGTATCGCTAAGCAGACATTTTCTTCCATATTCTTTGATGTAAATTTAAATAAGAAAAATCACTTTTCCTACATTTAACTAAAGAGAAGAGTTAAATCCTGCCCCCAATGGAAGGTTGTGGATCGAGCCGAGGGAGGAGGCATTGTTACCACAGCTGGGTCAGATTGTCAGAAAATGTACAATTCACCTTCACCCATCCTCTCAAAAAACCCACATTTAAGTGAAAACTGACGTTCAAAATCCAGTTTAACACAATAAAAGAGACACTCTTACTCAACACAATACCAAAGATACCCTGATATACCCATTATTTATAATTTTTCTGTGTAATTTAACAGAAGTTACCAAATGTGTAGAGTTGCTGATTGTACATTTTGTGTAAATCTGACCCAGGTGGTGGTGGTGGGCCGGCATTGTAGCGGCGGGTAGGCTTGTTTGGTAGTTGTTGGTTGAGGTTTTTAGTCAGACTGCATGATATAGTTAACATGCACTGCCTGACCTCACTCAATGCCTCTTTAATAATTAATATAGGGAGATGGAGCACCAGGCAACACGGGGGCTATTTTGGTCAGCATGGCGCCGAGGGTGGGGTCATACTGCACACTAATAGCTGCCTCAGCTCCACCACTGCCACCACTGCCACCACTGCTATAGCACCACTGGTACCAACAGTAGAACCAGGGTCACTCCCCCAGCACCCCTCCACCCTACATGGTACAATATACCTGTATGTGAGTCTCTCCGTCTCTTATCATGATTCTCCCTGTCTCTATCTTCATCTCTCATTATTCATCCCCTGTCCGTTGAAATGCATCTCTGTCTGTCCCTTCACTTCTCTTGTGTTTCTCTTTCAATCTCTCTGCCCTCTCCCTCACTTTCATTTTCTCCGCCCTCCCCCTCGCTTTCATTCTCTCTGCCCTTCCCTCGCTTTCATTCTCTCCACCATCCCCCTCGCTTTCATTTTCTCCGCCCCCCCCTCGCTTTCATTCTCTCCGCCCTCCCCCTCGCTTTCATTCTCTCCGCCCTCCCCCTCGCTTTCATTCTCTCCACCCTACCCCTCTTTCATTCTCTCTGCCCTCCTCCCCCTTTTTCATTCTCTCCACCCTCCCCTCTCGCTTTCATTCTCTCTGCCCTCCCCTCTTTCATTCTCTCCACCCTCCCCTCTCGCTTTCATTCTCTCTGCCCTCCCCCTCTTTCATTCTCTCCACCCTACCCCTTTTTCATTCTCTGCGCCCTACCCTCTCTCTTTCATTCTCTTTGACCTCCCCCCTTTCTTTCATTTCTCCACTCCCCCCACTCGCTCTCATTCTTTCTGCCCTCCACTCCCTTTCTTTCATTCTCTCCGCCCTCCACCCCCTTTCTTTCATTCTCTCCGCCCTCCCCCTTGCTTTCATCCTCTCTGCCCCCCCCCCCTTTCTTTCATTCTCTCTGCCCTCCACCCCCTTTCTTTCATTCTCTCTGCCCCCCCCCCTTTCTTTCATCCTCTCTGCCCCCCCCCTTTCTTTCATTCTCTCTGCCCCCCCCCTTTCTTTCATTCTCTCTCCCCACCCCTTGCTTTCATTCTCTCTGCCCTCCCTCGCTTTCATTCTCTCTGCCCTCCCTCTCATTCATTCTCTCCGCCACTTTTTCATTCTCTCCGTCCCTCTTTCATTCCCTCCCCCCTCTTTCATTTTCTCTACCCTAGGCCCTTTCTTATTTGCCTTTCTCACTCTCTCCCTCCTTTCTTGTTCACTGTCTGGCCCCAAACCTTTCTTTCTGTATTTCCTTTCTCTTCCATTCTCCCCCATTCTTGTCTCTCTTCTCTTCTAAAAATCTGTCTCCGGCTCATTTTCCCCCTAGTGCTTTCCCATCCCCCCCCCCCCCCCCGGGCATATCTGTGCATTTTGGTCTATCAGGGAACAGGGGGTATTGAAATCAATGACCCTCTTCATTATTATAGTAGGCTAAATAGTTCTTCTCTGTTTGATTTTAAAGTATGTTTTTTTTTCTCTCCAGATTTCTTCTTGATTAATGGTAAAAAATAAGTGAATCAACTTTTATTGTTTGATTTCATACAGCATGCGACACAAAAATGCAAACCGGTAGTAAGCATTGTATAGATATCATAACCAATTTATCATAACTGACATTTTTTTTGTGTTTTTTTTCCTTTTTTTGTTTTTGATCTCCTCACTTGCAGATTTTTTGCCGATGTACCAGACACAGAAAAAAATCAAGCAAGAAAAAAATTACCACCAAAAAATCCTTATCACGCCTCCAAGAACCACTGTATCTTTGCTGTCCACTTCCTTGATTTGTTTTATTTTTATTCTTTTTGCCCCTTTTTTCAAAACATTTTGAACATTAGATCGATGTTTTGGGGGATTTATATACTGATAAATGAGAGAATTTGTATAATGTACACTCAGGAAGTGTTGATGGGTTAGAATAAGGACTACTAAAAACGGACAAACCAGATCATATAAAGCAAATAGAGAAAAGAACGAATAGAGGAGAGAAGGGCAGGTAGAAGAATAACAGTAGAAATAAAATGCAATTTGACACAATCTAATAAAAAAAGAGGGTTAAATGAATAATAATAATAATTATGATAATGATGCTATATGGTAGAGAGTGGCTTCAACGTGCTTGTATGTGATTTAAAGCCGACCAAAGCGGAGAGTAATGCCACTAATACAAAAATGCTTTGGCGGGATGATAAAAAGTATTCGTAAAGAATCTATGAGGCTTTATAAAGCAAAAACGGTCATCAAGGAAGTGGGTAGATCACCCCTAGATGTATCTAGGGGCTGTTATGTTGTCAGTTCATATGTAAGAATATGCAAGAATCTTTGGACGACAGAAACAAAAATAGGATCACAGAAAACTATAAAAAAAGAATATGAAAAAATTTCAGCATAATTTTTTAAAAAAGTGGTGAATAAAATTCCCAGATAAGCTATGAAATGATTTTGTTGGTTTGATGATGAATTTATCAAAAAAAGAAAAATTAAGAAATCTTTTAAAAATGAGAAAATGAATAGATGTGTACATACCAAGGAAATTATGAGTGTGTCAAGGAATTTGTTTTAAAAGAAAATGCCGAATTTCTGACCTAGATTCTTGCACTGGGGGATGGAGGGCATGAGGGGTGGGTGGGTGGGCATTTTTAATGTTGGCCAGTTGATGGTGGTCAGGGATGAACGTGGGGCCATGGCAAAAATACTGAAAATATTTCTGACAAGGATAAAAACACCCATGGGTAGTTGGTCGGTTCAGGGGAAATTTGACAAGTTATTTTGATGATTTTAATCTTGGAAAGTTTCGACGAAATTTTGTGAAATGTTTCTGAAAAAATTGCAGATTTTTTCTGAAAATTTTGGGTTTAAAATGATGGTATTTGGATGAAATTAAACATTTTTACAAGGTTTCAAAAATACTGATTTCAGTATAAATACTAAAGACTCATCCCTTGACGCTTCTACATATTAAGGGTGGGTGGGTGGGCATTTTCAGTGTTGGCCAGTTGATGGTACTACATGTAGAGGAGGAGGTGGTGGTGGATGTTGGGTGCACAACAGAGTGGTGTATTATATGATCATGGTGGACCTGTGGATGATGATGATAATAAGTGATGGTGGAGGAGGAGGCTGGAGGACAGGGCAGTGAAAAGCTAACCTGAACTGGATGCGGAGAGGGGGCTGTGTGATGTAGGGTGGCCCTGCGGTTGTGACGGTGGCGCTTGCTGTGGCGGCCCTTGCTGTTGTTGTGACATCCCACCACTAGGTGTGTGTGTCGACCGTGGCCGGGGTGGTGTGGTCACATGACTTGAGTATTCACCAATGGGAGTAAAGCTGCTTGCCGCTGCTGCGTCCTGGTTTTTCGTTGGTCGCGGGGCCATCAACGGATGCGGAGAGTGTAGGGCGGATCCTGCCGGACTATGCGACATACCATGGCTGCTACCTCCAGGCCCTAGTTATGGCATGGTCGTCACAATTGGGAGCAATAATGATGATATTTGGGCGCACAAACAACAAACATCAACAACAACATCAACCAAATCAAACCAAAAAGGCAACCAAATCCCCGGCAGACAGTAAGAGGCGGCAACAACCAAAGAGTCCATGTGTTGGAGGCGTGATATTGTTTATATATATATAATATACTTGCCTAGCACACCCCAAACTGACATCCTTCATGATCAGAAAAACCCATCATGTTTATATGTGTAGTGTTCTACAAGTTGATACTGATGATGATTGTTGGGGGTATTATATTATATAATCAGCAGCAGCAAATTTCCATGGCAACCGATTTTACAAGCATGGCATAATTTATGCCCATTCCTACACGGTGTTTCTGCAAAATTCTACTGTTTTTGCAATAATCAATCATTCATAAAATCAAGGGAAATTATTAAAAAAATAATCTTGACACAAATAAAAGGAATCTACTGACACTCTTACATTCATCACTTCATTTCAGTTTTCATAAACACAAAAGCTACAAAATGATAAAGAAAGAAATTTTTATATTATTTTACATGAATTTTTTAATCACTTTCACAGACTGAAATCATGGTCACATGCTGGGTTTTTCATAATAAACAAACTCTGTCAGATGGGAGGGGTGTGCTGGACAATTAGAACAGCCAGTTCCCTGGTCACCCAGGCAACTGACGGTGCAAAGGTGAGGAGTGATGCATAAAGCTAAATATTGATACAAGAAGTGGCGATGTGTAAGAGGCTGCGACCAATATAATAATATATTATTATCTACCGGTTGTTATATAAATATCTGCTTCTAAAGACAATACCTAGTCAGTATTAGAAGTCATAAAAATAATGATGAGAGAAATAAAAGAGAAAATGCAGCAGAGAAATCAATGATTGCTTTGTCATTTTTTGGCATTGTTGTCCAATTTTTACCACATATGTCATAAAATATTCATGATAGAAATAATGAATATTTTAAACTGTTTACTCTCAGGGTTTTTTTCACCCATGATATCTTTTGTTTATCACCAAGTAGCATTCGGAGTGTTCATTTTTGTCGCTTTTGTTTTTTTAAAAAATAAAAATAAGAAACATAAAGGTTTTATTTCTTTTACAGGCGGTGTCGAATTTATGAGATAGCTCTTCATGAACTGCTATATTGGGGTGACGGATCTGCAGGATGGGAGCAAAGATACTGAAAATATCAATTTTAGAATTCTTACACATTTCAATTGTTAAAAATATTGTCAATATATTGTACGTAAAAAATAAAATAACCCAGTCTTTTCCATTCAATCTATCTTGATGATACCGTTTCCTACTTTTCTCCAACGATCTTGAACTGCTCACACAAATATTTAAATATATAAATGAATTTACACTTTTACAAGACTACCTCTAGCAGCTCTTCCCAACGTGAAGTAACATTAAAAGATTCTTGGAGTCCTACTATACTCCTTCCCCATCAATTCCTTTCAAAATGATTCTTTAAACCTCATAATATCCATTTCGTCATACATATATTCAGTTATATTTACCGTATATTCTTGTGCTGTCCTTACATTTCAATAATGGTCCGTTTGCAATCTCAACTTTTCATTATATTCAACTCCAAAACCCTCCTACTTCATTCAAATACCACTCCAGTCCCACTATCAATATATACATATCAATTACATTGGTTTCTTTTTCTCAATTTCAATATGACGCATATCCTACATTCATTTCTCCTGAGGATCTTGTTACAGATCTTCCCACATAATAACACAAACTCGATACAAAACTAAGAACCCCAAGTCTAGGCCCAAAGATGAGGGAGTCCCTTCAAACGAAGGGAAAGCCTCCCGCCTCAAACCGCAACTTGGCATTATAAGTCCATTAAGACCACAAAATGTCATTATATTCCCATTAAAACGCCAAGTCAGAGGCGGAAAAAATGATCAGCGAAGCAGGCGTCCAATCACTGACATATCATTCTGATCTGATCTGAGGGTTTGGACCTAGATCGAGTTGAACCCCTCAAACCCTACCCAATCAACACTTCTTGATTAACCCTTAAACACCAACACCAACCCTTACCCCTTGCCCCCTGAGAATTTTTGATAATTCAATAATTGGCAATAATATATGATAAACAAGTCCATACATAATTCAGATGTGACTATGGTCAATAATTAAAGCCAGTGTGGGTGCTGATAGACCCGGCCTTCACTCCTGTATTACACTACAAGAGTTGTTTAAAGAGATTAGCACGCAATCAGTTAGCCTGGCGCCAGCACCAATTTAAACACTTTCTCTGCGTCTCAACAACCCCCTGCCTAGCCCCCCTTAAGTCCCTTCTTTCAGGAACAGTTGTCATGGCCCCTTTAATGCAATCAGCCCACACTAGGAGGGCAAATTGACTTGTGCAATGACGACTAGGGGGGGGGGGGGGTTAGTGTGAGAGGTGAGGCCGGGAAGTGGGAAGGTTATGTAATGTTAGACCAAGAGATGGCGTTGTGTAATAAGGAGACTTTACGTAAGGCTCAATGGAGGTAAATGAAGGGGGAGGGGGTCACAGAGAGAGAGAGTGGCTCGTATTAAACAACATTTCCTATCTGTGAGCACCTCATCGGATAATTTACCACTCGTCTTTCTCACAGTTTCATGTAGCATTTCTTCACATGAGAACTGTTCATTGTTAACCAGGAGCAGGTGGGCCAGATTTTCAGAAAATGTACAATTCGCTTTCAGTAATCCTCTCAAATAACCCACATTTAAGACAAAAATGAGCTTTAAAATGGAGTTTAACATAACAGAACTGATACTTTAAATCAATGCGATACCAAATATATTCAGATATACCCAGTATTCATCATTTTTCAGCCAGATTTAGCAAAGTTTTTCTAAATTTGCAGATATGTAAAAAAGGGAAGAAATTATGAAAGGAATGGTCTGGAAACTAACCTCTCTTAGATGACCACGACCTGTTTGTCGAAACATTTTCATGACAAGTAAAGAATTCTCTTATCTTTTCTTATAATTGCTCCTCACAAGTATAGAACATTTATAATTTTCGGTCAAATGTGATCAATTTCAATTCGTAGAGTTTGGGTCAGATTTTGCAAGGATACATACATAAGGGACCAAAAGATGTGTTTATATTTTTTGAAAAGTGTCTTAATTCGGGGATGTCATTTTGTCCCTTCGATCACATACGGTAAGACCATACAGTCTAGGCCCAAAGATGAGAGAATCCCTTCAAACGGAGGGAAAACCTCTCGCCTTAAACCGCAATTATAATTTCATTAAGCCCGCAAAATGTCATTATAATCCAATTAGAAGCCCTAGTCCTAGGCCAGGTAACCGATTAGCGAAGTAGGCGTCCAATCACTGACATATTATTCTTATCTGATCTGAGGGTTTGGGCCTGGGCTGTATACTGATTTAGACAGTGTAAAAATACTCCCCTCTTGCCCCCCCCCCTCTCCCAGTTTCACCCCGCCCCCCCCCCCCCAACCTCCTCCCCCCCACCCTCCCCCATACTGAGCACCCACGTACAACTAGTACTCATGACGTAACGCCATTGGGCCTTGCGTGCTCTTACGTGCGTTACGTCTATACTACAAGGAGGGAGGACGTGTGGACAGTGGTCAAAGCAGCTAGGCGGTCAACAAGCCCACGACTGACCTTCATAGCAGGGGTGGAAGTGCTTGTTTGACCATCCAATTGACCAGTGCTGTACTAGAAATATACCCTGACCAGCTGTACAGTTCTGAAGCTGGACATGCATTGGTACTGCCACCAATGCTATACATACATCCATCACCCCAACCCTTCTACTTCTCAGTCTAGGCCCAATGTTGAGTAAGTCCCTTCAAACGAAGGGAAATCCTTTCGACACAAACCGCAAAGTGCCATAATAATTCCATTAAGACTGCAAAATGTCATTATATTCTCATTAAAACGCCGAGTTCTAGGCCAGGGATACGATTAGCGAAGTGGGCTGACATACCACTCTTATCTGATCTGAGGGTTTGGACCTAGAGCGTTCTTGACTGTTGAGAGCGCAAGAATATTCGCCATCCACAGGTTCCCAGGGTAGTATACTACTTCATATTGCAGTCTGATGCTTACAATACCTTCTCACCTTCACTAGTCCATGATATTTAATCGCATTCTGATTCTTTCTAGTGAAGCAGTTTTCTGGTGGTCCACTGGGTCCCGGGGCAGTATACTACCACGTCTTTGTGAGTTGCTATAGCTGTAGGAGTAGTATACAGCATCGTGAGTAGTATATAACACAATGGCAAATCCTCGGGCAATACCGATCACAGTTGTCTGAGATGCATTGATTCGAGAAGACACAATGGTTCAAATCTCAGCTTTCCAGTCTAGGCCCAAAAATGAGAGAGTCCCTTCAAACGGAGGGAAATCCTCTCGCCTCAAACCGCGCAAAATGTCATTATAATTCCATTAGAAAGCCTAGTTCTAGGCCAGGAAACCGATTAGCGAAGTAGGTGTCCAATCATTGACAGACCGTTCATATCTGATCTGAGGGTTTGGGCCTAGACAGTTTCACACACTCAACTATAACCCTCTTCATAAGGTTTAAAATGATTTACGCCCCCCCCCCCCCCGATATCTTCTGAAATAACTCCTTTCACAGGATTTTTTCAGAGCTAAAATGCATCATATTTACATGATCTTTTTATACCTTGATCTACACTGATTTTTTTTTATATATATATGCACTTTCACATATTCTTCATACGCATTATCCTGATAATTATTTAGCATATTTATGTTTTTCTTCAATTATTTCCTCTCTCCAACTAAAGAAAAATAGAAAAAGTCTGCGGGGCACTGGTTGGCTAAAATCTCTTAAAAAATATGAGTAAAAAAAAAGAAAGTTTTCTTTCTAAAACAATAGTAAAGAATAACCCTAAAACCTCCTCCTTCCTTTTCCTCATACCCTCGTTTCACAAGATTCTTCTCTTGGAAAAAGACAGTGTGAGGAAAAAGATAGAGAAAACAATAAAAAATTGGGAGATTTTTATGTTTTATTTTTCATTGTGGAAAAATATAGAAACCCTGGGGCAAAATTTTGTAGGATAGTTTTCATAGGCTGTCTTAATAAAAAATTGAAGAGTCAGATTTTGGCTTACAAAGCCCCCAGACACCTTCAAAAAAACTTTTAAAAATTGTCAAATAAATTTACTATTTAATTCTACACTTCTTCGGAATAAAACATCTGAAGTAATACTTCTTTTAAAAAGTATAAAACTTGATTAAACTTTTTAAATAAATCCCGTACATAATACGTCGAGCAATTGGCCAAAAAATGATCATCCAGCGCTAGATGTGTGTCCAAAATGTGACCCCCCTCCTGCTCTGATTTTCAAATTTTATTTAATTTTGGAATTGGTATTGGTGGTATTCCTGTGGAAGGAACCATTTACCTCGGTAGGCGGAATCACTTCTGAGGGCTTCGTTGTCAAGTTGTGGGGGTGGGTCCCCTTGCCACGAGCCCGGACTGGAGAGGCTATTGGGCGACTTGGCTGTACCGTAACTGGTATAGCTATGGGAAGGCACTCCGCCCGAGCTCTCACCCTCCTCCCCGGCCTCCGCCCCTTCTTCCTCGGCGGAGGACATGGGTCCAAGCCGTCGCTTCTTGGAAGGCGGGCGCGAGTGTGGGGAGAGGTTTGGGGGCTCGCCATTTTGCATGTGGGAGCTCATGGGGGTTACGGGTCCGCCCATTGGCTCGCACGAGTTATAATAATAATGTTGCCCCTCGATCTTAGCCATCACGTGACCGTCCATGCCGTTCTGCGGCTGCGTAATCGAGGCTGGAAAGAAACAAAGAGAAATACGGATTATATACTGTGTACCAATTTAACAATAATAACAAAACATTCTCGCACATTTCATTCAACAATACAGTTCGGATAATGAGAAAATCACACTTTAGGCACTAAAGAAATGAAGAAAAAACTGTTTTATATAATTTGTTTTATTTTATTTGAAGATTTTTTCCCCGAAGGTTTCTCGATGAAGATGACAGTGGAATAAGTGTCCAACATTTCGTCGACTTTTAAAACATCAGAGCGTCTGACTTTTTAAAAGGTAAATAATGGATAACAGTGAGATGGTTAGAATTGCTTCTCGTTATAATTGAGAGCATCCATATCATCTGGGTGGTAGGTATAGGAGGGAATAACGTGGGAGGCAGAATAACCAACATATAAGAGTAACAGGGACAATTATAACATAGGATATTATAGCAAATAAACCAGTTAACATTCTAATTGTGTCCTTCTCCTCAATTTTCTCTCTCTCTAGATCCTTTCCTTCATCTCTCTCCATCCATCCAGTCTAGGCCCAAAGATGAGAGAGTCCCTTCAAACGTAGGGAAAGCTTCAAACAGCAAAGCGCCGTTATAATTTCAATAAGACTGCAAAATGTCATTATAATCCCATTAGAACGCCTAGTCTTAGACCAGGAAAACCCGTTACCGATTGGCGAAGTAGGCGTCCAATCACTGACATATCTCTGAGGGTTTGGACCTAAACTGCATCTGTCAATCGATCCACTCTATCTCCATGTTTCTCTCTCTCTTTCTCCCTCCGTCTCTCTCTCGCTCCCCCATCTCTCTCTCTTCCTGTCTCACTCTCTCTCTCTCTCTCCATCTCTGTCTCTCTCCGTCTCTCCATCTCTCTCTCTCCGTCTCTCTCACTCTATCTCTCTCTCCCATATCTCTCCCTCACACTCCATCTCCCTCCCATCTCTCCCTCCGTCTCGCTCTCTCTCTCCATCTCTCTCTCTCCCTCTCTCTCTCTCTCCCTCTCTCTCTCTCTCCCTCTCTCTCTCTCTCCCTCCATCTCTCTCTCTCACACACACTCCATCTCTCTCCCATCTCTCTCTCTCCCATCTCTCCCTCCGTCTCACTCTCTCTCCCTCCATCTCTCTCTCCCCCATCTCTCTCCCCCCCATCTCTCTCTCCCCCATCTCTCTACTCTCCCCATGTCTCTCTCCCCCATCTCTCCCTCCGTCTCACTCTCTCTCCCCCATCTCTCTACTCTCCCCATCTCTCTCTCCCCCATCTCTCTACTCTCCCCATGTCTCTCTCCCTCCCATGTCTCTCTCCCCCATCTCTCCTGCTCTTGTCCTCCCGTATAGACAGTTCCCAATCACTAATACACGTACCAGGTTCAATAAGAAAACCCCTGAGGCCACCAACCACGACCTTGCTCGAGGTCAATTCAGACCAAATAATTAAACAAAAAAGAAGAAACTTTGCGAGCCTCTAATTGCCGAGCCACCACAATATGCCAGGACCTCGGTACAACTAAATATCCCCGCAATACAGGGCACCCTAGGACACCCCCGGGGGCAGGAGACAGGGACAAAGGCTATCAATACATATGTACAGGCAGTTACAGACGCCCTAGGAGGAGAGAAATTAGTATGTTTGAATAAAAAACTAATAAAAATATTGTCCCGGGGGAGGTTCAGGTTTAGGAAGATGATGAAGGGAGAGGGCGCCTCGGGGCGGTCGGTTATGGGTCAGATTTTCAGAAAATGTACAATTGGCAGCTGTACACATTTAGTAAATTCTGCTAAATTAGATGGCAATTTGGTCAATACTAGGTAAATTCGAGTATATTTGGCATTGCATTGATTCTAGGAATCTGTTTGGTTAGGTTGAACTGTATTTTGAACTTTATTTTCGTCTGAAATTTGGGTTATTTGAGAAGATTGGTGAAGTTGAATTGTACATTTTCTGAAAATCTGACCCTTATGTTACAGATGGACTGTTCTTGATGGGGGATTGTCTGATTTAAATGATAAATATCCAGGGTGGTACAAATGTTGCGGTTCATTATTGATTATATTATTACTGGTGGACAGAAATGTTGTGGTTAAGTATCATATAGATGTTAGATTCATCATTGCAGTTAAATTTTAAATATTGATAATTGATTAAAAAATGAATTCATCATGTCATACTGGTGTATGCTTAGTTTTCATGTTATACAGTCTAGGCACAAAGATGAGAGAGTCCCTTCAAACGGAGGGAAAGCCTCTCTGACGCCTCAAACAGCAAAGTGCCATTATAATTCCATTTAAGACCGCAAAATGTCATTATAATCCCATTAGAATGCCTAATCCTAGACCAAGATTAGCGAAGTAGGCGTCCAATCACGGACATACCATTCTTATATCTGAGGGTTTGGGCCTGGACTGTGGAGCCCCTGAGTGTATTTATCTTTGTGGTATTTGATTAAACATATATTATAAAATTATATTGTTAAATCATTATTCTTGAATTAAAGAAACAGTAGGTGTTACATTAGTATAGTTGATAAATTAGTACTGGAGAAAAGATAAGGTGGTGGAATTAATATAATGCATACATGATGAAATTATTATTATTATGTGTATATATATAATGAATTTAATATTAGATCCCTATTTAGATCCATTTTATGTAAAGTCTTAAAAATGTTTCACCAAAGTTGGAGAAAATTCTAAAGAGGGCATACACGTACACTCAAGAAAACACCACCTCACACTTTACCAAAAGAACTTGGGGAGAAAAAAACCTCAACAAATAAAAAGAAAAAAATCAAACCTCCTCGAGAACATGTCAGAAGAGATAATAAATGGCTACAAAACAATAAAATAATATAATAATAAATAATAGACCATGTACCTGGAGGGACATAACCATCGGTCATTGCCTCAAGGTCAAAAACAATGGAAGGTCAGTCAGTACAGACCGTCGCTAGTTTCTATGGTGACCGGTGGACCGGTCAGAAATGGTGGACACATTATACTGCTCTTATATTTCTGTGTTAGAAAATCCCCCGGGCTAAAAATCTATAAAAAAATACTTGCTAAAACAATGAGATAGGTGCATGTAGTTTACAATATATATAACAGTTTGGACGGTGACAGTGGTTTTCAATTACTGAGGTGTGGGTTTTTATTGTAGTTCTCGTTGGGATCTCAATGTACTTAGTTGATAATGGGAAGGGGAACTTATGGGCCAGGGTATTAAAAGTTGCACAAATGGTGTTTAAAATTAATAAATAAAATGTAAATATTAAAGTAAGTATTTGTGGTGTGTTAAAGCAAAATGAGTCATAAGTCGAAAAAAAATGGATTTTTAGATATCATCATATTTGAAAAGAGGAGATCGAGCCGATTCCAATGATAGTAAACATGAAGGACATCTAAGAAGTGTTTCTATATTTTATGTTTGATATAAGCTAGGTATGTTTCAAATAATGTTTGCAATATTTCTGGATCGGCAATTACCAATAAAGTAACTAAATCTAATCCATAGGATGACCTTTGAAACGCAAGTTTATATTTAATACACTGTCTTAAAATCTGGTACATGGATTAATATGACTTAAAGTGCTGAACCCCTAAAAATGGGAACATTCCAACAAAGAAATCTTGTGAATAAATAAATTTGAAAAATATCAATTTTGCGACTTGTGACTCATTTTCCTGAAACACATCACATTTCTCCTCAGCTTTTACAGTGCACTTGATATGTTCAAATATTACCGATATGTCAGTTTGTTTTGAATAAAGCTATTAAGGTACACACTTCAAATATTCGGTTCAAGTAAAGACTGTTCTAAACGTCTAAAGAGTACTCCAAGGTCCCAGGTCTCCAAGCTTAGGTTCCAGTTATAAACATGATAGAATGTTAACATGAACTGAACAAAACATATATAATTATGGAATTCAAAGTGGTACAAAAATGAGACCCAAAACACAATTCAACATAACCAAACACATCCTTTGAATCAACTCAATACCGAATATACTCAGATATACCTATAGTATTTATCATTGTCCTGCCTAATTTAGCAGAATTAACTAAATGTGTAGAGCTTCAAATTGTACATTTTCTGAAAATCTGACACATGTACACCTTTCAGTGCCCACTCCCAGAATGTCTTACACTTCCACTACAAATAGTGCAAGATAAATAGGCCTAGCTTGAATACATGTATATATGAGTATGTATTACTGCTTTGCCAAAGCCTTTTAATACATGCGTAATCCTCTTTAGAGGCTCAAGTCTGTTTTTCTAGGTCTGCTACCAAGTTAGAAGTATTACCCACATTAGGCTATACCTACAGACCTCACAACTTACACTGACCCATCTATTACTAACAATACCTTGGCACTTTCTTTTTAAATGTTTGAGGTGTTTGTTTTGTCCCAAATAGGTCAGGATATCGATATGTAATAGAAAATATCCACATATTTTGTTTTAAATATCTATTTCTTTCCCCAAGATATTTCAACACATTTTCTAATGGAACTAATGGATATTTTATTATCTTTTCGGAATTTCTTCAGTTAAAGGACATAATACACATGTAGTTATTCAATTTAGCTTTCATCTAAAACTGTTATATTTTAACCTGAATGTTAATGACATAATTTAATATAATTTGTGGAATTTAGAGATATTCATTTGATTATCCATGCTCATAATTAATTCCTTACTTCAGCCAGCCTTTTATCAATTATTATTAACTTTTATTTCACGAAGTATATATATATTTATTTGCACGTAGTATACACGAGTCAGCTTAAATATAGACTAATTAGTGACATGTCAAAACCAATCTAATCACCTTTATACATAGGGTCAATCACCTTTACCTATATGGGTCAGATTTTCAGAAAATGCACAATCTACAGTTCTACACATCTCTCAAATTCTGCTAAATTAGAGTGAAAAATGATAAATACTGAGTATATCTGAGTGTATTCTGTATAGTATTCTTTCAATACATCTGTCTGGTTATGTTGAACTGTATTTTGAACCTGATGTTCGTCTTAAATCAGGGTTATTTGAGTGGATTGGTGAAGGCCAATTGTACATTTTCTGAAGACTTGACCCATATGGTATAATACACCAGGTAAGTGCGCAATGTCCAAGCGACCGCTGACCGATGGTCAATCTCACCTGTACAAACTCTAATCACTTGTAGGTAAGGAGGGAGGTGGTAGGAGAAGGAGGGGGTTGGGTGCGGGTGGGGGGGGGGGGGACATGTCTGGACCTCTGATCCATACAAGGTCTGGCTAAGTAGGCAAGTGGCTGAAGCCAGAATTATATTAATACCTGCATGTACCTATTTATTATACCCACCCACCCACACCGTACAGAACATACTCTATGGGAGGGTTTAGGGGGGATCATTGTGCATAAATGTGATGTGTTTCAGGAAAATGCCTCACAAGTCGTAAAATTGAAATTTTCAATGTGTTTTTTTCACAAGATCTACTAGGAGGAATGTTCTCATCTTTGGGATATCTGATGCTCCAAGTCGTATGAATACATGCATCAAATCTCAGGACCATGTATTAAGTATATCCTTGCATTTCGAAGGTCATCCTATAGAGTATATTTAGCTTTTAAAATAGAAATATTGTCAATGAAAACAATTTCAGGACAAGATATAAATAAGCACTCCTTATAACTGATTTACCAGATGCTTGATCAGTTTTATCTTGTATTTTTTCTAAATTTAATTAATTAGATTAAAGACTTTTCCACCTTTATATAGTTAATTTGGACGCCCCGGTAGAGTGTCAGAGGTAAAGTGGGATATTTCTATTTGGAGAATGTTCTAGAATTTGGATGACATTCAATTTATACTCATTGATGGAGAGAGTTGGCCAAGCAAAGTGCACTACTAAGATGTCGGTCAATTACAATCAATTAAATGAAAGCTAGCCAAATTATATGCATGTGTCAAGTTAGCGGCCAATATTGGGGTTTTCCCCCCGTGCTCTCTATGGAGGAGGTGAATGCAAATTTGAAGGCATTTCTCAGTCCAGTCTAGGCCCAAAGATGCGAGAGTCCCTTCAAACGGAGGGAAAACCTCTCGCCTCAAACTGCAAAGTGCCATTATGATTCCATTAAGACCACCAAATGGCAGTATAATCCCATTAGAACGCGGAGTCCTAGGCCAGGAAACTGATTAGCGAAGTAGGCGTCTAATCACGAAAGAACTGTCCGACCAATTGTAATCATGATCTATGCAATAAAGAATCCTTGAATTTAATTGAATATCGTTCTTATCTGATCTGAGGGTTTGGACCTGGACTGCAGTTTGAAATTTTGAGCTTTATGAAATATAACCTTGTAGACTCAAGGATGGTATAGGGCCATTTTCGGTTTTTGATCAGCTTTTTCAAAGATTTATCAAAAACATTTGGAAATAAAACCTTCCTTTCACATGTTCCAGTAACATGAAACTATAAATAATTATTTTTATTATTGTAGAAACATGAAAAAGAAAAAAAAACTTTATATAACACCACATAAATCTAACTGTAAGCTGTAATATTTCAAACTGAATTCGGCATAATTTGTTATTATGACTCGGACAAATGCAGAGGAGCACAAGGCATGAGACAAAATGTGATGTGTTTCAGGAAAATGAGTCATAAGTCGAAAAAAATAGATTTTGACATACCATTAGATTTGAATAGATGAGATCAAGCCGATTCTAAAGATAGTAAACAGTCTAATAATCTAATGAGTATTTCTAGATTTTAAGTTTAATATTTTCGTTTTTGAAAAAAAAAGTTTCCAATATTTCTGGGGGTCAATAAACAGTAAAGTAACTAAATATACTCCATATGAGGACCTTTAAAACAAAAGGATATATTAGATACATTATCCTGAAATTTGATATATCGATCGATATAACTATAAGTGATAAACTCCCCAAAAATCAGAACATTCCAAGAAAGTGATCTTGTAAAATAAACACTTTCAAAAATACCATTTTTGCGACTTGTGACTCATTTCCCTGAAACACATCACAAATGGCGGGGGGGGGGGGGGGGGCAAGTATTGTCTTGATGGAATAATGATGAGGCCTATGTGTGAGAGGGTACAATAACTGTTGAGTCTGGACGCAGGGACACCTGTTCCATTCACACACTCATTATGAGTCAGATTTTGAGAAAATGTACAATCGGCAGCTGTACACATCTTAGACCCTGCCCACACATAGCCGATTTGCCTCCCGATTGCCTCCCGATTTGGGTCTCCTGGTGAATCCTATGATCTCATTTCAAATCCCGGTTTATGTTTTTGAAATAACATAAACCAGGATTGGAAATGAAATCCTAGGATTCATCGGAATACCCAAATCGGGAGGCAATCGGGGGGAAAATCGGCTATGTGTGGGCAGGGTCTTAGAAAATCTGCTAAACTGGGTTTAAAAAGGGTCAATACTGGTTATATCTGAGTATATTTGGTATTGTCTTGATTCAAAAAGTATGTTTGCTTTAGTTGAACTTAAAATTGAACCTCATTTTTTGTCTTAAATCTGGGTTATGTGAGAAGATTGGTGAAGATGAATTGTACATTTATTAACGATTTCACCCATAAATTCCCTCCTCCTCCATCCTTCTCCGCCACTCCAATCCACAACATGTTAGTCACTGATTTTTGTTTTGATTTTTTTTTGGGGGGGGGACTGGTTTAAAGCTGCACTCTCAGCTAACGTCGGCCAAAATTTAAACATTTTCTACTTTTTGTTCCATTCTTTTGCAACCCATCTATAAATCATTTGATTAACATTTTAGAGGATTTGTGTTCAGTTCTGTTTTGCTACAGGACTTTTAAAACGTCCTCGTTTGTATTCGGAAGACCCGCCCAAATTGTTTCTTACACAGACTTTACATATTATCGCTCACCGGCAACAGTTTTCTCTCGGCTGGTTCGACTTCAAATTCTTGTATAAATATATAACAGTTGCAGAGTATTGATAAATCCAGTCCTATAAATCATACTATGAGTAACTCTTGTATTTATGAACATATAACAGTTGCAGAATATTGATAAATCCAGTCCTATGAATCATATTATGAGTAACTCTTGTATTTATATACATATAACAGCAGCAGAATATTGATAAATCCAGTCCTATAAATCATATTATGAGTAACTCTTGTATTTATATACATATAACAGCAGCAGAATATTGATAAATCCAGTCCTGCTTTAAGTCATACTATGAGGGAATTCGGTAAAAGACTGTGTATGTCTTGAATGGTCACTAATAACATACCCTGTCATTGACTAACATTAATTACTGAATGCCTTAATTGAAATGTCTATATAATAAGACTAAATCTGTATTTAATAGTAAACGCAATGCTCTATGATCACCAACTGTTCACCTTTCTATAAAGGATGATGACCTTTCGACCTTGAAATCCACATCAAGGATCAAAGATGGTTTATAATCATGTATACATTCCATGTCACATCATGTCAATAATTCAAGCTTTAATCTTTTGTAGTCGACTTAATCACTTATTCTTAATGAGCCATGAAAGGAACTTAGGGGAGGGGAGATTTAGGGAACTTAATCGTTTCCAGCGAACTCCATAATCTTATCAGAGTTCCTTATATGGGTCAGATTTTCAGAAAATGTACAATTCACCTTCACCAATCCTCTTAAATAACCCAAATTTCAGACGAAAATAAAGTTCAAAATACAGTCCAACCTAACCAAACAGATTGCTAGAATCAATGCAATGCCAAATATGCTCGAATTTACCTAGTATTGACCAAATTGCAGCCTAATTTAGCAGAAATTACTAAATGTGTACAGCTGCCAATTGTACATTTTCTGAAAATCTGACCCATATTCATTCAGAGAATGGTTTTTATAAGTCTGGGATATAAGTACTGTAAATCCGCAGGTATTACAGTGCCGCAAAGATTATACAACCACAAATTTAAAATGGGAAATATACATTCTGAATTCTATTCAAGTGAAGATTCAATCAGGAAATGCAAGGCCCAGAAAATAAACGTGAGCTTTTATATATCCACATTTTAGAATAATTTATCTTGCTATCTAAAATATAATTATAAACGACAAATGTTTTATATATGGACAATTGTCTTTTGTCAATCGTCAAGTAATATTTTTCATTACATTTTGCACCCGGTTGATTCTATGGCTGATTCTAATTTCATTTAAAGACTCCCGAATCTTGACAATACACAAGTTTTCCTTTTAAAAACAAATTAAATTAATTACCTAAAGATCACCCAAACCTTCTCGATTTAATCAAATAAATCCACTAATCATATCCTCGATTTTATTCCCTATTAATACTGAAACTCCAGGTTTTTAATATTCAACAGGATTTAAATTGCGCACTAGAAGAGAGTCAGAGGGGGGAGTGCTGAGGGTGATAGTGGTGGAAGGGGGAAGGGGTGGGTGGGTAAGAAAAATATAATTTAGCAGTACCTGGAGTGACATGGACGGGGAATATCATTGGGGAGCGGGAGGGCGGATCTATGTGGTGGAGGGTAGGAGCAAACAGGCTGGTTAGTCCTGCAAACACTGGAATAGTCCACATACACATGTACCATTGGAGTGTTGTCAAGTCCAAATTCTCAAATTATTTATCGTAAAAGATTGAAATTTGAATTTGTGATTTTGATTGGGATCAAGGCTGCCTAGGCACTTAATCAACCAACATTTCCTGTATTAAATTATTTTATTATCTGCGCCTTAATTAACACTGAATTAGAGATTAGTGTGGAAATGAAAATGATTTTTTTATTTATTCATCACAGTGTTGATATTTGCATTTCTGACAGAAAACAGTGCTTTTTATATTTCCTAGTCAAGATTATGGGAATTTCCCTATAAATTCAGTCATACTTTGATTTGATCTGAAAAATTTCATTGCAAATGGCCGCCATAAAAGGGGGTCTCTCCAGCTGATGGGAGGTTTTCATTCCTTTAATAGCGAACTTACAACCTTCTCTTATAGAGTACAATGTCATCTCATATTGACACTAATAAATACATATTTCCCCTAAATTTGCTAAAATGAAGTACATGCCTGGCTGGCTGGCCCCAACCATGAGAGAAGGTTTTGGTTGAAATTTCTAGAAAATGCACAATTCATATTCAGAAACACTCCCAAATAACCCGAATTTAATACAAAAATGACTCTAAACACAGTTCAACATAACCAAACACATCCCTTGAATCAACTCGATACCAAATACACTCAGATATACCTAACATTTATAATTCTCCAGTCGAATTTAGCAGAATTTACTAAATGTGTAGAACTTCCAATTGTACATTTTCTGACAATCTGACCCTTATATATGAGGGAAGCGACTGCCGCAGTAGCAGCTCCAGCAGCCATGCTTCTGGCGGGAATGTCTATATGGGTAAGATTTGCAGAAAATGTACAATTCACCTTCACCAATCCTCTCAAATAACCCAAATTTCAGACGAAAATAAACTTCAAAATACAGTTCAACCGTACCAAACAGATTGCTAGAATCAATGCAATGCCGAATATACTCCAATTTACCTAGCATTGACAAAATTTCAGTAGAATTTAGCAGAATTGACTAAATGTGTACAGCTGCCAATTGTCCAATTTCTGAAATTCTGACCCATTATATCGGCGGCGGTGGAGGCGGAGTTTTGAGTGTTTTTGTGTGGAGCTATTATATGCCCAGTGGGGTGGCTGGTGGTGGCTGGACGGGCTCCATGCAGGCCCCTCCACCGGCCTGTGGACTACCAGTGGGACTCATTGAGTGGGAGTAATGAAGCTTGTGATATGGTAGGGAGCAGTGGGTGCAGGCATAGTGGTAGGCAAATAGCTGCCATACCTAAACCTCACCTCACCCTGCTACCTACCCCCACCCCCTGCATGTGTTAATACAACTAATACACCCCTTATATATACCCCCACACCCCATCCTATTACACCCTCTTATATATACCCCACGCCCCATCCTAATACACCCTCTTATATATACCCCACCCCATCCTAATATACCCTCTTATATATACCCCACCCCATCCTAATGCACCCTCTTATATACCCCCACACCCCATCCTAATACACCCTCTTATATACCCCCACACCCCATCCTAAAATACCCTCTTATATATACCCCACCCCATCCTAATACACCCTCTTATATATACCCCACCCCATCCTAATACACCCTCTTATATATACCCACCCCATCCTAATACACCCTCTTATATATACCCCACCCCATCCTAATACACCCTCATATATACCCCACCCCATCCTAATACACCCTCATATATATACCCCACCCCATCCTAATACACCCTCTTATATATACCCCACCCCATCCTAATACACCCTCATATATACCCCACCCCATCCTAATACACCCTCTTATATATTCCCAACCCCATCCTAATACACCCTCTTATATATACCCCCACCCTATCCTAATACACCCTCTTATATATACCCCACCCCATCCTAATACACCCTCTTATATATACTCCACCCCCCATCCTAATGGACCCTCTTATATATACCCCACCCCATCCTAAAACACCCTCTTATATATACCCCACCCCCCATCCTAATACACCCTCTTATATATACCCCCACACCCCATCTTAATACACCCTCTTATATATATATATACCCGACCTCATCCAAATACACCCCTTATATATACTCCACCCCCTCCTAATACACCCCTTATGTATACCCCACCCCCCATCCTAATGCACCCTCTTATATATACCCCACCCCATCCTAATACACCCTCTTATATATACCCCACCCCATCCTAATACACCCTCTTATATATACCCCACCCCATCCTAATACACCCTCTTATATATACCCCACCCCATCCAAATACACCCTCTTATATATACCCACCCCATCCTAATGCACCCTCTTATATATACCCCCACCCCATCCTAATACACCCTCTTATATATACCCAACCCCATCCTAATACACCCTCTTATATATACCCCCCCCCCCCCATCCTAATACACCCTCATATATACCCCACCCCATCCAAATACACCCTCTTATATATACCCACCCCCATCCTAATACACCCTCTTATATATACCCCCCCCCCATCCTAATGCACCCTCTTATATATACCCCATCCTAATACACCCTCTTATATATACCCCACCCCATCCTAATACACCCTCTTATATATACCCCACCCCATCCTAATACACCCTCTTATATACCCCCACACCCCATCCTAATACACCCTCTTATATATACCCCACCCCATCCTAATACACCCTCTTATATATACCCCACCCCATCCAAATACACCCTCTTATATATACCCACCCCATCCTAATATACCCTCTTATATATACCCACCCCATCCTAATACACCCTCTTATATATACCCCACTCCATCCTAATATACCCTCTTATATATACCCCACCCCATCCTAATACACCTTCTTATATATACCCCCACCCCATCCTAATACACCCTCTTATATATACCCCACCCCATCCTAATACACCCTCTTATATATACCCCACCCCATCCTAATACACCTTCTTATATATATACCCCACCCCATCCTAATACACCCTCTTATATATACCCCACCCCATCCTAATACACCCTCTTATATATACCCCACCCCATCCTAATACACCCTCTTATATATACCCCACCCCCTCCTAATACACCCTCTTATATATACCCCACCCCATCCTAATACACCCTCTTATATATACCCCCACCCTATCCTAATACACCCTCTTATATATACCCCACCCCCTCCTAATAGACCCTCTTATATATACCCCACCCCATCCTAGTACACCCTCTTATATATACCCCACCCCATCCTAATATACCCTCTTATATATACCCCACACCCCATCCTAATACACCCTCTTATATATACCCCACCCCATCCTAATATACCCTCTTATATATACCCCCACGCCCCATCCTAATACACCCTCTTATATATACCCCACCCCATCCTAATACACCCCTTATATATACCCCCACACCCCATCCTAATAACCCCTTATATATACCCCCCCATCCTAATATACCCTCTAATATATAGCCCACCCCCATCCTAATATACCCTCTAATATATAGCCCACCCCCATCCTAATACACCCTCTTATATATACCCCACCCCATCCTAATACACCCTCTTATATATACCGCAGCCCATCCTAATACACCCTCTTATATATATACCCCACACCCCATCCTAATACACCCTCTTATATATACCCCACCCCATCCTAATACACCCTCTTATATATTCCCAACCCCATCCTAATACACCCTCTTATATATACCCCCACCCCATCCTAATACACCCTCTTATATACCCCCACCCCATCCTAATACACCCTCTTATATATACCCCCACCCTATCCTAATACACCCTCTTATATATACCCAACCCTATCCTAATACACCCCTTATATATACCCCCACACCCCATCCTAATACACCCTCTTATATATACCCCACCCCATCCTAATACACCCTCTTATATATACCCCAGCCCATCCTAGTACACCCTCTTATATATACCATGCCCCATCCTAATACACCCTCTTATATATACCCAACCCCATCCTAATAATTTTCATTATTTTTTCACCATGAATATCGGGAAAAGTATAATAAATACAAAATTGCCCTCGGGTGTTCTCCAAGTTTCATATTCCACTTTGGCTATGTGAGTGTTTGAAAGCACTCTCTCCTCTAAACCTGTCCCTCCATTTCAACATAAGGGTCAGATTTTCAGAAAATGTACAATTGGCAGCTTTACACGTTCAGTAAATTCTGCTAAATTAAGCTGCAATTTGGTCAATACTAGGTAAATTTGAGTATATTCGGCATTACATTGATTCTAGCTATCTGTTTGGTTAGGTTGAACTGTATTTTGAACTTTATTTTCGTCTGAAATTCGGGTTATTTGAGAAGATTGGTGAAGTTGAATTGTACATTTTCTGAAAATCTGACCCATAACAATCTCAAGTGCCTCCACTGCCCCTCTTCACCCAATCCCCTTAATGAGATGTAATCCCATTTCCTCACCTCTATTCACTCCCATAATAAAGTTACTCCTCCCCCACTAATATATTTACTAGAGGAAAATCGTTGTTAATAATGTTTTCAGCTACAAGCCAAACTCTCACTTGGGTTCATTAACCCACTAGTCAGTCTAGGTCCAGAGTTAAGAGAGTCCCTTCAAACTGAGGGAAAACTACTCGCTTCAAATCACAAAATGCCATTATAATCCTATTAGGCTGGCAAGAATACCATTATAATCCCATTAGCGCACCTACTCCTCGCCCAGACAAGCCATTAGCGCAGTAGGGGTCCAATCACTGACATATCATTCTTATCTGATTTGAGAGGCTTTTGACTGAGACTAATCAATGGATGTTTATTTCTGAATTTTGATATAAATATACACCATCTCCCGCCAAGGCAGCAAATGTATTATTAAATCTTAATGAAAAGGTATACACAGGGCTGGAGATGGTATTGACGTGGAAGACATCAAATCAACACAGCCCTTTTATTGTATTTAGACTTTTATTTCTCAATGTTTGACCACCGAAACTGGACTATTTCTTTTTTTAGATTTTATGTTATCTTGGGTACCAGATCCCCTTTTGGGGGTTTCTCTTAGGACTATACACAGACGGTAAAAATGATAGAAATTAATCTGACTAGGACACTAAACACCCTTAATCAATCAGTTAATCTAGTCAAAATTTGGTGAAAACATTATATATATACTGAATTATTCAAAGCATATGATAATGATGGTGTGTATATATAATACAGTGCCCCCGACATACATACATGGGTCAGATTTTCAGAAAATGTACAATTGGCAGCTGTACACATTGAGTAAATTCTGCTAAATTAGGCAGCAATTTGGTCAATACTTGGTAAATTCGAGTATGTTCGGCATTGCAATGATTCTAGCTATCTGTTTGGTTAGGTTGAACTGTATTTTGAACTTTATTTTCGTCTGAAATTCGGGTTATTTGAGAAGATTGGTGAAGGTGAATTGTACATTTTCTGAAAATCTGACCCATATATAATACAGTGCCCCCGACATACATACATATTAAAACTCTGGGCGTTGGTCCCTGTACTGCAGTACTGGATCACTCACTATTCATTAACCTATTTCACTCACTCACCCACACTATTGATGAATGCAGAGTGATAGAGTAGTAAGTAATGGATCTATGTACCCTGGGGGTACTGGAGCGGGGAGGGGGGAGGGGGCATATTGGGGTTTGTTCAGGGTACTGGAGGGGATGGGGTACTGGGGATATTTAGGGGCAATTAAGACGGGGACCTTAGAGGGGTGCAGGAGAGGATGGGGGATATTTGAAGGAGTGGGTACAAGGGGGATGTATAGTGGTTCCTAAGGCATTTTTCTTTCTTTTCTTTTTCTTTTTTTTGTGTGTGTGTGTGGGGGGGGGGGGGGGCGGAGTGTTGTTCAGGAGGTGAATTAATGGGGTAGTAAAGGTTATGTGGGGTACTATATGGGTGAAATCGCCAGAAAACGCACAATTCGCCTTCACCAATCGTCCCAAATAACCCAAATTTCAGACTAAAATAAAGTTGAAAAGACAGTTCAACCTAACCAAACCGATTGCTAGAATCAATGCAATGCCAAATATACTCGAATTTACCTAATATTGATCATTTGTCAGTCTATTTTAGCAGAATTTAACTAAATGTGTACAGCTGCCAATTATCCATTTTCTGAAAACCTGACCCATATGTGTGGTACCAGGGGAGTATTGGTGGGGTAATGTGGGAGGGAGGGGGGTAGTATTGGGCAGTAATAGGTGATGGCATGTCCAGCAGTGTGAGGAGCTCGCGGGGTACAATAGGATCAGTGACAACGCGAGCAGCTCACTGATCCCATATGCTCTTTGTACTACTAACACTGCATGCACTCCCATTCACTCACTAAGGGCTTTCTCACTCGCCCATTCACTCTGGCAATCATTCTGACCCCACCTTTACACTCATACTCAGTCTAGGCCCAAAGATGAGAGAGTCCCTTCAAACGGAGGGAAAGTCTCTCGCCTCAAACTGCAATGTGCTGATATAATTCCATTAAGACTGCAAAATGTCATCATATTCCCATTAGAATGCCTAGTCCTAGGCCAGGAAAACCGATTAGCGAAGCAGGAGTCCAATCACTGACATACAATTCTTATCTGATCTGAGGGTTTGGACCTAGACTAGTATCTATTTCATCAATTTTGTATCCAGTTATTATCACTCCCTCGCTGCTAAAATTCTAACTCACCCTTTTTCTTTATGTTTTTTTTAAAATTTTCCATCTCTTCTCTCCCAAACTCTCTTTTTATCCCATGGTTTTGTGTTGTCATTCTTCTCCTCTTCTCTCTGATCGGTTTCTGACCGTGTTTTGTCAAATTAGATCAACCATTAACCTCATTACCAATTTATTTCTACCCAAATTACTAAATAATTGTCTGATTAACAGCAAACTATTTCTTCCAAAGCTGGCACATTAAGGTCAATGAGTGCCAACACCTATAATAATCTGTTACTTATTCCATTTACACATTACTTAATCTATTATAATGTCCCACTCAAATTACTACTGATTAAGTCTGACTCATTCAGAGCAAATAGCCCCAAATAATTCCCAAACCGGGATGTTAAAAAGACCAAAGATACAAGTGAGGGGTATGGACAAGGGTCAGTCCAGTACACTCATTTATAGCATACAGTGCACAGAGGGATCAAAGCCTGATATACTTGTCCCCACTCACACCAACCTATAGAACCATCCACATATTATTCCGCCCACCCACCCCTCACTCCATTGTGACCACTCAATCTCACTAATTGCCGAGTCACGCTGGCGCCCGTTCCATTGCGCATGTCACAACACACGATGCATTCTGGGATCAAAATGGGGTCCATTTTTATCATGGTAACTGCTATCCACTCAACATTTTGTTCAAATTTTCTAACGACGTAGTTATGAAAATATTTTATTTTTCTCAATATAACAGTCAGAAGTTTAACATCAAAGGATAAACTCTTTATTATTATTTTATTAATTGAATGAATGTTTAACTAATGATGAAAACTACAATGGTTCTAGCACAACATACATCTTCTGCTGGTATCCATTAATTACGCTTGAACATTTGATTTGAGGAGGAATATTGAAGAAGAAGAAGAGAAAACAGAACTGAAATCAAGCTTCGAATTTATCAATTTGAATTATAGATATTTGAAGTTTACTTTTAATTTAACTTCATTTATTTTCAAACACCCTCCACCGACATAGACATTGCCCAATACAACAGTTGAAACCAGTACAATTTCCAAATTTCCAACAAGTGACATTCCCCTGAATTTCCACATTATATAGTGCATAAAACAAGTGCATTTTTCTCATTTCCAAACCTTAGAATTAAAAACATTTTAACATTACCTTCTTTCGACATTCATGAGATTTCACACACATAATAATAAATAAGGCATTAGGAAAAAGGAAAAGCCTCGAATGAGGAAGAATTTTTAATATTATGTAAAATTTATTTTTCTTGAATGATTAATAATCCCCTGGAAGAGGTTAGCATTTTGAACTACGGCTAGTCCTGATATTGAACATATTTGCTGTGTATGTTGGTGAAGTTAATAAAGCCTATGGGTTAGCAAGCATTGGACAATAACCGTGTGCTGATATGGGGGTAGTAATAATAATCAGAATCATAATAGTCGCAGTAAGCAAATTCATCTGCGATAATTAATACCGAACAGGAATTAACAAATGGATTGCATTCCGTAATAAATCGACAAGATCCAAACAAGCCGAAACACAAATTTTTAAAAAGAATCATTCAGAATCAAGAACTTGCTTGGGAATGGCATGAAAAGGGAATTTTTTCATTTTAAATTGTGGTTTTTTTTTTAATTAAAAAAATTAAAAGGGTATTAGTTGATGACAATTCAGCCCACTGTGTACTTTTTGTTTCTTTGAAATATTTTAAAATGCTAACCTCCGGGCCGGGGTAGGTCATAGCATGTCTCGTCAGTTATACCTACAATAGATGAGGGTCTCACATGTTATAGTAGTTAACCATGGGTTAGTAACAGCAAAAAAATGTTACTCTTAATTCTTCTTTGTAGTAGTTTCTCAAGAAAAAAAATCATGAAAAATAAACAATATTCTCAGGCATGATTTTAAATGAGGCATATGCAATTTTTGCCAAAAGCTATGATGAGATTATGACAGAGGAGTAAGCGATATTTTTTTTCTTTTAATGGCCTATCTAAACTTAATATAGAATAATAATGCATATTGTTAGATTAATATGAATTTTGATTAGAAGTAGATTGTTTCCTTCTAAAGCAGAATTTAAATAATGTTCCGATGTTATTGTATTAAGTTCCCATTTGTCATGCATAAAACGCGTCCTGGCAATAAATAAGAGAAATTATCATCAATCCAAAGTTAGTCTTATGGTGTTGGAGATACTGATTTCTTTTTAAAGTCATCCAATTCACTAGTTCATAACAAAAACTACAAAAAATAAAAATAAAATTCTATAAAAAAAACATCAAAAAAAGTAAAATCTAGCATGATGTATGTTTCAGCCGAGGGATATGGCTGTTTCTTTGCGGAGCGGGTATAATTTATGAAAATATTTTAAAAAAACTAGTATTATTTTGCAATTTAGCAAATATTAAAAATCGAGTACTTACTCCGAGTGACCCTAAGGAGTTCTCGGGCGCTGTAGACCCCAGTGGCAACAATTGAATCATGTCCTGCAACACTTTGCTGCATACTGCCTGGAACTGAAAAATAAAAACAACATTTTGAGTATAATTTTATCTAAAAATCAATGAAAGTTTAAACTTTGCACTCTCAGTTAACGTCGGTCAATAACTGAACATTTTCTACTTCTTGTTCCATTCTTTTTCAACCAATCTGAAAGTTATTTGACCAAAAAATTGGAGGATTTTGACCAGTTGTTATTGCGACATGGCTTCTAAAACGTCCTCATTTATATTTGGATTTGGATTCCTTTTTCAGTGAAGACTTCACTTATTATCGCTCATCGGCGGCCGTTTTTGCTCGGCTGATTTGACTTCAAATTAATGTATTCACATGAACCACCAGCAAAATGTTAATGAAGTCAGCCCTATAAATTATAATGTGACTAAATCGGGTCAGATTTGCTTTGTCGTAATAGCTGAGAATTTAGCTCTAATAATCAATCAATCAATCAAATAACGAAGGCTTCCTACCCCACCCCACCACATTAGAAGAAATACAACGCATTAAGGCTGATTTGAAAATCAATTAACTACTAAAGTCCCAACAAATACCATTTATTTATGTTGAACTTACAACCTAACGCAACAAAGCTAAGTACAAACATAAAAAATCAAAGCTTCAGGTAAAAACAACATCTGTGAAACAGGCAGATCCTAACAATAACCGTTTTAAATTTATGACTTTTATAACGATGCTACACCAATGGACACTACTACCCTGAATTCATAACCCTCAGTACTGTCAAATAGATCACCAATAGTATAAAAAAAGAATGGCAAAAAATGTTGTTAAACAACAATAATGTTCAGGCATTGTAAAGATAATAAGCTACACTATGTGTGGTAGAATTGTGTAATAAAATTTAAGGGTATTTTTCTGGCTGGCTGGAATCGTTGTAATGGAATGTTTAAAAGGTAATTATTGTGTTTTCATGGACACGGTTGGGTACATATTTTACGGCCACTTGGCGTCAGATTGTGGCCCCCAAAGACAATGTTGGAGCTATCGCATGTCATGACACTATTGATTTTAGTCATATACTCTTCAATTTTGGAAAAAAAGCAAAGAGAAAAACTGGTTTTAATAGTATTAGCCTTTGATTAGGCCGTTAACTCAGGACTGCATATTTCATCCTAATTAAATATGTAAAAGTTTATTTGTTAAAAATAGAGGGTACTAAAGTCTAACAATTAAATGTCAATCCCTTTACCTTTATGTATAGAAACCTTTTGTTTCATGACGTCAGTATGGAATCTCATGTTTGCTTTTATTATGAATTTATTTTTTAAAAAATCCAAAACTCTTGCTTAGCATTGCAGAAGGCAGGATATTTTTTAGTAAAGTTGTTTTTAAAAAACCCACTTTTACATTCATCTGATGGTCTAAAATGAAATAATGTACAAGCCTCTAAGCAATAAGTAACTCAGATCGGCTGCTTTTAATATTAAAGTGCTTTAATACATCGCAGAGGACAAAGAAAATCCATGATATCCTTTCATATTTCATACCATACCCTTTCGGGTGAGCGCAGAAAGTCATAATGACAAGTCTTGAACCAAACCGTAACCCCACCCAAAAGCGAAACCCATTTCCCAATTATTCCCATTATTATTCCTGATTATCGTCATAATAAGTAGGCAATTTCACAAACCATTCACAATAATATACCAAAACATGTATTGCCATGAATATAACATGCTTTAACAATGGCATGTCAAAATCTTCCAGTGTTCCCTAGTCCCTGACTTTGATCCGTAATTCTCTTATTTAACTTTGTATGACAGTTGGCTAATGTAGCATAGTGCACACCTGTCTGCCTTGCTAAGGCTATTTACCCCGTCTACCCCTTACCCTTTCCTAACTACCCCTAACCCCCGATATGTGCCTGGGGGCAGGGGGGTGTTGACCTGCCCCTCACCCCATTGCATGCCAGGTTGGGGTAATTCAATCACATGCATAAATGGGCTCGATACTGTTATACAATTACCGGCGCTAAATGACTGCTTTAATTGGACAAAGCTTCAACATTTTGTCCGTCTTTGATCTGTCCTTTACAGCGGATTTGTATGTAAGTCTAGGCCCAAAGTTGGGAGAGTCCCTTCAAACGGAGGGAAATCCTCTCGCCTCAAAGTTCCATTTATAATTCCATTAAGACCGCAACATGTCTTTATATTCCCATTAGAAAGCCTAGTCCTAGGCCAGGAAACCGATTAGCGAAGTAGGCGTCTAATCACTGACATACTATTCTTATAATCTCTGACATACCATTCTTATCTCATCTGAGGGTTTGGGCCTAGACTGTGTACAACTGTTGGGTATAGGTTCGGCTAAACCCATTACAGTGAAACAGTCTAGGCCCAAAGTTGAGAATCCCTTCAAACTGAGGGAAAGCCTCTCGCCCCAAACGGCAAAATACCATTATAATCCCATTACGACCGTAAAATGTAATCCCATTAGGATGCCTACTCCTGGCCCAGCATGTTTTGGGGACATGTATATTTCTACTCAAGCCCTAAAAAAGGCCTGATATATTCATAATGAAGAGATAAAACGTGAGATATATTCATAATAATTAAATACAACTTTTCTTTTATTTTTAAAGCGTTTTATTCAACATTCTGCCAACTGGGCATTAAATAAAACCTGATATATTCATAATTTGTTCCTGTTTTACATTATATAAAAGATATATATTATATAATATTAATATTTGAGTATGAGAAGGCCAATGAGGAGAGTATAAGTTTGTGAGATATATTCATAATAATTAGATAAATTTATTTTCTATATTTAAAGGGTTTTAATCAACATTCCTGCCAACTGGGCATTAAATAAAACCTGATATATTCCTATTTTACATTATATAAAAGATATATATTATATAATATTAATATTTGAGTATGAGAAGGCCAATAAGGAGAGTACAAGGTTGTGAGATATATTCATAATAAATTTATTTTCTATATTTAAAGGATTTTATTCAACATTCCTGCCAACCGGGCATTAAATTAAACCTGATATATTCATATCTTACATTATATAAAAGATATATATTATATAATATTAATATTTGAGTATGAGAAGGCCAATGAGGAGAGTGCAAGTTCGTGAGATATATTCATAATACTTAAATACATTTATTTTTTATTTTTAAAGGATTTTATTCGACATTCCTGCCAATTGGACATTAAATAAAACCTGATATATCCCTATTTTACATTACATAAAAGATATATATATTATATGATATTAATATTTCAGTATGAGAAGGCCAATGAGGAGAGTATAAGTTTATAAGATATATTCATAATAATTAAATACATTTATTTTTAAAGGGTTTTTATTCAGCACTAGATAAAACCTGATATATTCATATTTTACATTATATATAAAAGATATATTATATTATTAATATTTGAGTATGAGAAGGCCAATAAGGAGAGTATAAGTTTGTACTGAGTCAACTCTTCCTCCACTAAATGCCTCACCAGCTTCATACATCCTCACATTTCCACACTGATGCAGAAAAAGAAACACTCCCCACAGAAAGTATACATCTCTCTTCTCTTTACCTCTCTCTAAAAGAAAAATATTTTTAAAAAGTCTTTAGGCTTTTCTAATATAATTAACTTCAGGAGGTTAGGACACTGCGAAGAGGGGGGTGGGATGTTGAGGGTGACGCCGAGTAATCTTCACGCTAAAGAAATAGAGACTACAGGGTGTGGAAGAGGGTTATTTATATTGACTAAAATGTGGAAATTAATGCACTGATTCTATACATATCACTTCTATAGCTTCTCCCAGCTGATTATTACACTTACATGCTGTAATAAATATGTGCACATACCTGAAAGGTAGTTACTTAAGTTAGCTCAACTGGTAGATTTGCAAAAAATGGTTTCTATTTATGGACATTTCATGGTTTTAACATCATCTTTATACATCAGGTGTACTTAATTCTATAAAGGTATGGATAGAAGTAAAACTACTAAGGTATTATAGCCGTACATATACAAAATTTCCACAAAATTATTAAAGTACAAAGTTTAGAAATTTTATATAAAAATGAAAGCCAAAGCAAAGGGGATGGTTAGAAATCATATAAAGGACATGAACCTTAAATATTGTGAAAGTTTAAAAAGAATACTTAGAAAAAGATATAAAACATTGAAAATATCTGGAAGATTTTGTGTTCAGTTTGTTTTATATCTCTCGTTGATATATGTATAATAACGGTCATGTAAACTTATGTAAAAAGAAAGTGGATGAGACACTACTCTGATGATAACCGCTGGTTTAATATGTAACTGGTTGTATCCATGTTGGATGTCCCTAATAATACACTTGATATACAGGAGTTATTAGGGGAAACAGTGGGGATATAAAAACCTATTACAGGTTTGTAGTTTAGTAAGTTACCTTTCACTATTTCCATGCAAATAACAAAATGTCCTTCCATTACACTTATATGATAACTTATATTTAAATATCTAAATATCCAAAATCCAATGACAGCTAGGCTTAATGTAAATAGGAGTTTTATAAATAAAGTATTGGGTTTGACATATTTCATGGAACAAAACAATGTCGACTACATTGATGGTAACAATTACTTCAAAGTTTAAATAACTTTATCCACACATATTCTGCCCCAGTCCAGTCTAGGCCCAAAGTTGAGAGAGTTCCTTCAAACGAACGGAATTAAGCCTCTCGCCTCAAACCTATAATTCCATTATGACCGCAAAATATCATAAATATTCCCATTAAAACGCCTAGTCATTGACCACGAAACCTATTAGCAAAGTAGGCGTCCAATCACTGACATACCATTCTTATCTGATCTCAGAGTTTGGGCCTGGACTGAGTCCCAAATACTGATGGTACCTATACATGTCCCATCAGAGAATAACTGCACTCCGTTCACCCCAGATTCATCAAAGACCAGTCATGACAAATCATCAAAACAGAAAGATCAACATGAAAGGAGGATCCAAATCAGGGATCCAAGACCGGGGAGGGGGTGGGGGGAAGTATTAGGCGCTACCATGGTTATCTAGATCTTTGGTTCCAGCATGAATATGGTCACGTGACCATACTTCCGGTGTCCTTAACTACCCTTCCTTCCGCCCCCTCATTACCCATCATAAGGATTATCTTGGATTTGACTAGTATAAGAAAGACAACGGGTTAAACCATAATTCAAATAGTGCCTTTTTTTTAGGTGGGGGTGGATTTGTTTACGGGTATTGTTGTGCATTTTATGGGTAAAATTTGTATAAGAATATTGGGAATAATAATAATAATAATATTTCTTATTATTGGGCAGATTCTCTAGGATCATATGTTACAGGGTATAGGTTTGAATAGGGGATTTGCATGTGCCACTGCGCATGTCTGTTGCAGTGCATGCTGGGATGGATTCTGTTGAAATCTGACATACATATATTTGGCAAGATTATTAATAAAAAATTGCAAGAATGTATTTACCAATATCAGAACTGAAAAGGGCGCAAATAAAACCTTAACTATGTATATTCAATACAAGGGAAAACAACTATACTGTTAACATTTCTGGGAATACCAGATAGCTAAACATAGTTATTTTCCTGCCAGGCACTGGGAAGTGTTTCGTGTTAGAAGCAGAGCCTTTATTATGTGGGAAAACCCAGGCTGTACTTAAAGCAGCCACAAACAAGCATTATCTAGTTAAGTCACATCGGAACGATCGCATTTACATGTAAAGAATTGCCACATGTACTGAATTCTAAAAAGGCAATAAGGATTCAACGAATTGCCTATTTTCTCTCTTGTTTTTACATAGTTATATATGTATAATAAAATAATTTTAGTTTATATCCAATATAGTAGATTGCATCAATTATTTAGATATTAAAATGCATTTATTACAATAACATTTCCAAGAGATTCACAACCAAGAGAAACATATTCAAACATTTTCTGAGATTGAGTGTTGTTTCCTTAGTGACAGCAAATTTGAAATGTCACTTAAAACATATCATAAGTGTTTAAACACTTCTATGGAAGGACATCAAAACAACGTATATTCCAATTTAAAAGCCATCACAAAGCAGAGAGGACTCCTTTAAATTACATATAAGTACATTTAAAGATGCTTAGTACGTTTCTTAACAGTTAAGAAGGAACTGTAGCGAGAAGAGTGCACAAGTATAGATGCATACATACATGGGTCAAGTCTCTAGATAATGTACAATTTACCTTCCCCAATCCTCTCAAATAACCCAAATTTAAGCCGAAAATAAGGCTCAAAATACAGTTCAACATAACCAGACAGATTTATTGAATGAATACTAAACAAAATACACTCAGATATACCTAATGCTTATCATGTTTTCCTCTAATCTAGCATAATTTGATAGATCTGTAGAACTGTACATTGTACATTTTCTGAAAATCTGACCCACATATAATATGTATCAGTCTTTGATCATGGAAGCAATTTAAGTAAGACAAGAATAAAAGATAGATATAGTGCCAACTGGGCACGTGTGTTGGTATATAGGGAGTATAGTGGATGTGTGGGGTGGGGGTGTATGAGGGTGGGGGTGGGGGTTCAACCCTTATAGGGGATCAAAAGCTGAAGTGGGTCTCAAAAGCCCCTTACATGTATACAACACATGTAGGTCTATATGTGTACGTAAGATGTACAGGAGGTGGAGAGAAACTTGGCACTGGTTCTAAGGGCTTTGTGTGTTTGTGTGTCAGTCACGGGTTCGTTGGGGACCTGGGGATGAAGGGAATGAGGTATACAGTCTAGGCCCAAAGCTGAGAGAGTCCCTTCAAACGGAGGGAAAGCCTCTCGCGTCAAACCGCAAAGTGCCATTATAATTCCGTTATGACTGCAAAATGTGTGAGGGTGAGGGCATAGACTGGAGAGGGAAAGAGGGGGAGGAATGGAAGAAGGGGGAGAAAGGTAGAGAGAGTAAAGCGAAAACAGAGAGGATAAGACAGAGGACATAGCGAGGGGGAGAGAGGAGAGACAGAGGACTGAGAGGGACAGAGATAGATAGACAGACAGATAGATAGATAGATAGATAGATAGATAGATAAATGGAGAGAGAGATCAGGACAGAAAGGAAGTGACAGGGAAATAGGAGCGAGGGGGCGGAAATAGAGATGGAAGAAGAAATGAGAAAGGAAAGAAAAGAATTAAGAGAAAAGGGCGTCAGTAAGAAATAAAAATCGAAAAGACTTTCTCCACTTTCCATGCATCTATCCCTCCCTCCACCCTCATCCCCCTCCCCCTCTATTATTTCAAATGTCTCCACAATTCCACCACACTTCATTTCACTCAACCACAACAGACTATAAAACCCTAAATATTTAATCTCATGTAATTTCACACTTTTCTACGCTTTGATAGAGGTTTTAACGCTAGAGTGAACATTAATGAATCTGGATACTCATTAAATGAACAACCCTGCCCGCCCTTACCCTCAGGGGGTACAACACGGGCCATATTCTCACCCTCCACCCCACATACCTCCAGGCTATCAACCACTGTTGCTACCCCCTTGTATGCAACCTTATAGAATAACCTCCAGTTCATACCAAGGTCAAAAATCCATTGGAAGAAAATTATCAAAAACTATGAAAGGAAATATGATGTGAAAATATATTATTGTTTGTAAGTTAATCTAGTTTGAATGAAAGACTTACTCTAATAAAACAATGGATGTAAAGTAAAATAATCGTTATAAAAGCAGCTCTTACGGCGACCGTTTACAATTTTGAATTTCCTTTTGTCAAACTTTACGGTCCATGTGGAATATTTTGTTATATTTTCACATCATAGCATTAGCTTTCAAAGAAGTGTCAAGTCGGTAGAACTAACTGGGGGAGTGGTAAATAGTTCTGAAGCTTTAACATAATTTGATTCGAACAAAATGAAAAGGAGCTTATACACAGTTTGCATCTCAATAAGGTGAAGACGAATTCGAAGCGAAGCACAACCTCAGTCCAAAATGTAATGAATACAATTTCTAAGAGCGATAAATATATGTGGAAAATAGTTACAAAAAAAGTGTTTACTTTTGAAAAATCCCCCTCTTCTAATTGAATACAAATTACAAATTGAGATTATAAACAAATTATTCATTTGTTCATAAAAAAATGAACTAACAAACATGAAATGATTAAATTGCAAAAAACCCTCTTTATGCAGTTGGAAGATTATCTCCAAATCCCTCGTGGCTTAATGTAAGCCCATCAGCATCACAATCTAGGTCCAAACCCTCAAATCAGATAAGAATGGTGTGTCAGTGATTGGACGCCTACTTCGCTGATCGGATTCCTGGCCTAAGACTTGGAATATAATGACATATTGCGGTCTTAATGGAATTATAATGGCACTTTGCGGTTTGAGGCGAGAGGCTTTCCCTTCGTTTGAAGGGACTCTCTCATCTTTGGGCCCAGACTGATCGATAAATTCGTCCGCCATCTTCAACTTTCCTCCAGGGTGCTGAAATACCATAGTCCTGAGAATGCACCGAGTCCACCATTCGCCAAATACCAATGAAAATATTATATCTCAAGAGAAAAAGGATTAAAACAAAAAGCTTTTCCATGTTGATGTACCAAGCGACCGTTTGGCTAATTTAGCTTTTACTTTTTAATGCCATTATTCCACTTAGTTGTTCTCATCCTGAAATTCTTCTTTATTCTCTCTATGCTAGCGAGCCCCCCCCCCCCCCCTCCCCCTCCCCCACCACCGAATCTTGCCCCTCCAGAAGGTCTTTCAGCCAAAATTTATTTTCACCTCACTTGGTCCCAGCCAGTACGAATGATACCCGTGCCAAGACCAAGTCTCATTTCTCTCCTCTTTCTCCTTCTTCTTTTCCTTCTCCTCCTTCTCTTTCCTCCTCCTCCTCCTCCTCCTCGTCCTCCATGAGAAATCTACAACTGCTACTCGTACATTGTTCTCCCAGACGATTGCACAGGTTGGAAAATATCCCCAGCTCGTAAAAAAAACCTTCTTAAGTTTCTCTTTCTTTTTGATTTAGAATAGGATATATTTTACCAGAGAGAGCATTTCTGTAAGTTATCTTATAAGCTATACTGTCTTTCAAATGTCTAAGTAATGATTAAGCGAGTGAAAATATGTATCAAATAATATGTACAAAAACAAACTTTTTTCTCGCAATATTACTCATATTACTTAGGCCCTGAAATCAACAGGTCTCTCCTGTAATTGATAATAAGACTTGTTTAGTACATATTCAAAACGATATATACTTTTTAATTCATTTTGTGTATATATGAATTTAGACGTTTTCTGGTGTAGAGGGCACTACTCCCCCCCCCCCCCCCCATACACGCACACACAACTGCCCTATCCTGCCTGATAGGCTGATACCTGCAATGTCAGATAAGAATGGTATGTCAGTGATTGGACGCCAACTGCGCTAATCTATTTCCCAGCGCTGGAGTAGGTGTCTTAATGGGATTATAATGGCATTTTGTGGTTAGAAGCGAGAGGCCTTCCCTTAGTTTGAAGGGACTCTCTCATCTCTGAGCCTAGACTGTACTCCCCCCCCCCCCCCCCAAGACGGCTTGTCTGCGAATAATAATGCTTTGTTAGCCATGTTCAGTGGTTAGTGCAGTCTATTTATGATTCTCCCTTCTACCGGAATTATTATCATCTTTCTTTATCTTTGTCCCAATCATCCGCTCCAAGTCACTAGAATAATACCGCAAAGTAAAAAAGATGTATATTTACTATGAATCTTTCTTTCTTTTTTTGTCCAAAATCGTGTCTACTTTGTATTTGTCTGAGTAAGAAGGCCTTGGATATTATTCAAAAGGTTCATTTGGTTATGAAAGTCAATTTTTTCCATTAATTCTGTCCAAGGATTTCAGGAACATGCTTTAACAAAGTGGAAGTGGAAAAGATAGAAATAGAGACACAATAGTTAAGTACGGTTATGTAAATCTTTTCAGAGAATTATATTCAGAATAATTCTTGCTTACTACGTTTTCTTCCACCATTTATACCATATAAAACGAGAATTTTATTGGAAAATATTAATACAATATTTCTTTAGCAGACAGCTGTAACGTCTATGCATATATAGGAAGTTAGTGAATATGTTTATAATTTATTATTAATCACGTATTTATAATTTATTCCACACGATATAAAAAGATGAAATGGCCTTTTTAATTTTTCCGCATTTTGAACCATGTACAACTGCCTTAAAATTCTTGACGAAATTTTTCTATAAAATCCCAAATACACTGTATTAAAAATAAAGCTTGTAAATACTTTTTAGTGGAAGAAAGCTCAGTGACCTGGTGGGAATGATCTACATGAGGGGCCTATAATAGAGTTGTGCGGCAAGAGGCTGACATCAGCTCTATATCTATATGGGTAAGATTTTCAGAAAATGTACAATTGCCAGCTGTACACATTCAGTAAATTCTTCTTAATTAAGCTGCAATTTGGTCAATACTAGGTAAATTCGAGTATATTCGGCATTGCATTGATTCTAGCAATCTGTTTGGTTAGGTTGAACTGTATCTTGAACTTTATTTTCGTCTGAAATTTGGGTTATTTGAGAGGATTGGTGAAGGTGAATTGTACATTTTCTGAAAATCCGACCCACATATACACTAGCCTCCTCCATACCTCTTTATCTGCCCTCTACTTTTGTCTCTGGTCTTCTCTGACTTTCTCTATCTGCTTGTCTCTATGTACATGACTGCCCTCCTACCCTTTTCCAGCTCCCTTCTCTTTTACACACGTGTACTACTTATCTATCAATGCATGTTCGTCTTTTGATATTATTTCACAGCATACTTAAGGACTCCCTCTGAAACACATTCTAAACTAGAAATCATACATGATGTGATTGAATTTCAGTCCCATATTGATATCAGTATAGGCAATAAGAGAGAGAGAGAGAGAGCGAGAGAGAGAGAGAGGGGGGGAGAAAGAGAGAGGAGAGAAAGGGACAGAGAGATAGGGAGGGAGGGAGGGAGGGAGAGAGAGAGAAACAAACTGCAACGAATGAACAAAGCTAACATGGAGGATACATGTGGGTCAGATTTTCAGAAAATGTACTATTGGCTGCTGTACACATTTAGTAAATTCTGCTAAATTAGGCTGCAATTTGGTCAATACTAGGTAAATTCGAGTATATTTGGCATTGCATTGAATCTAGCAATCTGTTTGGTTAGGTTGAACTATATTTTGAACTTTATTTCCGTCTGAAATGTGGGTTATTTGAGAGAATTGGTGGAGGTGAATTGTACATTTTCTGAAAATCTGACCCATGTACATAAGACGTAAACTGCAGCAGCTGATGTCTTTGTTACCCCATCTCCTGCTAATGTCCCTCTTACCCTGCATGTCCCTCCACACCTCTCATCCCTCATCCCTCCAGTGCTGAGACACCATCTCCTCCAGTCCCTCCTCCAGTACCCAACCCCTCCTAGCACAGGCCACCTAAACCAGCCCTACCTTTCAGCCCCTCCACTCCTCTCCCCTATATCTCACCCCTTCCCTCCACCACCCCTCCATCTCTCAACCCCTCCCATTGTTACCCCATTAAACACCCGCGCTGTGGTCACTCTAAATTACTCTAAGTGGACAAAAATACCTCTAAATCAATCTAAATGTAAGGAGAAAAATGGTTTTAGGGGAATTATATGGGTTGGTGGACATGTAGGGATCACTGGACTAAATGGTTTGCTCTGTAAATGTAAGAGGCTGGGAGTCTTTCCCGTTTGTCTTATTTTCCTGAGTAAATGTTAAGGAGAATCCTTAATTGTAACTTTGGTTTAATGATCTCTAATACTATAATAATCGTACCTATGTTGAATTATCAGCTAGGGCCATGAATCTAAATTTCTAAATGTAGTCTTTTATAATAAATCTGAATAAAATCCGAAAACATATTTATAAAAAAGAAATATAGGTAAAATCTTGTTTTGTCTCCCTTGCTATATACTAATTCATATCATTAATAATAAACCAATCGAACATATAATTATATGCAATAAATAAGAGAAATAATTCTAATTAATAGAGAGGTTCAGCAAGTCGAACCTATGGGTCAGATTTTCAGAAAATGTACAATTCACCTTCACCAATCCTCTTAAATAACCCAAATTTCAGACGAAAATAAAGTTCAAAATACAGTCCAACCTAACCAAACAGATTGCTAGAATCAATGCAATGCCAAATATACTCGAATTTACCTAATATTGACCAAATTGCAGCCTAATTTAGCAGAAATTACTAAATGTGTACAGCTGCCAATTGTACATTTTCTGAAAATCTGACCCCTATACGTAAACGTAAACGTATCCGTATCTCTGATATACAGACATACGCTAAAAGGAAGAAAGAGTTTCAGCAAAACATCACGGTGAAATATTTCACCTCACAATTTATGTTGAATACATAAAAATGCTAATTCATATCATTAATAATAACCCAATCGAACATATATATGCAATAAATGAGAGAAATAATTCTAATTAATAGGGAGGTTCAGCAAGTCGAACCTATACGTTACGTTTAAACGTATCCGTATCTCTGATATACATACACACGCTAAAAGGAAGAAAGAGTTTCAGCAAAACATGACGGGGAAAACGTAACATAACAAATCAATCAAAATATTTCACTTCACAATTTATGTTGCATGTATACATAAAAATGCGACGTAATACACAAAAAAGATACGGATACGGTTACGTAATTGAGATAGGTTTGCTGGCGGAATCTCCCTAATGTATAGGCCCTACCTATCCTGTACTATGGGCAGCCACCCCATCTCTTTGCTCCCCCCCCCCCCCCCCCCCACACACACACACAACAACATTCCATTGTACGGACGATTATTATACACTAGCCGAGCTGGATCAGCATATTTAAATGTCTAACACAGTACACACATCATGGCCAGGGGGCACCACGCAGGGTGGGGGCACCCATTGTATACGATACCTGGCGGTCAACACAACAACTACATCTATAGTATGTTCATGCTTGGGCTGAACCGTTACTTTGGATGTCGGTCTTTATAGAATAAATAACTGTAAGAAAAAAACACCCAATACATTTTTTTAAATATGGAGAAAATAGTATCTTCTTTAAGATATTTTCCCTTCTTTTAAAACACCGATACCTTTTTTAAATATGCAGAAAATAGATTTCCCTTCTTTTAGTTGTGCAAGGTTTTCTCTCATTTTCATTTTTTCTATGTATAGGGATGTTAGTTTCTTTCAATATATGTATTTCTGTCCCTCCTCCCCTCTCTCTTTCGTTCTCTCCCTGTTCCTCCTTCCCTATCTCCTCTCCCTTTCTCTCTGTCCCTCCCTCCCTCTCTTTCTCTCTCTCTCTTTCCCTCCCTCCCCTCTCTTCCTACTCTCTCCACCCTGTCTGAGTGTCTCTCTCTGTCCCTCCCTCCATTTCTCCCCTCTCTTTCTACTCTCTCCCTCTCTCTCTCTCTGTCCCTCCCTCCATTTCTCCCCTCTCTTTCTACTCTCTCCCTCTCTCTCTCTCTCTCTCTCTCTCTCTCTCTCTTTCCCTCTTGCTATATATGCCCCTTACTCTCCCTTCCTCTGCTATATTCACCCCTACCTCTACCTTTTCCCTCCACCTACTACAATACAATACACGTTGTAGCAGTGTTGGGTAGGACTATGTAGCCGGTAGGGAAGGAAGTGCCAGTGGATTGAGCATGACCCCAGGTTATAGTATGTGAGGCATATTACATACCTACACTATATACATTAGTGGCTGAATGTCCAGTTTATAGACTGACCAGTAGCCCATCCTTAAGATGGTGGTCAGCGCTATATGCTGACCCTCTACAATCGTTTCCTCCATCCTTTCTTTAGCCCCGATGTTCTCCTAAATTCCCATAATGAATTTAGTACAAAAATGTTCCAAGGTCCACCTTTCAAGGTTTTCTCTCATTTTCATTTTTTCTATGTATAGGGATGTTAGTTTCTTTCAATATATGTATTTCTGTCCCTCCTCCCCTCTCTCTTTCGTTCTCTCCCTGTTCCTCCTTCCCTATCTCCTCTCCCTTTCTCTCTGTCCCTCCCTCCCTCTCTTTCTCAACGTTTCTAGTCCGAAATTCTCGGCACCTCCTTTTTCTATGCCACCCCCTATATGTCACTGTGTATAGCTATGTCTATCTGTCTCTCTATTTCCCAAAACAATTTACTATCTGCTTCAATACGCTATCTTGCCAAACCTTGCCAAAACTGAAACTAAACACTTTACATGTTATTTTAGTTTCTTCTCATTGACACATTCCCTAGACATGTCTACTGCATAACATTGTGAATATCTATGATCATTTCCTCATACAATGTACATGAAGTTTGTCATAATCTACACGAAGAATAGCTTATCAAGTATTATTAAAAATTATTTAAAAAGAAATAAAAAAAATAAATAGAAATTTGTCATCCCATGATATGACGCCTGGAGCTATAGTCGCCCACTGCGATCATGTGACACCCTAGGGGCGACCTCATTGGTCAGATGATGTCATGTGACCAGGGTTGCTTTCTATGATATATTTTTCACAGTGGATGCTTGTGGAAACTGCTGACATCATGGTGGTCATCAATTTTCATGAAAATAAAATTTCACCAAATGAATAATGCATTTTCTTGTAGAATCTGCCCGGGGGCATGAAGGCATCTCTGGACTTTGTCATAGTTAATAGCATCCTTCTCACTACCTTCCCCAGAAAAATTATTGATGTATTTTGTTCCCATTCTTTTTTTATACTAAGGCTGCACTCTCAGTTAACGTCGATCAAAATCTCTACTTTTTGTTTCGTTCTTTTCCAACCAATCTAAAGGTCATTTGACCAAAATCTTGGAGGATTCTGTTGAGCTGATTTTGCTACAGGACTTCTAGCACGTCCTAATTTGCATTTGGGGGACCAAATTCTTGTATAAACATAGAACAACAGCAGAATATTGATGAACCCAGCCCTATAAGTCATAATATGAGTAAATTTGGTGCAATCTCCTTGGTCGTAATAGCGGAGCATACACCTTTAAGCAATTGTGAAGTAAGAAAAGGATAATGAAGGGTAGAGGTGGTAACTGATAGTTGGCAGGGTCGGGTGGAGGAGGAGGGAGACTGCCAAGAAGTGATTGACTTTATAGGAGAAGTCACCAACGGGTTGTGTCTTTCCCTCCCACTTATTACATGCTATACCCAGCATAGGGGTCAATAACTGTCACTCTACCCTGGAGGAGGGGGTGGAGAGGATTCTGGGCGGTCTGGAGGAAGACCTGCAGTATACAGAAGATTGATTTGTTTTGAAAACGACTCTTATTACTCATTATTATCTTTCCAGGTTTTTGATTGCAGGCGGGAGTCATGTCTAATTTTTGTTTCCTTGACTATTTTTTCTTTCTTTTTTTTTTAGTTTCCTTGACTATTAATTTCTCATGTGAATCTGTAAGTTCAGCTCTTTAGCCCAGGCTACCAAAATATTACTCTTTCCAAATTGTTTTTAGATATGAAAAATTATCCTGCTAATTATTTGACCATTTACAATGTATGTTAAACTTTAAAAAGTTATATGTTTTATCACAGAAGAAATCCAGAATTTGTTGAGGTTCAGCTCTTCCAGTAGCTTCTACCAAAATATTACTCTTTCCAAATTGTTTTTCGATATGACCAATTATGCTGAGAATCACTTAACCATTTGCATTGTATGTTAAACTTTAAAAAGACAGTGTATGTTAAACTTGAGTCCCATTAATTCCTACCTGACCTCAAGACAAAGACAGTTACATGTTTTATCACAGAAGAAATCCAGAAATCTTACCTAAAACTAAGCCATTTTAAGACAAAACAATTCCTACTGCGTAGTTAAAATTAACCCTTCAATTTGAACCTAAGCAGCCCTAAGGACAGTGCAATCCCCCATAGCATAAATACAGACTTGGTTTTACACCAACCAAAACAAACAAAATCTCTCCCATCCACTGGGAACAATAAGGTGACATTTCAGGTCATCATCGAGACCCTTAAATACCACACATTTCTACAAAATAAACACAGAAATCATCGAAAATGTCAAGCCACATTGGCTGCCTCTGCCACAGATGGGGGCAGAAATAGTGAGTTAGAACAAAAGAATAAAATATCAAATCTGTGGGATAATAGAAACATCTGCATAAGTTCTTATCAAAATGTCAACACATATTGTGTTTTTATGATGTGTGTTGAACAAGAGGGTGGAGATAAAGATGGGAAAATGTCATAAAGAGCTGATATTTATCAGGCTCACGCACACGTATAGACATACATGGGTGAAATCGCCAGAAAATGTACAATTTGTCTTCACCAATTCTCTCAAATAACCCAAATTTAAGATAAAAGGGAGGTACAAAATTCGGTTCAACATAACCAGACAGATTTGTTGAATGAATACAATGCAGAATACACTCAGATATACTCAGTATTTAACAATCTTCACTCGAATTTAGCAGACTTTGATAGATGTGTAGAAGGGTAGATTGTGCATTTTCGGAAAATCTGACCCACATGTAAAGGGAAAGATGCTAATCAGGGGGTAGGTGAAAAGGGGGTGTTGTTAGAAGGGGGTGGAATAGTGGGGTTACACTAAATTGGGGTGTCTATATTTGTGATGTGTTTCAGGAAAATGAGTCATAAGTCGCAAAAATTGATATTTTTCAAAGGTTTTTTTTACAATATCTCTTCATTGAAATGTTCTGATTTCTAGAGGGATTATCACTTATTGTCATATGAATCTATATAACAAATTTCGGGACATTGTATTAAATATATCCTTACGTTTTGAAGGCCTTTGAATGGAGTATATTTAGTTACTTTACTGGGAATTACACATCCAGAAACATTGCAAACATTTTTTTTTTCAAAAATGAAAATATCAAACTTAAAATATGGAAATACTTATTAGGTGTCCTAGTGTTTACTATCATTGGAATCGCCTTTTTCTCCTCTTTTCAAATATGATGGTATCTCAAAATCGATTTTTTGCGACTTATGACTCATTTTCCTAAAACGGATTACATTTAACCATCCTCGCCGCAATAATATTTATCTATATCATATCGTGAAATTTTAAGATGACATTTTAAGATGGCTTCTTTGCAAACAGCCTTAGACATTATGAGACCGAATATGTTTATGGCCTCGATAGACTTACAAGATGCGTATTATACAGTGTCGATTGATAAAGAATTCAGACGGTTCTTCAGGTTTAGGTGGAAAGGTTTGCTCTACCAATACACTGCATTACCAATGGGTTTAGCATGTGGTCCTAGATAGTATAGACATACATGGGTGAAATCGCCAGAAAATGTACAATTTGTCTTCACCAATTCTCTCAAATAACCCAAATTTAAGATAAAAGGGAGGTACAAAATTCGGTTCAACATAACCAGACAGATTTGTTGAATGAATACAATGCAGAATACACTCAGATATACTCAGTATTTAACAATCTTCACTCGAATTTAGCAGACTTTGATAGATGTGTAGAAGGGTAGATTGTGCATTTTCGGAAAATCTGACCCACATGTAAAGGGAAAGATGCTAATCAGGGGGTAGGTGAAAAGGGGGTGTTGTTAGAAGGGGGTGGAATAGTGGGGTTACACTAAATTGGGGTGTCTATATTTGTGATGTGTTTCAGGAAAATGAGTCATAAGTCGCAAAAATTGATATTTTTCAAAGGTTTTTTTTTACAATATCTCTTCATTGAAATGTTCTGATTTCTAGAGGGATTATCACTTATTGTCATATGAATCTATATAACAAATTTCGGGACATTGTATTAAATATATCCTTACGTTTTGAAGGCCTTTGAATGGAGTATATTTAGTTACTTTACTGGGAATTACACATCCAGAAACATTGCAAACATTTTTTTTTTCAAAAATGAAAATATCAAACTTAAAATATGGAAATACTTATTAGGTGTCCTAGTGTTTACTATCATTGGAATCGCCTTTTTCTCCTCTTTTCAAATATGATGGTATCTCAAAATCGATTTTTTGCGACTTATGACTCATTTTCCTAAAACGGATTACATTTAACCATCCTCGCCGCAATAATATTTATCTATATCATAGATTGATAAACATTGGAATATGCAGTTAAATTTGAATTTTAAATTAATGATATTACGAGGGGGAAAGATATCATTTTCACCAATACCTGGAAGGGGAAACCCCTCTGAGTTTGAAGTGTTATAATCAATTGCATTAATTAAACAAGATAATTTAATTGCAAGATTTCTCGTATGATAACACTAGGAGTCGTAAATAAAATCATTTTTAAACAAAATGTTTTTAGTGGCCACATCTATTAATACAAAATAATGTTTTTCATATCTCTTTATCTCTATTTTCTCATCGGAAAAGGTATGACAAAGTACCGACCGAGAATTGACAAAGAAAATACTGACAATAATTAAAAACATTAATGAAACATTGAGCCTTGACTAGCACATTACCTAGCCCTTGTAAATGTGTCAGATTTTCAGAAAATGTACAATTCACCTTCACCAATTCTCTCAAATAACCCAAATTTCAGACGGAAATAAAGTTCAAAATATAGTTCAACCTAACCAAACCGATTGCTAGAATCAATGCAATGCCGAATATACTCGAATTTACCTAGTATTGACCAAATTGCAGCCTAATTTAGCGGAATTTACTAAATGTGTACAGCTGCCAATTGTACATTTTCTGAAAATCTGACCCACATGTGTTTCAATATGATAATATTGAAGGTTAGGTATAAGTAGAGGGTGGTGAGAGGGCGGGAGTGGGGCTAACAATGGCAAGGAGGGGCCATGCACGCGATGGTCTTATTTGGGTCTTACCATCGAGAAGTGAACACCCAGGCAGGGCACAATTTCAATAAGAAAACTGCTTTCAATTTTGTTGAATTTTGAGGGGAAAATGCCCTTGAATTTAAGGATATATATAAAAGAATGAATGATCAAAATCAGATCCTATATCCCGTTTTTTTAAATCATTCAAAAGTTGTCGTTTTATCTTCGCAAACTCTTTAAGTTTTCAAATAGTCAGGTATCAAATAAATGCTAAAAATAACTTCTTGTCCTATTACATTCCAAATAAAGACAAGATCATGTCACAATTTACTCTTTTTTAAGGCAATAACAATTGTACATGTTTTAGAAGATGGACCCTGTCATGAAACATAATTCGGTCCCAACCACGGTCCTCGCCTCTAACATGTTAAACTCTGATATCTGGGGAATTATTAAAGGTTTCAAATAGCAACTGTACACATTTGAGAGATCTGTCCCTTTGACAAAGCCTGGTTGGGAAGCTGCAACTCCTATAAAGGAGAAGCCCCGGAAGAAAGGGACGAGGATAAAAGAAGGCAAGAAGCAGATGGTAAGCAGGCCTGAGAGAACATGGACTAATAGAATTATACCTGGGAGCGGGTGGGGGGGGGGGGGGGCAGGGGGCAGGGGGGGGGGCTTATAAAAATACCATCTTCATAATGATAAAGGGCAGCGGCGAGGTGCAAACTAACACCTGCATTTGGGTGAAATCGCCAGAAAATGTACAATTTGTCTTCACCAATTCTCTCAAATAACCCAAATTTAAGATAAAAGGGAGGTACAAAATTCGGTCCAACATAACCAGACAGATTTATTGAATGGATACAATGCAGAATACACTCAGATATACTCAGTATTTAACAATTTTCACTTTAATTTAGCAGAATTTGATAGATGTGTAGAACTGTAGATTGTGCATTTTCGGAAAATCTGACCCATTTATTCCCTTGTTCCTCTACTGTCCCTGTATTATATATTCAATGCCTTAGTAATAACTGAAGCGATAGTTTTGTTTGTTTGTGGAGGGTTCAGAGTGAAATTTGTTTATCATCAGATTTGGTATTCCACGTCTGGTTATTTCTCTGATTTTTGGCAGGTATTTTCTCAAGTGAATACAATTTCTTGGCCAGTAACCATTCAAAAATTAATATAGAATAAAATAATGTACAAAACGAAGAAGAATAACGGCAACAACATTCGTTATTATTACAATTATCTCAGAGGAATTGTGTTGCAGAACAATACGTTATTATATCTATTCCCCCCCCCTCCACCGCCCACCATTCCACAATACCCATATACCAAAATCAAGTGAATCTACCTCAGACAAACGATAACCTAACCTAAATTCTATTTACTTGGTATATCTTATCTTAATCTCTTATTTTAAATTACATTAACTAACTGACATTCATTTGTTGTAACAATTTCTCGCCCCCCTCTCCGCCCCCCCACCCCCCCGCCCCCCACCATTCCACAATAGCCACATACCTAACTGTAAATTCCCTCCTACTTACTTTGAACTAATCATATCCATACCTTCCCCACCGTTAAATACTTTATTTATTTTTGCATACATGAATAAATATGTAAGCCAGCGCGGAGAGAAGAAAGAAAATCAGAGGTAGTAAGATTTCTAGGGTCTATCCCGGGTCAGCTACATTGAGAACATATGGTGGCAATACACGCAAGTAATATCAGAACACAATAGCACCCCCCACCCCTCCCCCACCCTTCCCCACCTCAAGCCTTAACAATGAGTCAAAGGCAGTCAAAGATAACTGCAACTTAATTAAAAGGGAGTGTATCTGAACCTAAGCATGAACTATATCGATATCTAAAGACATGGAAGTGTTAATATTTGAGTGGGACAACTGTATCTGTTAGAGCGATGGACCATGGTTAATGCGACTACCAACTTGAAAGGATAAGTTTTAGACATGTTTGATTTTGAGTCAAGATTGGTTGAAGAAAAAAAGATGAATTAAAAGGTGAGGGAAGGTTCTCATGCCGCTGTGAAGATATCGTAAGATATGGACGATATGTAACAGTGGGTTTATTCTTGCGAGAATTTAGATTTAATTTGCCAGAATAGAAAAATATATAGGTTCAATCGAGCATGGATATTGAAAGGAACACGCAGGGAGGTGTTGTCCTTATGCTACCATCATCTTAAGGTAATATAGTATCTGAATGATGTTGTATAGGCAATGAAAAATCTATGCTTCAAATCGAGCGAGGAAATTTAAAAGAACTTAAAAGGGGGACAAAAAGTTTCGCACACACATTTGAAAGAAAGTGATTATTTTGAAGAACTTGAAGGGCGCTATTACGGTAGAAGTAACTAAAGATAACAATTCAATTCCAGAATTTTTAAGGAAAATTAGAAGATGAATCTAGTCGTGCTTGAATTCCTAATTCTAAACGGTCTGAATGCGAAGATTGGGCTTTGATATTTCATACGTGGAATAATGTTTTTTTATTAAATTTATTTCATCTCAACATTTGAAGCAAAACCAAACATTAACTAATACTATTTAGAACAAATTGATAGCATGGTCAATATATCTAAAACACATTTTCCAAACATAATGACATAAAATTTATAATTGCTAGATGAAATTTAGATAGACATGAATACGCCTAATATGTCAAGGATTTATAGAATACTGCCAAGGTCTCTTTTCTAGTAAGAATATATATCTTAAACAGAAACGTTACATGAAAGCATTATTTTACTCCCTAATAAGAATTAAGCAATGGGTTTTATCAACTCCTATTGACTAAGGCCTTAATAAATTGATCATGTCATGAGCGGGGTAGACCGGGGGTAGGGGGTGCAAAGCAAAGGTGAGGTATAATTTTCACCTGGAGACAGGTGTGGTGGTCAGTTCTAGGTGTACTGACCATTAATCATACCGTTACCATGGTAATCAATATGACCTTTCTCACGCAACCCCTACCACCCCCTCCATTTCCCCCTATTATCGCTCATACATGTTCCTTACTCTAGATCTGTGTGCATGTCATTGAGCTTATTTCTATTTGTGTGAGTTTTCAGGATATGGGTAAAATCGCGAGAAAATGTACAATTCGCTTTCACCAATCCTCTCAAATAACCCAAATTCAACACAAATATGATGTTCAAAATGCAGCTCAACATAACCGAACAGATTGTTTGAATCAAGGTAATTATAAAATGTATTCAGATATAACTTGCTTGACAATTTCTCAGCCTAATTTAGTAGAATTTACCAAATGTGCAGAGCTGCCGATTGTATATTTTCTGATGATCTGACCCATATATATGTTCAGGATTAAATCAATGCTATTTAGGATTAATGTTCCACATGGAACACCATGGTAGGCCCCTATATTAATAGGTGTTAATCCTTGGATTATGACCCTATGATATTTCAGATTGAGGAAAGAACCACCAGTTATTACCAGAATATTTGGATTATCAGTATAGAGGGAGACATTGGTATTTTACGATATATTTATGAAGTCTAAAAGAAGAGATATTGTTTTTGATAATTTTTTAACAGTATATATTCAGATCAATAGCATTTATCAATTAATATGATCAGATATCGAGATCATCCATTAATTGGTCTCCAAACTTTCCCATGATTAATAAGTTAATAGTATCACAAATAAAATGTATTTTCTAGTCAAAGTGTCCGACTTGCTAAACCTGCTGGTTGTATTTGTGTTAGATTTTCAGAAAATGTACAATTGGCAGCTCTACACATTTAGGACATTTTGCTAAATTAAGCTGAAAAATGATGAATACCGGGTATATCTGAGTATATTTGGTATCGCATTGATTTAAAGTATCAGTTCTGTTATGTTAAACTGCATTTTGAAGCTAATTTTTGTCTTAAATGTGGGTTATTTGAGAGGATTAGTGAAGGCGAATTGTACATTTTCTGAAAATCTGAGCCATTTGTGTTATGGTTGTAATTGTAGTTGTTCCACTTGGCTCACTCCTCCACCTCCACCTCCTCCTCCTCCAGCACCTCCCCCTCCCTCCCCACCTATTCCTCCAGTGGTTATATAGTATAGAGGATGATGGACAGACTCCAGGGTGAAGGAGGCAGTGCCACCAGTCATTAGCACCTGCCAGGTGGGACAGTTACCTGCCAAACTAGACCTTACCTGTGTAGATAGAGTATAGGCTTATAAGGGGTTGTACATGGGGACAGTGCTGGAGGTGGGGGTGAGGAGGTGAAGGAAGTGGAGGAGCAAGACAAAGAGGGGCAGGGGAGGAAGAGAGGGGGAAGGAGGAGCAAGAGAAGGAGGAGGAGGAGGAAGAGAGGAGGAGGAGGAGGAAGAGAGGGGGAAGGAGGAGCAAGAACGGACTGTTATATTATTTGTAATAATGATTATGATTAATATTAGTGTTACCTTCAGTGACGACTGAGATAAAGTGTACTTGATACATAATGTTTTCTACTGAATACAAATCTTTAAATACAAAGAGAAGGAACAAGAGGAGGAGCAAGAGAATGAGGAGGAGGAGGAGGAGAAGGAGGAGCAAGCGGAGAAGGAGAAGGAGCAAGAGAAGGAGAGGGAGGAGGAAGAGGAGGAGGAGGAGGAGAAGGAGGAGAAGGGGAAGGAGGAGCAAGAGAAGGAGGAGCAAGAGGTAAGAGGGGGAGGAGCAAGAGGAGGAGGAGGAGCAAGAGAGGAGGAGGAGCAAGAGAAAGAGAATGAGAAGAAGGAGGAGCAAGACAAGGAGGAGGAAGAGGCAAGAGGGGGAGGAGCAAGAGGAGAAGCAATATAATGAGGAGGGGGAGCAAGAGGAGAAGGGGAAGGAGGAGCAAGAGGCAAGAGGAGGAGGAGCAAGAGAAGGAGGAGGAGGAAGAGGAGAAGGGGAAGGAGGAGCAAGAGAAGGAGGAGCAAGAGGTAAGAGGGGGAGGAGCAAGAGCAGAAGGAGTAGGAGCAATAGAATGAGGAGCAAGAGGAGAAGGAGGAGGAGGAGCAAGAGGCAAGAGGGGGAGGAGCAAGAGGAGAAGGAGGAGGAGGAGCAAGAGGCAAGAGGGGGAGGAGCAAGAGGAGAAGGAGAAGAAGGAGGAGCAAGAAAAGGAGGAGCAAGAGGCAAGAGGGGGAGGAGCAAGAGGAGAAGGAGGAGGAGGAGCAAGATAAGGAGGAGGAGGAGGAGGAGGAGGAGCAAGAGGAGAAGGAGAAGGAGGAGGAAGATCAGGAGGAGAGGGAGCAAGATAAGGAGGAGTAGATGGAAGAGGAGAAGGTGGAACTGGAGCTACTCTTTTCCAGCCCATCTAAAAGTCATTTACCAGAATGAATTGTGGCGGAGGATTTCACTCTGTTTTAACTGCAGTCCACAATTATATTTTCGCGGCCCGTCGAAATTCTTTACTGTGGTTATTTCACTTATTATCGTTTAAATTCGGGGTTCTAGGAGGGAAAGAACGAAGGAATTGAGGAGAGCTGGAGTCAAAAGTCTAAAGAAATGGGCAAGGACATCTACGGAAGCTCGAGCCAAAAGCTGGGGACCCATATTGGTTGAGCCAGGTGAGAAAAAAAACGGAAAAGAGGTGATCATGTAAGAGTCATTAGGGTAGGTAAATGCCAAGTAGACCTTGGAACATGAGCAATGAACTCAACCACCGCCAACCCTTTTGGCTCTAGAAAATAGTAAAAATTGACACACATTTGTGGTGGTAATCATCTTGGATGAGGACAGACTACGGAGGGGCTTTCCAACAGCCACTTGCCAGTCCAAGAGAAGGCAACAACGTGGCATAATGGTTATTCTAGTTTCCCTCAGTGCCAAAATCTAGACATAACCTCTTACTCCCTCCCTCCCTCCTACTCCTCCCTCTCTGTTAGTGTTATATTAACAGTTACTAAACAAGGGTCAGTTGTGCCAAGAGGTGGTCATTGGCAAGTAGCCCTTGATTCCTGCTTGGACATGGTCCACCACATCCACCACCAACCCTTGCCATATAGGTTAAGTCTACCTGTGGTTGTATTGGTGGCGGTGGTGGTGGTTGTAGTCTGTGGGTATAGGTGGGAAGGAGAGAGGGAGGAATTAAATACTTCCTTATATGTATATAGAAGTACATTGATGGATGATACATCATTAGTTTATTAATTCATTATGTTATGATTCAAGATAGATTGTGCAGAGAAGGAGGTGAGGAAAGAGGGAAGAGGAGGAGGAGGAGGGGGAAAAGGAGGAGGAGGGAGGAGAGAAGAAGAGGAGGAGGAGAAGGAGTAGGAGGAGAAGAAGGAGTAGGAGGAGGAGAAAAACAAGAAGAGGGAGGAGGAGAAGAAGGAGTAGGAGGAGGAGGAGAAGAAGAAGAGGGAGGAGGAGAAGAAGGAGTAGGAGGAGGAGGAGAAGAAGAAGAGGGAGTTGGCAGAGGAGGAGAAGGAGGAGGAAGAAGAGAAGAAGAAGAAGAAGAAGAAGAAGAAGAGGAGGAGGAGGAGGAAGAAGACAAAGAGGAATATGAGGTGCAGAAGGAGGAGGAGGAGGAGGAGGAAGAAGACAAAGAGGAATATAAGGTGCAGAAGGAGGAGGAGGAGGAGGAGGAGGAGGAGGAGGAGGAGGAGGAGGAGGAGGAGGAGGAAGAAGAGAAAGAGGAATATGAGGTGCAGAAGCAGGAGGAAGAATATTAAGAGGAGAAATAGCAAGACAGAAGCTACAGCTAGACAAGCAGCAATCCCCCAGACAAACAGGCTTAGGGTGCATCCCCCATCATAATAACGTATAAGGGGTTGGGGGCTGGGGGTAGATACAGGGTCTGAGTGCGGTGGGTAGTAGCAGGGGTATTAAATAATACCCTCACACTTGTACCTTACATAACCACACTGAGTAGGTGCTATGAGTCTGCACCAATACTACATGTAACCCATGCAATAGCTGAGGCAGCAAGGATGGTGGCTGGTGGTGGTGGTGGTGGTGGTGGTGGTGGTGGTGGTGGGGTGGTGGTGGTGGCATTCTCAGGCCACAAAAAGCCCCAAATTCTACTGTTGATGTACATAGCCTATACAAGCAGCCCCAGATATTGGAAAAGGGTCAATAAATAACTGTATTGATTCCATGATGCCCTGTTATTGGTATATTCGTAAGACATATATATCTGTCTTCTGGCTGAATGTATTATAATGTGTATGTAGGAATGTGTGTAAGTATGCACTCATGCATGTATACATGTATACATGCATGTATTTGTACATTCACATGCATGCATGTACATTGTGTGTATATATTATGTGTACGAATGTACATACATGCATGTATTTGTATATACACACATGCATGCATATAATGTAAACTGTATGTATGTATACATGTATGTATGTATGTATGTATGTATGTATGTATGTATGTATGTATACATGCATGCATGCATGTGTGCATATACAGATGCATGCATGTGTGTACATCCACACACATAACATATACACACAATGTAAATATGTAAATGAACAATCTACACAGCCCCCACATAAGGAAGCAATCATACTACCCAATCCTTAACCTTGTAACAAAATATAACGGTTAAGCCAAAGTGTACAAAGAGGCCATAAAAAGATGTAAATATTTATAACAACTTATTGCTTGTCCTCCTCCTGGTCTGGCTTGCTGCTAGCTATAGTGGTGTCTACTGTCCTGATTGGCACTGTCCCCTCCGTTATATGGCAATGGACACAAGTTGGCAGACCACCCTCCCAAACCTACTTTCTACTTCCAAGTCCCTCTCAGCCCTCCAAATAATTCTTTCTCTCTCTCATGGTTCAATCAATAGGCTTTGGAACTGGTTTCTCTCGTAGTATTCTCTTATTTCACCTCCCTCTCTCACTGCTATGTCTGAGTTTTGGGTTGTTTGGGTATATATATAGTGTATGTTTGTATGGGCTGCTCCCTCTCCTTCCCCTCTGCCTCCATGGTTCAATCAATAGGACGGGTTACATGGGCATTTATTAATCTAGTCCACACGAATATAGCCCACTGACTTCAGCTCTTCGCTGTCCTCGGTGCATATTGCAGATCATCTGTGTCAAGATCTCTGGCTTTCTCTTCCCTTCCCCTGTCCTTGCATATCTCTGCCTCTTCCTCTCTGCCTCTCTCTCTTGCCAGACTGTCTCTGCACCAATTCTCCTCACTCTTTCTTTGACTCTCTATCCATCTCTTTCCTCTCTGTCTGTGTGATTCTCTTTCCTCTGTCTGATTATTTTTCCCCTCTGTCTGCCTGTCTGATGTCTCTTTCCTCTCTGCCTGGCTGTCTGATGTCTCTTGCCTCTCTGCCTAGCTGTGTGATTCCCTCTCATCTCTGTTTGGCTGTCTGATTCTCTTTCCTCTCTGTCTAGCTGTGTGATGTCTCTTTCCTCTCTGTCTGTGTGATTCTCTTTCCTCTGTCTGATTATTTTTTCTCTCTGTCTGCCTGTCTGATTCTCTTTCTTCTCTGTCTAGCTGTGTGATTCCCTTTCCTCTCTGTCTGGCTGTCTGATTCTCTTTCCTCTCTGCCTGACTATCTGATGTCTCTTTCCTCTCTGTCTGGCTGTCTGATTCTCTTTCCTCTCTGCCTGACTATCTGATGTCTCTTTCATCTCTTTCCTCTCTGTCTGGCTGTGTGATTCTCTTTCCTCTCTGCCTGACTATCTGATGTCTCTTTCCTCTCTGTCTAACTGTGTGATTCTCTTTCCTCTCTGTCTAGCTGTGTGATTCTCTTTCCTCTCTGTCAGATTCCCTTTCCTCTCTGTCTGCCTGTCTGATTATCTGCCCCCCCCCCCCGCCCCACCTAACCACCACCACTATTGACAGCACACATTGTTCTCATCACATACTAATGCCCCAACCCCTTGCCTGCCTGTACTTTCCCAATTTACTATAGTTTACATTAGCACTGTACAGACATGCCCACATCCCCTATACATTACTCTCTACCCAAGTACACCACACACACTGCATCTCAACAACCACCTGACTACCTCTTCCCTTCCTCCTCCTTCTCCTCCTCATCCAACTACTTCCTAGATAACAGTCCAAGTATCACAAATATCTACTATTATATATATACAGTCGAAAGAGGAAGTATGCTATTTGCTTATGAAATAAATATTTTTTGACTAACTGGGGTCCTTTAAAACATTTATATATAAGGGGATGCCTCATATCCTTAACTCTGACTTAGGTCCCAAACATACCAAAATATCTTTAGTAAACCATATACAGTATCTACGTATCATTGAGTTGTATAACAAATAATTCTCGTTAATAGCTAAATGAGCATGGGTAGTATTAAACGTATGACAGACGATATATCATTGGCACTGGCACTGGAGTTCAGAGTATAATATGATTATATTTATAAATCACTTTCCTGAAATATTTTACCGAGCCATACGTTAGTGGCTAGTATATATTACATAGACTAATTCTAAACAAATATATATCCACTTCTGATATCCCAATATAATTCACAAATCTGAATATTCAAGTGTTGCGTGGGGGGGGGGGGGGGGGGGGGGGGGACTGTAAATTACCCAAGACTATTATATTTTGCGAGCAACGAAGGATAGGGGCAAATTCTAGATTTCAAAAACACCACGAATATCAATTATTTTCACTGCATTCTTCTTCATATAACTATGTTTTTTCTATAACTTCATTATAATCACAAAACATAATCACTGCCCCCCCCCCCTGCACACACTAAACCCTCTAGAGAAAACCTCCACAACCAACCTTCATAGCATTTACCCATGCAGTCATTAGTACTAAGGTATAGGTACAAGGGAAAGCCCGAGTGAAAACAAGAGTAAATGAAGCTTTTTATGAAGTAAAAACAGGTCTCTGGGCCCATTATAGAGCAAGTATTTAGTGTTGGAGGTATGGGAGGAGGAGGAGGAGGTCGTATTGACTAATGGTATAACACTAGACAGAAACAAACCACACCACCAGTGTGGGCAATCCTTTACTTTACAACTATTCAACCCTTCACTCATGCACCTGGATATCTTCAAGTGTTTTTATTTTAGGTAGAAGGATTTGTTTTCATACTCTTTTAATGTTTTTGGTATAAATAAAGTGTTAGAGTAGACTGTAATTAGTATTCATATATTTCATGTTTTAATAATATTGTCGCAAGTTCTTTTTAGTATTCTCGATGGGTACGGTTCGTCTATGTTGTCCTTCAGGGAAATGGTATATGACTACCTTTGCTTGTTATTTTCTAATTTAATTACACTAAAGATTAACAAATATTTCAAATATATAGTGATTTCAACAGATCGCCAAGTCAACCTAGCAATTGTTGTTTGAACTCTAATAAAAGTTTATTTGATATTGAACTTAATAATTAATTAATTAATATTGATTACAATTTTTCAATAGCTCAATATTACTTTACTAAGACGGACAATCAAAGTCAAGATCTAATGATCAAGTCAAATGCAGAATGATCCGGTCACATAGGTGGACCGGCAATATATTAACTGGTTGGTCTTTGAGGAGGAACATTCAGGTGCAACTTACTATACATAAGGCAACAATAAATGACTTAATTTGGAATAAAAATAACATCTCATAACATGTCACCATTGTTGGGTGTGAGGAATAACGCACTTATAATCTAGCATGTTCATTAAAACGTCTCGCCCATCAAGAAATTATTTTCATTAATTTTTATTCTTTAATCAGGGGAGGGCCGGTTCATATAAGACGAACACAATAGGACAGTGGCAAGTAATAAATCTGTACCTTCTGAGACTTAGGTACGTTCCTATAAATTTCTATTGTGGAAATTCCCTCCAAGGCAAAACATGTAAGATAAAAACTTTGTTCATAAATATCTTGTTAATTTTCCAAGAGGTTAGATTGCTGGAGGTCATGCTGTTATATATACGGCATTAATCTTTAAACATTGATTTGCAAAAAGAATCAACTTAGATATATTTTAATGTTATTTTATATCTAGTACGTCGTATTAACCACTTTTCATCACTTCAAGAGATCTTTCTATATGTTAAAATAATCCTTTTGGTTCTATTAATTATAAATACATATATATCCACTAATAAAATGTCCTTATATTTCTTTTACATACATAACCTTTCAGTTTCATACAATACATACATCAGAGATTAACCTAGACATACACACTTACATAACCGATTTTGCAAAGTAATAAATGATCTCCCAATGAACTGAACAACGATATATATAATAAATAATACCATCTCCTTATAATAAGTGCAGTTGCTTATCAAAAATATAATTTACAGAAAGACTTGGATTGTTTGTCAAGTGTCTGAACCTCTCTTGCACAATCTAGTCCCTTTGGTATTTCTTAATAGTCTCGCCTGGATCGAGTAGGTCTTTTTTTCTCTTTGAAATCTCTCACCAAGTGCTTAAGCTAATCCTATTATGTTAGCTATGTAGCTTATTAAAAGGAACAGACCCCATACACGTTAATTAATATTGATAAAGATTCCTGGGCCTCCCCTGGGGTCAAATTATTATTATTTCTAACATGGGTCCAGGCAGGTACGGGTCTGAGAGTGCACTGATGTAAATTGTGGATATCGGCAAATGCTATAAGGATTAAATGTAGATTTTCTTTCTATATTATATGCATCTATGTATAGGAAAATATCTTTTTAAGAAAATGGTTCTTAAATATGATGTATGTATTGATCACAAAGGCTGAGTATTAAATAAAATCAATATTTTGCTAGCATTTCTAGCGTGTATAATACTACATGTATCCACACATGCATTGTGTACATGCATATATACTTAATGGCCAGGGTGTGTTTATATGAGGAATTTCACAAAATGTCTGAAACTTTGGAAACAAATATTAGAAATATGTATTTGGAAATATCTGTTGGTATTTGAAAATTGAATCTAAGTAAAATGGATTTGAATGAAAAAGAAACTTCAGGATAAGTTGTTAGTTATTTTCATCCCTTGGGATAATGGTTTACGTATCCAATATCCATGATTCAATGCATCCTAAATTATCCACCCAGAAAGATTGCACTTTTTTTTTCATCAGAAATAAAAGTATTATCAAACTTAAAATATAGAAATACTTATTAGATGTACTAATGTTTACTATCAATGGAATCGGCTTGATCTCATCTTTTCAAATATGATGATATCTCAAAATCCATTTTTTGCGACTTGTAACTCATTTTGGTGTAACACATCACATAATAAAATAGACCGTGTGTGGTATGTAAGAGGGCCTGGAGACACACAGACAGAGACGGCGAGTGTGACAGCGCCTTATGTTAACTGACAGTCCGACTACCACTCTCCCCCTCGGGAGATAGAAAAGGAGACTATATAGACGCTGGTAGAGATATAAATCATAGGAGACCCTGGAGGATGAGGTAGTAGACACCTGGGGAGGTGTGGCTCACCTGTCTGTCTATATACTACCAGTCTACCGCCCTCTTATACCATTATTCACCTTTGTGGTTGGTCCCAGTGGTGGAGGTGGGGGAGAAAGTGCCATTTTATGTCCCCTCTGAAAGTGTGGAGAACGGAATGCCCATTGGATTAACATAGGCAGGTTGTTCTCCACCTTGTCCAAGGAATTGTGGGTTGAATATGGGGCTATCTTTAGTTTACAAAGACATGGGTTAAAATCAATGGTGAAATGCTAAACAACTGTGAAGAAACAAATATCATTTCCTTGGATGGAAACAAAATTCCTGAACATGATTCATGACACCGGGAACATATATCACAAATCCCTGATAATATCTCAAATAAAATGGGGAAAATTAATAAAAATAAAAGTTCAGAAAAAGAGAAAAACAGAAATTTGTGTTGCTCCTGTTTCACCACTGGGCCCTCTACCTCCCAATCCCTTATTCAATTGCCTAATTCAAACAGACATTGAGGACAATTATCTCTACCCCTCTTCTCTCTCCGCCCCGATCCTTCCCGCACACTTGGCTGGATGAGACTGGGGCCGTAAAGCTCGGGTGTCGTTGTCCTCGGGCGCTAATTGCTTGTGGCAAGGTCTGGCCCATGTCCACTTTGTCCTGTCCAGGCCAAGTAGCGCCCAGAAGGGAAGTCAGGACAACACCGCCCAATCACATTAACGCCCCATCCAGTTAGTCAACCTTCTCCATGACTCAGCAAAATCAACTGAGCGATAATAGGTTTATCTACCGCTACCTGTTGATTGGGGTATCGGATTTCCATCAGAACGAGGCACAAATGAGGCTGGTGACATTTTTATCCGTTAGGGGGAGACAATGTGATAGTGACAAGGGGCAAGTGGGCATGTAGAGCAATGAAACCTGAGTGTATTTTTGTGTTCAACATTGTTTCTAAGCACTGAGGACACAAGTTAACAATTAACAACATTTACATATAAATATTTACCAAATGCCATCTCTGATAAAATCTAAAATCTTAGTGTTATATTTCAATTCTACTGGGAGCTTTGCTAAATGAGTGTTATTTTCATTTTATTTGGTCAAATTGTTACAACAGTCGTTTATGTTCTAGAGTTTTACTCCCGTTTTGCGGAATTCATACTGTTCATATAGAATTGAACCGAAAACAAAAATCAAAACATTTGTTTACTATGTTTCATCGATCAATAGATATGTCACAAGTGCCTAAAATTCCCTATTATCGCCAGCTAGATCTAAGATTAAGATCAATAACAATTGTTCCCTGAGGTAACTTCTATACAGGACCCGCCCCTCAGTTCCCAACAGAAACCCAAAGTGAAAGTGCCACAATAAATGTTGACATGAACTAAAGTATAGTTACCTACAACCTATAGATCCATACCATGCCTTATGTCATTGTCATATTGGTATTCAGTATTGTTCAATGTTTGAAGGTTACGGTATTTTCAATCTTGAGGATTAATTTCTACCTCATTTCGTCCATGTGCAAATTTTATAATATGGACAAGAAAAATACCTTTTCATATGTGTGCTACATTTGAAAGTAAATTATGCTAACAAATTGGTTAATCATTTTGTGTGTTGGGTTCTAAAAGGTGAAATTAATTTCCAAATTTTAGGACGTATTTAATAGCATGACCTATAGAATAAAGCGTTTGATCTATGGAGCCCGGTAATACACATGATTATCATCCGACCTTTCTTTTGTTATTTACTTAAATTGAACCTTCGTGTTGAGAACCCATCTTTTGTTTGCTTCCCCAAACCCCCACCAGGTGGGCTCTGTAATGACCCTAGCGACCCTAATTGTCACTAATTGTCACGTGGACTCCCCCGTTCCCATAGAGACAGAGTACGGGGAACAGATTTCGGAATTTCAACCAAATTTTGGAAGTGGATAATCGTAAATATAGTTAATAGAGTAAATACGTAAGTAGGGTGAAGTCAATTGGTGTTAACGCTTCTGTGGCCATATACTCCAATATCAGCGAACAAAATAAACTCTCCCCCAAATCAGCAGATTAATGGTAAAAACTTGTTGACTAAAGAAGACTGAAAGTTCGTATGTTGAATACATGGATCGCCAATTGTCTATGGAAATCTACCAATTGTACGAAGGCAAATAATTCATTTGAAAACAGGTTCAATCTAGGCCCAAAGATGAGAGAGTCCCTTCAAACGGATGGAAAGCCTCTCGCCTAAAACCGCAAAGTGCTATTATAATTCCCACTGTAAAATGTTATTATATTCCCATTAAAACGCCTAGTCCTAGGCCAGGAAACCGAGTAGCGCAGTAGGCGTCCACTCACTGACATACCATTCTTATCTGATCTGAGGGTTTGGGCCTAGACTGGTTTCATTCAAAACTAAGATATTCATTTTCCAGCAGTATTTATCGTCGCAATCGTCGGCCGCCATGTTATTTTTGCACTCTTTGACATCTTTGTTCAACAAAAAAAATCATTTCCGATATAAAACATCATCTGTTATGCAATATGTCCATTACAACCCACACTAAACCTGAGTCAATCCAACATTACTGTAATTAAAAGCTACACCTTGTTTTTACAGTGAAATGATAGATTTATGGACCAAAGGGGGAGGCAAGAATTATGTTCATTACATCTCTTGACAATTACAAAGTCAAGTGCTCCCCATCAAATGCCCAGTCAGCATGAAATTTGTAATTATAAGCTTCAAGATTTAATTTGAATAAATGCATGGATACAGTTGTTGCCATATTCCAATTATTCACCTGCAATAAACATCAGGTGGCTTAGTGTAAGTTCATGGTCATATAAAATGGGTCAGATCTTCAGCAAATGTACAATAGGGGAGTTGCATAGCCGCCATTTTGAATCCTGATTCGCATGGAATTATGGGACTAATGGTACAGAGTAAAATCTATAGAAAACATGTCATGTTCAGCATGAACTATTTATCAATGCTCTAATGTCAATATCCGTGTGTTATACATGTTTTCATAACACATGCATCCATCTTTCCCATCATGGTTTGGTTAACATATATATAATTCATGCAAGCTGAGATATTGGTGAAAATATTCTTGTAATTTTCAATAAAAATCTTGCCAAATATTTGTATATCAGATTTCTCAGAATCTATCCCAGAATGCACTGTAACATACATGCGCAGTGAGACATGCAACTCCCCTATTGGTAGATCTACACATTTAGTAAATTCTGCTAAGTTAGACTGAAAAATAGTCAGTACTAGGTATATCTGAGTATATTTGACATTGCCTTGATTCAAACAATACGTTGAACTGAGTTTTGAACCTCATTTTGGTCTTAATTTTGGGTTATTTGCGAAGATTGGTAAAGGAAAATTGGACATTTTCTGGCGATTTCACCCAAATGGTCCCGGCTAAATCATTTGATTCTTAAAATACTAAAGATACCAATTCATTTCACCGAAATAGGGAGGTTCCGCAAGCAAACTTATCTCAATTACATATCCGTATCCCTATCTTCTTTTGTGACTTAGGTCGTATTTTTAAGTATAACAAATAAATTGTACTTGATATGTTATGTTACGTCCTTCCCGCCATATTTTGCCGAACCTCTTTCTTTCTTTTCACGTATGTTTGTACATCAAAGATACGGATACGTTTACGTATACGTATAGGTTAGACTTGCCGAATCTCACTATTGTGTGAATATGTTCCGTTTCCCTATGTTTTAATCCTTGATGTGTAAAGTGCAGATGCCAAACAACAATGTGTGGAGAGGGTATGGACATATATGGGTGAAATCGCCAGAAAATGTACAGTTCCCCTTCAGCAATGCTCTCAAAAAACCCGAATTTCAGACGAAAATTAGGTTCAAAATACAGTTCAACACAACCAGACAGATTTATAGAATGAATACAATACAGAATACAGGCAGATATTGTCATTGTGTATCATTTCTCACTCTAATTGAGCAGAGTTTGACAGATGTGTAGAACTGTAGATTGTGCATTTTCTGAAAAACTAACCCATATACATGGATGGAGTGGAAATGGATAAAATGGGAGAGATGGTTAACTTTGTACCTATATGGATTGATGACTCTTTTAACATTCATTTAATGGTTGTTGCATTATAGATCTAAACAGCGAGTCACTGTCAAATATAATCGTTTTGCAGCAATAGGGAAAACACCCTAATATCGCTCAAATAGCTTCGGTAGAGAACAATGACTCAGCAGTTTATGGAATTAGGTTTGAAGTTGTGTTATTATTTTTGGTTATTTTTCATATCTATTTTAAGTTTTAGAATTGATTTTTGTTAATGTTTGTTCATATTTATTTTAAGTTTTAAAATAGATTTTATCAATATTTTTCATATTTATTTTAATTTTAAATCATATTTGCTGCAGTAATGGGGGAAGTAACAAAGCACAGTGAAACCTCTCCAGTACAGACATTATTGGGGACTGACCGCAAATCGTCCATAATAGCGAGGTATCCGGATTATAGGAGAAACCTCTCTATTACAGACCTTCTTGGGACTGAGCTCAAATTGTCCATTATAGTGAGGTCTCCAGATTAACGACACCTACCTATTACAGACACACTGGGGACTGAGCTCAATTGTCTATGAGAGCGGGGTATCTGGATAGAGGCGATATCTGTAGGAAGAGGATAACTGTATAAGAATTTTTTATTTTTATTTTTCGGAAAGCAGCAACTTGTGAATTGTCTGTGTGTGTCACTTTAAAATTATGGTGCGTTAATCGAGTGCATTATTTATTTTTTACTGTTAGCGAACACACTGTATTGTTTTGTTTTATTATATATTTTATTTCATTATATCATTTTATTTTTTCTTGACCAAAAAAACAACAAAAAAGCGGGTATTCGGGAGGGTTTTCTATTACATAAAATATGTAACCTCTTATGATTCTTAGTTATCTAGTGATGGTTTATATTAATAAAAACGTTTAAAAAAAATAAAAAATTATGGTACCTTGTGTAAGTCATTATGACAGCAGTTTCCACTCTACTCTTTTCTCTCATTATATAATGTCTTATTTGAAACTACGTTTAGTATTTAAAATCACCCAAAATTTATCCTAGATGCAAAATTTACTTTTGACTCATTTTTTTCCTTCGCGAAATGAGAAAAATACACAAATATGAAAGGTTCAGGAAATAAAATTATCTAAAAAAACTGCCCTGAACGGTCAGTATTCAATTCGTCTCGTCATTTCAATATAAACTGTATAAGATTGAAACTGTAGGCTAACTTATAATTTTCAGGAAAAGGCCATGATGTGATGGAGGGAGATGTAGTTGTGATTAGGTTTGATGTGTGTGTTCTGACTGTGATTACACTGTAGGGGACTGGCGTCAACTTGCTGGGAACAGGGTGTGTGAGAGAGGGTGAGGGTGAACTGTATGGGGTAGGGGGTGGGGGTGGGGGTATTAAGGCGATATAGATGCAATAGGGGGGGGGGATATAGTGGGGAGATCCTTAGCTTGCAGCCAGAAATGAAAAAAATGCTTCAATAATCACATACCAGAGGTTCACTTATTTTTGTTTAGCTGGGATTTTGATTAAAACAAATATGCGTATGTTTGAAATAATTATAATCATCAAATCTGTCTTTTCTGTAAAACAGTCTGAGAGAAAGACAAATTCAAGGAATTGGACCTAAGTATAGGAATACTTCTTTTTTTCTTTTTTAAAATACTTTTGTTACATAATCATCGGTAAAATATAAGTAATCAATTTAAGATTCAGTAAAACAATCACAACATTTCTATATGATTCCACCTACATGTCATAACTGTAGCCAACTCGCACATTCTTCAACTCTTTTACTAGACAAATCATGCAATAATTTCAGTCTAGGCCCAAAGTTGAGAGAATCCCTTTAAACCAAGGGAAAACCTCTTCCCACAATCCGCAAAGTACCATTATAATTCCATTAAGACCGCAAAATATGATTATAATCCCATTAGATCTCCTAGTCCTAGGCCAGAAAACCGATTAGCGAAGTAGGCGTCTAATCACTGATATACCGTTCTTATCTGATCTGAGGGTTTGGGCCTCGAGTGTTCCGTGCCCCTGTATGATAGATACACTATGAAATGAAACATTTTGCTTAATATATTATGTTCTGTTTTCCCTGCCATGTTTTGCCGAGCATCTTTCTTTCTTTTAACGTATGTTTGTATATCATATATGGGTCAGATTTTCAGAAAATGTACAATTCAACTTCAGCAATCCTCTCAAATAACCCAAATTTCAGACGAAAATTAAGTTCAAAACGCAGTTCAACCTAACCAAACAGATTGCTAGAATCAATGCAATGCCGAATATACTCAGATATACCTAGTATTGGCCAAATTGCAGCCTAATTTTGCAAAATTCACTCAATGTGTACAGCTGCCAATTGTACATTTTCTGAAAATCTGACCCATATACGGATGCGTGTACGTTTACTTATACGTTAGACCTGCTGAACCTCCCTATTTTCATGCCCCTGGGTACCCCCTATAAAGATGTGCACCATTGCTTCAACATATATGGAACATTACAAACGCCGCCATAGCGGAGGTACCCTGGAAATCTGAGTACAGCATGACATATATATTAGATACATAAATATTGTATAAAGGCAGAAACGTCGGTACTACAAGTCTACAGTAGCAGAACTAAGCGTACAAAACAACTCATCATAGGCACAAAATATTAACGGGACAAAAAATACACATTATATCCAATATACTCTAATGTATGAGGCTTTCCATATATCATTGTGGTGTTATGAGGTGCTGTTTAATATGGCGTTCTATACAGATCACCACCAGAAAATGTTCAATTGGCAGCTCTACACATTTATGAAATTCTGCTAAATTCTGCTAAAAAATGATAAACACCAGGTATATCTGAGTATATTTGGCATCGAGTTGATTCGAAGGATGTGTTTGGTTATGTTGAATTATGTTTTGAGTCTCATTTTTGTAATAAATTCGGGTTATTTGGGAGGGTTTCTAAATGTGAATTGTGCATTTTCTGGAAATTTCACCCAGATAGGAGTAGAACGTGGTTCAGCAGTTACAATTCAAGTGGGAATAATTATATTAATTGTGTGGGTTTTTTTTAATATTGCCGTCAAAGGGTTTATATGTAAGGGGTGTAATGAGGTACATTGACCCCAACCCTTATCCAGAGAAACTATTATGGTTCTCTCCTTCAGGAAATATTCCTAAATCATTACATTTTTCTCTTCCTCCCTTATTCTTTCCCTACTTTGAAGTCCAATATCTCTCCTTCTTTCTCTCCCTGCTTCTCGCTTTCTCCGCCCTCGCATTTACTATAAATGTTAAACTAAACCGACAAACAATCTTTGCCAGGACATGATCTATTTCATAGATTTGTTTCAACCTTGAATTACTAGTACCAAGTAGCAATGGTAGAGCCAGTAGTGCCGGAGGTCGAGGGTGGGGGTGAGGTTATGACTGAATATGGGGTGGTAGGAAGGGGGTGGGGTGGTGGTAAGGGGGTAAGGGAGGGGGTGTTAGGGTGAAGTAGACCGTGCCATTAGGCCAGGTGGAATAGAACACCTGGATCCCCGTCCATCGCAGACATGCACACCTCTACCGTAAAGTCTATTAAAAGCGCACCTACTTGACATATGCACACTTAGCTATGGGTTTACATTTATATTGGATAGTGTGTATAGGTAGGTAGTTAAAGCGCATTAGGCGGATTTTAATGACTTTTTATGTACAGCGAAACCTCTCTATTAAGACCACCCTTGGGACTGAACGATGTTTTGGTCTCATAGCGAGGTGGTCTCTTTACATAAATCTAATAAGAGGGAATAATTCGGGACTGGGAAAACGGGTCTTAATAGAGAGGTGGTCTCTATCATGAGGTGGTCTTTATGTGAGGTTCCACTGTATAATATTTGTTCTCTATCCTACACTGTATACTTTATATTCCTTCTCCTACTCCTGTACTTTCTCATTACTTTTCATCTTTTTCAATCTCTTTCCCTCTACCTCTTTTTTTAAAAAAAACCCAAAAACATGAAAAATAAGGAAGTACGTGCTATGAATTTGATTGTAATTTTAATGGGTATATCTGCAGACCCTCTCTTTCCATCTCTCTCTGTCTCTCTCTCTCTTTTTCTCTCTGTGTATCTCTCTTTCTCTTTCTCCCTCCCCCCTCTCTCTGTCTTTCTCTCTAAAAATCTCTGTTCGTTCAAGTTGGCCTTGTACATTTATTTTGTAAAGTATTTAAATGTACCAATAAAAGAACAATAGCAAATATTTTGTAAAAAAGAAAAAATGTCCTGCGCTTCCAACACTCAATAATGATATTTATACTAAAAATGTATCAGTGATTGGAAGCGGAGAAGATCATTTACCGCCGATTATTAAACAACAATCCCACCAACATATAACCATTGAAAACAAACATAAAATCAGAGTCAGCCATATGGCTTCAGGAAATACTCATGTTTTATGTTATCCGAACTTCATATAAACCCTATAGATCTGAAGATCAATATTGTGACTTTTCTCAAATTTCTTGAATTATTTCCAGAAATAAATTTGCAATTCTGATATTGCAGGATGTTTTTATATTGCACTAAATATATTTCGTAGTTTAGCAATGTATGCAATAACGAATGATGTTGTTTATAGAAACAATACCCATACATTTAAGATGAGATACATGAAACGCATTTATTGGGGACACAGTTTGTTATCGCGGCCTATAGAGACACATTGGAAGCTATGAACGATAGAAAATCAATAGAATGATGAGCCCTGAAAGTGGGCTCCTGTAAAAATGTAAATATTTAATATTCTTTAGACTAGAACACACTTTGAAGTCTGTCCTCCCACTCCACCCCCACCCACCAGTCCTAGATGGAAAACCATTTAGATCATGGAAATGATAAAAATGCAGTTTTTACAATCAATTTTAGAGTATGGTATGATAGCTTTGGCTACAAGTCCATGTTTTGACACAACAGAGGGTTGGGTTGGGTTTCTTTTTGTAAAACATAATTATAATCCACTTAAATATCTGAGTATAACATATTATCTACACTAATTTATTGCATTTTGTAACTGGCAATAGGACACAATGAATAGTATGATATACTAATATATTATTAACACTCCTCTCTCTGTGTATCTGATTCTGTCCTACTGTCTAGATATGTCTCTATCCCATACACCTTTAAAGCTGCATTCCCAGCTATTATGACTAACACAATCTTACCAAATTCACTTATGATAGGACTTAGGACTGAATTCGTCAATATTCTGCTGCTGTTTTATGTTTATACACGAATTTGAAGTAGACAGTGAAGCGAAAACAGCTGGTGAGCGATAATAGGTGAAGGCATCATAAGAAAGGATTCGGGTGGGTTCTCCAAATACAAATGAGGACGTTTTAGAAGCCCTGTAGCAAAAACTCAACAGAATCCTCCAAAATTTCGGTCAAATGACATTTAGATGGGTTGGAAAAGAATGGAAGAAAATGTAGAAAATATTTTGTTTTGTTACCGACGTTAACCGAGTGTAGATTTAAGACATAATGCCCCCATTTATAAATACTCCAAGGTGTGAATATATCTGTACACCAAGGTAAGATTTTCAGAAAATGTACAACTGGCAGCTCTACACATTAAGTAAATTCTGCTAAATTAGGCTGCAATTTGGTCAATACTAGGTAAATTCGAGTATATTCGGCATTGCATTAATTCTAGCAATCTGTTGGGTTAGGTTGAACTATGTTTTGGACTTTTATTTTCGTCTGAAATTTGGGTTATTTGAGAAGATGGGCGAAGTTGAATTGTACATTTTCTGAAAATCTGACCCACCAGAAGATCCATTATGCAGTTTAACACCCACTTAGTGCATACCCTGTCCAACAGTCCACCCCTCTACCAGACCTATCTCACAAGGTGAATGAAGTCAAGTACCAATTTTCACTTTGCACCTTCCTAACTGAATCCAGTCTAGGCCCAAAGTTGAGAGAGTCCCTTCAAACGAAGGGAAAGCCTCTCGCCTCCTACTGCAAAGTGCCATTATAATTCCATTAAGACTGCCGAATGTCATTATCATAAGAGAACTTTATATTTTAAGAAAGTTTTTTTTCGAGAATAAGAATTCCTGTCTTTTATAATTTTTTTTAAAAAAGTGAGTTTCAGACACTTGTAAATGTAGATTGCTTCAAACCAAAAGATAATTCTGGTCGATTTAATGAAGGTATTTCAGCGTTTTGTGTCTTTAAAATGGCGTAATACTTGAGCGATAAAGGGGGTAGTTTCCCCAAACTAGTGAAGTTAAATTTTACATCAAACTAGAAGTGTGACTTACAGAAGGAGAAAAGTCATTCAAAGTCACAATCTGTCAGTGACAAGTAACTTTATGCACGCCATGGAAAATAAAAATAAATTGAAAGTAGAAATCAAAAGTTAAACACCCATTTCCCCTGCTTATCTGCTTACATGGTAATGGACAATATGATCATGTTCCTGTCCATTAATCAATAAAGTATCATCTTTCAGGTCTTGTCATGGCAGGGTTTATGAGATGGTTATGAGATTTTATGGCTTTTGAGTACTTTTTCCCTATATGAGTCATGATGGTAGAGGGAGTGAAGAGGCTACTAGAAGGTTTAAAGTAATTAGTTTAGAGGTGATATGTAGAGCCAATTCAGTTCACCAGCCTACCAATGGCAGCTTTGATGCTGTGGGGGAAACTGACTCAAACATTGCTAAACTCTCTACAGCTTTGGAACAAAGCTTTTGGCTTCAAAAGCCAGACTCTTCCTCGAAAATCAAGATAATGTTCTAATTGGACGCAATGGAATGTTGAGGTGAAGATCGGGGCTAAATGCCTAGAGATACATGTATATGACCTAGGTTTAGGACACAGAATGTCTGTCCCAAGAATCCAGTTGTTTTACACAAGTTATATAATAGTACAGCAACAATTACACAAATAAAATGTATAAAATATACCGAGGATTTATAATACTGATAACTGGCTAACAGACATAGAATGTTCTCAAGGTCCACGGACGCTGGTCATGTTGAGGACACATGAGGATGACGTCATCCAAGTTGCTGGCCACACAGTGGAGGAAATCTCTAATACTCTCCATTATCGCCCACTCTTTGTCCTGTCTCTGACTTGCCATGGTACTGAGATACAGTTGATATATCCATCAGTAGCTATCAGTCAGAAGGGGGTCTAAAATAATGTCGTAGACTTCGCGAAATTTGCGAACCAATTTGTGAGTGGCCACCAGCTATTGTTATCTATTAAAGTTGCACTCTCAATATAATGTCGGTCAAAAACTACAGATTTTCTACTTTTTGTTCCATTGGAACTGGAATGATGAATGAATGAATTCTTTATTTGAGACTACTCAAAATGGATACATGGTTCTGAAAAGGGTTTTCTAGGTGTTCCAGCTTGCACCAGAAGAGTAGAATCTGACCAGTACTTGGTTTTAGTACTTGTACTTGGTTAGGGAAGTCCTTTATTTTCAAGAACCCTGATTTGACTAGTGTTAGAGGAGGAGATAGATCCAGGTGGTTGTAGGCTTGAGGGGGGAGGCAAGTCTATGTTTGTAGAGCTAATAAAAGGGTTGGAGTGGCTCCCATTGTGTGTCTACAACTGCTCCTCCTCCTACACCAGGCTGCTCGTCCACCACTGCTGGTACTACTGCATGACATAACACTGTGTTACATCACATTACCTCCATGCTAAATGCACAACAACTAAGAGCCTGCTCAGGGGAGGAGGAAGAGGAAGAAGAGGGAGGGGGGGGGGGGGGGGGATAGTAGAACAGGATCATCTCTCAGACTAGCCCTGATTCTGTCTGGCTCTGTCTTTCCCTTTCTCTATGTTTACCCCACACTCTCCAGTCTAGGCCCAAAGTTGAGAGAGTCCCTTCAAACGGAGGGAAACCCTCTCGCCTCAGACCGCAAAGTGCCATTATAATTCCATTAAAACGGCAAAATGTCATTCTATTCCCATTAGAACGCCGAGTCCCGGATCAGGAAAGCGATTAGCGAAGTAGGCGTCTAATCACTGACATTACATTCTTATCTGATCTGAGGGCTTGGACCTCAATCTCTCTTACTCCCCCCCCCCCCAAATCATTTCCATTTTTCTCTCCATTTAGAAACATTAATAGACCTAGATCAATAATTAAGTATAACATACACAAGTTATTTATCGAGCTGTAGGGTGAACGACCGCAGTATGATACTCGTGCCCAAGGCCTCAAGGCAATTGTTTTCTATAGATTTTAGACTGTACCATTAGTCCCATAATTCCATGTGAATCAAGATTCAAAAAGGCGGCTATGCAAATCCCCTATTGGTTTATAAAGGGTTTCTTCCTATTAAAGTTGTAACCATGTTACATTACAAATATAACTTCTAAAAAGGAACATTTTAAAGTCATACAGTTAATATCCAGCGGTAAATAACGCATCGTTGAATACGTACATTGCGTATACCATGGCTATGTCATATGGCATACTCACATCCCTCCAATGCGTTTATATGATAAATATCTATACATGGTTTCCAACATGTATATTCAACTTAGTTCCTTAAAACTAGGCTACTGCACAACAGGTTATCTCTAGCTTAAGTACCTAGGCCATTAAATGTCGAAAATGAATAATCATATGATGATTTAAAGGACAGACTGCCACTAACATAACTACAACGTTAACTAAGATATTTCCTTTCGATTTTAGTATCATAACCGCATAATAACCCATTACAAAAAAAAGACAATTTCTCTCCAATTAGTTACCTAAAAGGTTCTATTGAAGGATTTAAAATAAACTACTATTTCTTTCATTAGATTAAAGGATATGGATGTACATACCTTTGCCATGGCCTGACTCAGGGAACTCAGTGCTTAAGTAATTAGAACCGGTGCCCGGCACTGCAAGACAATAGTAGAGACAGTGCTCCAACTACCATGTCTCATATTCGTTTGTGACAAGTCAGTCAAATAATATAATAGTAAGGAATATATACCTTAGTGGATATCTGTTATATATATGTAGCAGTAATCAGAGAGTTATACGTGGGTCAGGTCGTCAGAAAATGTACAATTGGTAGCTCTACACATTTATGAAACTCTGCTAAATTAGGCTAAGAAATGATAAATACCAGGTATATCTGAGTATATTTGGCATCGAGTTGATTCAAAGGATATGTTTGGTTATGTTGAATTGTGTTTTGAGTCTCATTTTTGTATTAAATTCGGGTTGTTTGGGAAGGTTTCTGAATGTGAATTGTACATTTTCTGGAAGTTTCACCCACGTGAATATGTTCAACCAACGCAACTGTTTCCATTTCTGTGACAATACACTAAAGAAGTTAGGCAGAAATAATAGTAATGAGTGTACCATTAAGACTATCTGTTATATATAGAAAACAATACTCAGAAGAATATATATAGTTTATGGCAGGGTAATTATAGAGCGGGGATATCTCTCTGATGTCGAGGTGTGGAAGAAGGCATATTCCATTAGTTCCTCTTAATCAGTTCACATCCCCATAAAAAACAGCTGGGTTCACCCCACTCGACCCAATTATGGGGGAAGTTCCTCCTGTGTTAGATTTAATCCTCTCTCCTCTAGGCCAGGTCATGATAGCACATATCAAGTAGGCGACCTTTAATGGCACTTAAAATAATAAAATGATGCCTAAATGACCAATGGATATATGGCCCTCCCTCCCCTTCCATCTACCCCTTCCCACTTCCCTCTAAAGGAAAGGAGCGCTAAACTATAGGTAAAGGTTAGAAATATAAAACCATCTGAGCAATGATTAAGGTCAAAATAGAGGTGGATATATAATTATTCAGCTTTTCTTGCATTTTAAATTATGGAGCGATTTGCCAAATGCATTTGAAACAAGTCACAGACCAATATAGACAAAGATACTATCATTTAAAAACTCTCAATGGTTAACTATACTGACAAATATGTGTAAAATGATAAACGAGGTACAATCTCCGTTTGTCTTAGGGTATAATATACCACGTCTGATAAATCATGTCTTCAAGGGAAAACAGTTCTCTTAATATAGAGGTTCAAATGCGTTTGTTTTGGTATTAAAACAATTCCGTGATATCAGATAATTATCATTTATTTTCCCAATAAGATGTTTGATTAAGGAAATACAATTTGTCTCGGTAAATATAATGCCAAATATGACATATTATAATATTAGGTGATGAAATTCTGGGCAAAAAATATTCAATATGATAAATCCGAATCCTAGCAGATGAAGGTGGGAAAGAAAGAGGGAATCAAACGCACATATAGAAGATGATAAGCGAAACAGATACCGAGATATGTGTAAACATATTTTTTCAAAAATCGGACGAAGAGAAATATCAAAACAGGGCAAAAATAGGAGAACAAAAGTGTTGAAAAATAAACTTTTGTCTAGAAGGTAGAGAGGGCATATCCAGTAAGACACCTAACTAAGATTTAGTGCTTTAGCTGGAGGATGTGAACGAGCCGTCAGCTTTATATATACCCCCAAACCATCACACAAATAATAAATAAAAAACAAAAGAAAGACAGGGAAATAAGGAAAAGTCAAGAAGACCTCACCCCAGGGCTTTGGGCTCCCACTTAAAATGGTTATGCGGTTTCTGTTGTCAGGCCCTGCACGGATTTCGCTGGTTTTTGCTTTATTTATGTTTATATTGTTAGGTTTTGGGGAGTTTTCCTCAACATTTTTTTAGACTTTGTCATTTCTAGACAGAAACATTCTTCCTTAACAGGAGCGAGTAAAGGGAACAAAATTAGTAACAATGTCCCATAGCTATGACTGGATCCTATGCTCTTGAAATAAGAATCGGGTGAATTTACAGTTCATGTATTTAATAGTGGAATATTGCTAAATTCAAAATGATAATTGAAAGTTATCAAGATGAATAATACCATATTAATTTACCCAAGTTTTATCCCTGAAATTATATACAAATGATAAGTTTTCAACTCTATCATTGCCTATGGTTTTGAAACACAAATCCGGGAATTAATTTTTAAAAAATCACGGGGAAGTTATAAAACACAGCTTCGATGTGATTGGACGCCTACTTCGCTAATCGGTTTCCTGGACTATGCATTCTAATGGGATTATAGTGGCATTTTGCGGTCTTAATGGAATTATAACGGTACTTTGCGGTTTGAGGCGAGAGGCTTTCCCTCCGTTTGAAGGGACTCTCTCATCTTTGGGCCTAGATAGCAACTCTCTCAGCCTTTGTGTATGTGGGTCAGATTTTCAGAAAATGTACAATTTGTCTTCAGCAATCCTTTCAAATAACAAAAATTTAAGACAATAATGATGTTCAAATTTCAGTTTAACATAACCAAACACATCCTTTAATCAACTCAATACCCAATATACTCAGATATGCCTAGTTTTGACCATTTTTCAGTCTAATTTAGCAGAATTTACTAAATATGTACATCTACCAATTGTACATTTTCTGAAAATCTTACCCATGTATCTATACTCTGCGGCAACTATCTCTACGCCTGCCATTCCCCTCTAATAGCAATTACCCACCTGATAAGTAAAGGAATAAGTAACTTCCATGGGTAATTATAAACAGAATAATACACTAAATGTTTCTCCTCCCTTAGCCAGGCTGACTTCTTCCCCTTCCCTGTCTCCTGCAAGAGTGTGTAGCACCTGCCAGGTAGGTAGATAGGGAGAAGCACAGGTGTTGTGTGTTATAAGGCACATTATTACCTCAGCCCTTCACATGTGCCCAGGTAGGCTCTGGCAGGTGGCAAGTGGAGGTAATCATGATTAGTATATACTTAGTACTGGGGTGTAAGGTAAAGGTAATTGGTAATAGGGCTGGAGGTGGTGGTGGTGGAGGAGGAGGAGGATGAGGATGCAGAACATATAAAAAATAATGATTATAATCTTCTAATATGAAGACGTGTACGAAAGGAATTACAATTCTTTTCGTACAGGTCTTCATATTAGAAGATTTTAAATCATTTTTTTTTTATTTAAGTATGCTTGTACGTAAAACGAGGACAAGTGAAAAACCCTCTACCAAGGGACTTCACAACCCAGTATAAAAATGAACTTCTTTAAAAAAAGATAATTTAAATAAATGTATATATGTATATGACAACCCTATGTCCTATCAAATATCTTATATTATATAAAGAAAAGCCCTAACTCATATTAAATAATATAAAAACACCCCAGCATCTATAATATAATAAAGAACTTTAGAATAGGTCATGGGTTGGTACAGAAAAAGTGTCTAAATCAAAAACAATTGCTAAGGTGGTGTATAATGTTGACAAATTGGTAATATACTACTTTATACTTTCATTTTAATTGCTGTTAAACAAACTTTAAACATTTTAGTTTCTATTACAACGAATAGCATGCACCATCCCCACTGTATTGATGGAAACCGTTCCAGAATAACAAAACTAGACAAAATTAAGACAATACAAAATGCTACAAGCTATACCATGTTTGAGCATGGGAATAATTCCTCAGAACCCCCTCCCCCATTATAAGATCTCCTCTAGACATGGAGTTCTACACGAATGATTTAGAGTCTAACTAATAAGAGACAAGCAGGTGCAAAACCAACTGTTTCCATAAGATAACATCTCACCACTGCCACTAACCAAAGACACATTAATAGCTGAACTTCACAGATTGTTACCCTTTACCCCTGCCCCCCACCCCCTGCCCCCCACCCCCTGCCCCCCACCCCCACCCCCCCTCTGTACATGTGTTCTACCATGCTCCGCTGGTCAATCTCTACCATTCTCATCACCCATTCAGCCAGCCATCCATTCAGAAAAAGGGTAAATACGCCAGAAAATGTACAATTCACCTTCACCAACTCTATGAAATAACCCCAATTTTCAGACGAAAATAAAGTTCAAAATACTGTTCAACCTAACCAAACAGATTGCTGGAAACAATGCAATACCCAATATACTCGGATTTTTCTAGTATTGACCAAATTGCAGCCTAATTTACTAAATGTGTACAGCTGCCAATTGTACAATTTCTAAAAATCTGACCCAAAAAGTTCAACCTCCTCCTCCTCTTCTTCCATTCCCTTCTCTCCTCATCATGCAATTTCTATTATTCCCCAATGCCTAACAATACCTAGTCTTTAATTATTGGAAATCACAGAGGAGGTGGGAGAAAGCGTTTGATAATGTAAGAATGGAATATATGAGCGAAAAAATAATAGATTTAATCTTTACTTTGACAGTGACACAATAGAGGGATTTGGGTTGTATTGTATAGATATTAACCATGCGTCTCTTGACGACCGTTGGAACCTTGAAATATGTGGATATATAAGATGAAATATTAAATATTAAGAACTTATTAAGGACTTATATTTAAGAGTTGAAAACCATCCAGCCGAGGCAATTGCATGTAATGTTGAATAGGTCTGATTTAAACTCAGTTCACTCTGTATTTTATTTTCTGCATTTCTCTGGTGGTATGATTTTAATTAGAAATAAGTCCTTTTTCAACAAAGTCGAGACCTCGACGATTTAGATAAAGAGCATATAAGACGTCAATGTTTTAGAAAAAAATCACCATAACATGTCGCGCAATGGTGATGTAACCAGGGAAAAGGTTGCCATGGTTTAGAGAACACACATATGGGTCAGATTTTCAGAAAATGTACAATTCACAGCTGTACACATTTAGTAAATTCTGCAAAATTAAGCAGCAATCTGGCCAATACTAGGTAAATTCGAGTATATTTGGCATTGCATTGATTCTAGCAATCTGTTTGGTTAGGTTGAATTGTATTTTGAACTTTGTTTTCGTCTGAAATTTGGGTTATTTGAGAAGATTGGCACAGGTGAATTGTACATTTTCTGAAATCTTGACCCATATATGCCTTGTTAGGAACTGGTTTATGTCCTCCTGAGGACTTCACAAGTTCATGGATGGAAACTCGTTTAAAAAAGTAAAAGTTTCCTTAATGGTAAACCATATTGTTTCTAGGTTGACGGCCATGCCTGCTATATTAATGTCTCCCTAAATGTCTCTCAGTCTCCTCCCTACTTACCCTATACACATCAATGTCCTTTCTCTATCCCCATCCCCTCGTCCTCTATCCCTATCCCCTCGTCCTCTATCCCTATCCCCTCGTCCTCTATCCCCATCCCCTCGTCCTCTATCCCTATCACCTCGTCCTCTATCCCGATCCCCTCCTCCGTTCTCCTTATCCCCTCTACTCTCCCCTCTATCCTCACCACTTTCCCTCATCCCTATCCCCTCCACTCTATCCCTATCCCCTCCTTCTTTACCCTTATCCTCTCCCCTCTCTCCTCTATCTGTATCCCCTCCACTCTATCCCTATCCCCTCCTTCTTTACCCTTATCCTCTCCCCTCTCTCCTCTATCTGTATCCCCTCCTCCTCTATCCCTATCCCCTCCTCCTCTATCCCTATTCCCTCCACTCTCTCCTATATGATCACTATCCCTTCCCCTCCCCTCTATCCCTTCCCCTCCCCTCTATCCCTATCCCCTCCTCCTCTATCTGTATCCCCTCCTCCTCTAACCCTATCCCCTCCTCTATCCCTATTCCCTCCACTCTCCCCTATATGATTCCTATCCCTTCCCCTCCCCTCTATCCCTATCCCCTCCTCCTCTATCTGTATCCCCTCCTCCTCTAACCCTATCCCCTCCTTTATCCCTATTCCCTCCACTCTCCCCTATATGATTCCTATCCCCTCCTCTCCCCTTTATCCCTTCCTCTCCCCTCTATCCTCACCACTCTCCCTCATCCCTATCCCCTCCCCTCTCTCTTCTATCTGTATCCCCTCCTCCTCTATCCCTTTCCCCTCCTCCACTATCCATATCCCCTCCACTCTCCCCTATATGATTCCTATCCCTTCCCCTCCTCCTCTATCCCTATCCCCTCCTCCTTTATCCCTATCCCCTCCACTCTCCCCTATATGATTCCTATCCCTTCCCCTCCCCTCTATCCCTATCCCCTCCTCCTCTATCCCTATCCCCTCCTCCTTTATCCCTATTCCCTCCACTCTCCCCTATATGATTCCTATCCCTTCCCCTCCCCTCTATCCCTATCCCCTCCTCCTTTATCCCTATCCCCTCCACTCTCCCCTATATGATTCCTATCCCTTCCTCTCCCCTCTATCCCTTCCTCTCCCCTCTATCCCCTCCTCTATCCCTATATGATCCCTATCCCTTCCTCTCCCCTCTATCCTATCCCCTCCCCTCTACCCCTTCCCCTCCCCTCTATCCCCCCCCCCCTCTACCCCACCCCAGCACCCCATGCTAGGTTGCTCGGTGGTCAGTGAGCTGGATACCCCCGCCTATACGTATTCCCATACACCTAGACATCTCCGCATTCATACTCACTCACTGGGAAAATGCTGCACAATCAGCCCCAATGTCAATGAGTGTACATATCTATCCACTTCTCAATACTATGCACCAACTTGTCTAGTCTAGGCTGGATTCTCTACATTTTACATTTCATTTACCACATATTCACCAGACCAGGCTCAATGTATGCATCATGTATACACGGGGAAGTCGCCAGAAAATGTACAATTCATCTTCACCGATTCTCTCAATTAACTCAAATTTCAGACGAAAATAAAGTTCAAAATACAGTTCAACCTAACCAAACCGATTGCTAGGATCGATGCAATGCTGAATATACTCGAATTTACCTAGTATTGGCCAAATTGCAGCCTAATTTAACAGAATTTGTTAAATGCGTAAAGCTGCCAATTGTATATTTTCTGAGAATCTGACGCGTATACAGGGGGAATATGTTCTAAGTTAGAAAGATGACCTCGCGGTAAAGGGCTGAAGTGAAGGAATATATATGCATAAGACCAGATGTATATGATTAATATGTCTCCTCGTATATATGGACATTCTGCGTTTATATGTATCACTCAACCAGCAATAGAGAATAAAATTAACACTTGAATAACAAGTGTTTGTTGATATTCTCCCTCATATATAAGGATTGCAAAATATTGAATAGCAGTCAACAAATTTTGTGTCTGAATATTTTAATATATCGAGAAATGCACACTAAAAATAATATTTTATAGGGGAGGGAACATGATATATAGAATTAAAGCAGGATATATTTTTTCCTCTTCAAATTCATTACAGAATTTCTCTGAAGAAGCGATTAAATGATTCATGAATAATACATATTATGCAACAGACTTGGGAATATTTTTTATGCATAATTATATATAACTCTTTTACAATTGAACAAACACAAAATCTGTCAAAAAAAAACCTCTGCGATATTCATGCTACAAATATGGAAGCATAAAGTACATATAATATACAATATATGCGCTATGAATCTATATATCATATAAAACTATGAACATACATATATACATTAATATGCTCACAGTGTGGGTGCACTGGGGCCGACTAGACAGGGAAAAAAGCCTTCCCACCCAGAAAGTTGGATGGAGGAGGGCAATGAGGCGCCTGTCAATCTACCTTCAATGGTACGTAACCAAGGCAACATTATCCTACATATATGGTCAGATTAGGACACAAGAGGGGACGGGCAATACATAGAGAAATCTGAACTAGATTTAGGATCACAATTGAGCTAGATCCATGTAAGAAACAAGAGTTGGGAGTAAATATTGCCTTTTGAAATATATTATTTTTTGGAAAAGCTTGTAAATGTACTATCACAACAGGAGGTAGCTGAATATCAGTAACAAGATAGTACTAAAATATCATATACAATTGAAATAATTTATACTACTTTATATGTATAATAAAAACTATATATTGCCACTTAAATTACCCCGTTAGACCGATAGGGCAGTAGAATACAGGAATAGGAACTAGAATACACAAATAATGTTTATACAAGAAAATATGGTAGCATATAGTACTAACATACCATATACAATTGAAATAATTTATACTACTTTATATGTATAATAAAAACTATATATTACCACTTAAATTACCCCGTTAGATCTATAGGACAGTATACTACCCTAGGAACTAGAATACACAAATTGCAAACAACCTAGTTGAATACGGTCACACAAAAATGCACTAAAAAGGAGTGGGTGATGTATAGCGACCATGTATAGTGTAGCTAAGTGTTACACACATTATAAGACGGTAGTAAAACGGTTGACGATCATATCCGGGGGTGATTAGTAGGGGACATGGTGCATGAAAGTAGCAGGGGGTGCGGGGGGTGGGGGTGGGAGAAGGGGGTAAAACAAGGGGTGGGGGGTAATGACAGGGCATCGGGGTTAATACGGATAGACATGCAAACAGTGCTCTATGGGGTATGGTAGAGAGAGGGGGGCTCAGTCTAGGCCCAAACCCTCAGATCGGATAAGAATGGTATGTCAGTGATTGGACGCCTACTTCGTTAATCCATCTCCTGGAACTTGGCGTTTTAATAGGAATATAATGACATTTTTTCTGTCTTAATGGAATTATAATGGCACTCTGCGGTTTGAGGCGAGAGGCTTTCCCTTCGTTTGAAGGCACTCCCCCAACTTTGGGCCTAGACTGGTTAGCTGGGGCAGTATCTGTAACCCATCTGGTAACTGTATGGGATGTTGTTAGTTCTGTCCCCATTACTACTACTGTGACCAATACTGAATGTAACGGAACAAGGTGCATGTAATAAATATGACAAGCAGATCACCATGTGTGCACCCCTCTTGTATATGGGTCAGATTTTCAGAAAATGTACATATTTAGTAATATCTGCTAAATTCGGCTGCAATTTGGTCAAAATTAGGTAAATCCAAGTGTATTCGGCATTGCATTGATTCTAGCAATCTGTTTGGTTAGGTTGAACTGGATTTTGAACTTAAATTTTGTCTTGAATGTGGGTTATTTGAGAGGTTTGGTGAAGGCGAATTGTACATATTCTGAAAATGTGACCCATATACCCTGGGGTGGAGGGGGGGGGGGGGCGGGTACTGACTGTGTCTTCCACGAAAATACAATAAAATTAATGGTGTGTTATTTCATTTAAGTTTAATCAAATTTAAATGCGTTTTAAAGTTCCCATTATCATTATAATTAATATTATATCATCATAAAATATATTTTGTGGTTTATTTTTATGTCTTGTAGATCCGGGTCCACACCAGGCCCTCTATTATATTGGTTTTTCAAGTTCACTTTTTAAAGTTTTTTACCAATATTAAAACGTATCCTTTAGTAGAGATAAATATAAATATCAAGGACATACTTAGTAAGCATTTTACAGCAGTTATGAACAAGAATATTTTTCTATTTCAGACGCCCAGTCCTTTTTTTAAAAGTTGTAGATAGCTTTTAAAAAGATATTATTAGAATTACTCTAAAAACGGTTGGCCTGATTATTTCTGGTGTACTCCCCCCCCCCCCCCCAACACACACTCACATGTCATATCCATGTATGTTTCCTACATATCACCTTTTCTCACCTGCCCAGGTGAACCATGTAATGTACACATGCACCTTGCACACCTGTCCTACCAAGAAATTATACCATCCTTTTAGGCCCCACCACTACCAACATCTTAGACCTGTCACACTATTTAACCAGGTAAATATCAAGTCAATGTCAAAATCACTATCATGCAATTTAGGGCCTTAGTTTAGGCGCCAAGGAGATGTATAATCATATAGTCTAATCCAGGGTATGTTTTTCACACAGTACCTTTTTAAATATGTCCTTGGACTCTTCAGAGTATACATAGTTAGGTACCATAAACAACAGATTGGACACCTTACCAAGGTCAGCTCGAAAACAATCTTACCAAATTTACTCATATTATGACTTATACGACTAAATTTATCAATATTCTGCTGTTGTTATATGTTTATACAGGAATTTGAAATCTAATTGCTGAAAGAAATCTGCCACCGGTGAGCGATAATAAGTGAAGTCATCATAAGAAAGGAGTCGGTCCGGTCCTACAAATGAAAATGAGGACTTTTTAAGAAGCCCTTTAGCAAAAACAACTAAACAAAATCTTCCAAAATGTTTGTCAAATGACACTTAGATGGGTTGAAAAAGAATTGAACAAGAAGTAGAAAATTTTCAGTTTTTGACCGACGTTAGCTGGGAGTGCAGCTTTAAGTTGAAACAAATTATCCCATAGATCACCTCATAACAACCCTTCAATCCACTATACCCCCACCCTAAGCTTATACCCCTGCCCCACTACACCCCTACCACCCCATATGTAGACACACTAGGGGGTCTATGGCTCCTTTTAAAGGCACATTAACCTTGACTACCTGTACAGACACCTCAGTGGTATAGTGACAGTACAATCATTGTATTCACCCTCCTACCCAGAGCCATAAGCTGTACTCTACTATACTAAAGTTGATATTAATAGCTTGAAACACCCCACTCACACCACTATTACTCCTACCCCATTCACACTAAGCATACACCGCTGCTATAAGAAAGGGGTGAATTAACTTTACACACTTCAAATTTACCTGATCTTTCCGAATGATTACCCCTTTAAGTGCCCTATCACCTACTGACAAACGCCCCTCTACCTGGGGTAAATATAATAGTACCCCCTAAACGTAGTGGGTCAGATTTTCAGAAAATGTACAATCCGACTTCAGCAATCTTCTCAAATAACCCAAATTTCAGACGAAAATTAATTTCAAAACACAGTTCAACCTAACCAAACCAATCTCTAGAATCAATGCGATGTCAAATCTACTCAGATTTAGCTAGTATTGACCAAATTGCAGCCAAATTTTACAGAATTCACTCAATGTGTACAGCTGCCAAATGTACATTTTCTGAAAATCTGACCCATGTATAAAATGTTGGTACAACCTATAATCCAGTTAGGCATGATGTCGGCTTTCATTATGGACAAACATTCGGGCAAGCTTAAAGGAAGTTGAAAGAGAACTGACTAGAAAGATAGTCTAAGTATTCACTCAAATTAATTAGCCACTCTAGGTCCAAACCCTCAGATCAGATAAGAATGGTGTGTCAGCCTACTTCGCTAATCGGTTTCATGGGCTAGGAGTCGGCGTTTTAATGAGAATATAATGAAATTTTGCGGTCTTAATGGATTTATAATGACACTTTGCGGATTGGGGCGAGAGGCTTTCCCTTCGTTTGAAGGGACTCTCTCAACTTTGGGCCTAGACTGTATCTATGCAAAACGAAATCACGCATGGGATTTGAACTTTGAACCACCTGTCAGGGTCAGATTGGAAATCAGCTAATGGGCATAATTAAGGGTATTAAGCAAACAGTTTCCGAGGTAGGTAAATACAATTTGTAAAGATAAGAAGAACAAAAAATGAAAAGATGTAAATGAGATGGGTCAGGGTGGTAAACGGAGAGGAACTTTGTCATGTAATATTCTAAGGAAGGTGGGCTGGGGAGGTACACTTTACCCAATTGATGTTGTAAGTCTATAACATTTGTGTACATTTATTTACTTTTTTGGAGGATTTTTTCACCATGTTTATTTTTTGTTGTCCCTCCTCTCTTAACATGTACCGAATATGACACCCTTTCAATACAGCCAACCTCTGCCACTCTTGGGGTCAGATTACCGTTGTCTTGGGGACCCTTGTTACATTTTTGTTTAAAATGATCTATTTTTTGTTCGGTTTTTCTCTCGAAACATCCTGACTTCAGGTATGTTGTGTCGCCTTAGGAACAGACATAGGGGTCAGATTTTCAGAAAATGTGCAATTGGCAGCTCTATATATTTAGTAATTTCTGCTAAATTCTGCTAAAAAAATGATACATTTTGGGTATATCTGAGTATATTTGGTATCGCGTTGATTTAAAGTATCAGTTCTGTTATGTTAAACTGCATTTTGAAGCTCATTTCTGTCTTAATTGGGGTAATTTGTGAGGATTGGCGAAGTTGAATTGTACATTTTCTGAAAATCTGACCCATAGGGTTCACATTCCGTCTAACGAGTTGGTTGAAACATAATGTACTTTTTCTACTAATTACACCATTGAAAAAACAGTGTAAACATTTCAAAGATGATATAACAAGTAATAGACTTGTGTTATGTTTTCGAGGTGAATCCATCATATTGAGAAGGAATACAGTATAACCGGTACTTGCAGAGATCTTTTTAACCAGATCCCTCTTTAATCCGGACACTTTGTTATAATGGAAACTTGAGCAAGATCTTAAGGGATGTCCCTTATGGAAGAGTAGAAATAAAAATGAATATATCAAAGATGAAATATGCAAATACTACTTAAATGTACTTAATGTTTACAAATAAGATGATATCTCAAAATCCATTGTTTGCAACTTGTGACTCAGTGTCCTGTGGCACATCACAAATAGTAGCATGGTCTAAAGAATGGATAGCTTAGACAATAGAAGTCCTTGTAATAAACATCTACAGCTGATGTTCTATAATATATATATGGGTCAGATTTTCAGAAAATGTACAAATCACCTTCACCAATCCTCTCAAATAACCGACATTTAAGACAGAAATGAGCTTCAAAATGCAGTTTAACATAACAGAACTGATACTTTAAATCAATGCCATACCAAATATACTCAGATATACCCGGTATTCATCATTTTTTAGCCAAATTTAACACAATTTCCAACATGTGTAGAGCTGCCAATTGTACATTTTCTGAAAATCTGACCCATATATCAGTTCATGGGCCCCTGTAAGGGCCTAGAGCAGTACTAGTCTGGTAAGGTCAGCCCTGGACTATAGGAAATAAGGTTAATGTATACACTACGCCTTTCTCCCTCTTCAACTCATCATTGTATCGACCAAAGAGATGACCATATTATCTGCCATAATCTATTTATCTCCAAATATCCTCCAGATATGAAAATAAATGTTTCATAGGGAGATTTGTGACGAATTAGGTGACACACCTCGAAATATTATACATAAAATCATTTAGATTTCACCATGAGACAAGACCAATGCTATTGTTCTTGCACTTTTTAATGATTCCCTCGCCTTGCAATAAATCAAATCCATGGTATATATCTCTTGACATTACATTCACATTATACATATCCAATGCTTATAGTTATAGCTAGGCCCTATATATTTCATATATACGCCTGGGAAGAAATACCTTTTCAATAGAGATATATGAAGAAACATTACATTGACATTATACATACCCCAATGCTTATAGTCCAATGCTTATAGTTACTTATAAATATATTTCATATACACATCTGGGAAAAAATATCTTTTCAATAGAGATATATGTAGAAGAAATGGGTCAGGTCGCCAGAAAATGTACAATCGTCAGCTCTACACATTTAGTAAATTCTGCTAAATTCGACTGAAGAATGGCAAATACCATGTATATCTGAGTAAATTCGGCATCGAATTGATTCAAAGGATGTGTTTGGTTATGTTGAATTGTGTTTTGAGTCTAATTTTTGTATTAAATTCGGATTATTCGGAAAGGTTTCTAAATGGGAATTGGGTATTTTCTGGAAAGTTCACCTAAATACACCAGAAAGTGGTAAGCAAGAAGGAAGAGAGGGAAAAAAGACCTGAGAGTAGTTGACAAGGGAAGGAATGGGAGTTTACCTTGAGGGATAGCAAGGCCTAGAGCTAAAGACTATATCTTATAGGAGTACAAGTGTGACTGTCAGGACTAACACTCATTGACTCATATATACGCTTTGTCTCATCTATCTAGGGAGGTCTACAATTGGGCAGTTGCATTTGCACCTTTCTGCATCCATGTGAGCACATAGAGTAGGATTCTATAAGACATGTCTGTATTTTGAAAGAACATGGATAGATGTTCAATGAATAAAGGTTCAATGAAGACCAGGCTAGACCAGGCCATGATAATATGGTTTGGTGCAATGGGTGGGAAGGGAGAAGAGGAAAAAAAGAAAGAAAGAAAGAAAGAAATAAAGAGTGAAAGAGAGAGAGAGGGAGGGAGAGAAGGAGAGAGAGAGCGAGAGAGTTAGAGAGAGGGAGGGAGAGAGAGAAAGAGAGGAGAGAGGAGAGAGAAGAAAGGGAGAGAGGGGAGAGAGGGGAGAGAGAGAAGAGGCGGGGAGAGAGTATTTGTTTTGGTCCATTTTCTCATTCAGTGTTATGATGTACCTATCCAAGCTATAAAGACTTGGGGCTAGGAAGAAACTAATTTCCGTATCCTAACCGCAGCATGAAGGCAATGACCTAACCCAAACCCCACCATCTATCTAGAAAAATAATTGACGCCTGGAAATCACCAATGTCATATTTGAATCCCTCTCCCCTGACGATTCTGAGAGAGATTAAGCGGGGGGCAGAGATAGACACAGAGGAGAGAGAGAGAGAGAGAGAGAGAGAGAGAGAGAGAGAGAGAGAGAGAGGAGAGCGAGAGAGAGAGAGAGAGAGAGAGCAAGAAAGAGGAGAGAGAGAGATACAGAGAGAGAGACACACACACAGAGAAAGAGAGAAAGAGGAGAGAGAGAGAGAGATACAGAGAGAGAGACACACACACACAGAGAAAGAAAGAAAGAAAGAGGAGAGAGAGAGAGAGAGAGAAAGAAAGAAAGAGGAGAGAGAGAGGGAGAGACAGAGACATTAACAGAGATCAAGAGACAGAAACGAGCCATAGGCTCCCACCTCCAACATGGGCGTAAAGGCGAAAGTAAAGGGTAGAGAGTAGAATAAATGAAAGATAAATGAGGGGGCTACTGGCTAAGGTGTGTGTGTGGGGAGGGGGAGGAGGGCGCGGCCATATATTGATGCGGCATTGACTGAGTATTGGTCAGCCTAAAGATCAATACCAGAAATCAAAGCAGTATTGATAGGTCAAAGCCAGGGCAGAGAGGTGAGGCGGGAGACCGGGGTGGTTGGTAGGCCTAGTGATCACCCAGTGTATTCCGCATAATAAACACTGCATCTTATAGTGTGTATTAACTACCAGATTCGTTAGTGCAAACCTGGATTAAAAACAAGAGTTTGAACAGATTTCTGGTGGTTTTATTGCTATGAGTTTAATCACTTAGGATAACTTTCGATTTCCAGTTTTAAGTCTGATGATTTCAGTTTGAGGAGGAGCAGTTGTGTTATTGTCTTTATCTTGGAGAAGATAATTTATAATTTGAAAATAGGATCTATTTTTGAAAACTTCATTATTTCTTGTTTGTATTTTACAAAGTTAAAGCCATTTAGAATCCAACGTTTTCCCAGGCTTTGTGTCACTAAAGGATACTAGAACTGGGTATACCAAACACAAGGGTAGTCAGTACTAGAACCATTATGAATATTATAAGAGAGCGAATATCACCCCATATCAGCGCCCATCCATACAGGAGCTAGCAGAGGCCTATCGCAGCATGCCACACTCCACATAATACGTATAGGTCCTGCACTCAGCATAGCCAACCTTGACCTTGACCTTTTGGATCCTGGTGACCTTTGACCTGGCCAGGTGAGAGAGCCCGAGGCTATGGATCCAGCATACCTGGGCATCGAGTCATACAATGGCCCTGGGCGTAGTGCTTCTCTCTCTCCTCTCTCTCTCTCTACCTCCTATACTTCCACCACCACCACCACCCCAATCATTTCTACTGCATTACTATTGCACTACAATGCCCCAGTCTATATTGTGCAATACATTGCAATTACAGTCAGAGAATGACAGGGCAGGGAGAGAGAGGGGGGGAGGGGAGGGACGGAGGGAGAAAGGAGAGAAGGATGGAGGGAGGGATTGGGAGAGAGAAGAGAGAGAGAAGAGAGAGAGAAGAGAGCGAGAAAAGAGAGAGAGAAGAGAGAGAGAGAAAAGAGAGGGAGAGAGAGGAGATGGACAGACAAGCAGAGACAGGGACAGACAGAATGAAAGACAGACAGACCAACGAGACTAGAGTCACTCTATGTTCTTTGGACAGACTGAGACCGACAGAGACATACAGTCAAAAATTTGTGGATAAACAAAATGATGGACAAAAGATGAGAACAAATATGGGCCTGTTTAAAAGTTTAAGATAAGTTTCCCATTGAATAACACGATTATTTTCTACCGATAGTATCTTATATTTTTCTCCGGAACTTTGACTATTCCTGTTGCAAAGGCTACTCAACCCAGTATGATTAACAATAGGGTGTGTTGGTGTTGTCTTAAATTCACCACCTACTAACTGTTCACCACAAGAAAAGACAATGCATTGTTTTCCAGCTTTTCTTCCATGCCTAAAAGCGGTCTACGTGCGTCAAGTACAAGGGGCAGATTTTCAGAAAAGGCACAATCTATAGTTCTATACATATATCAAATTCTGCTAAATTAGAGTGTGAAATGGTAAATATCAGGTAGATCTGGGAATATTCTGTATTGTATTCACTCAATGAATCTGTCTGGTTATGAGTGTTGAACTGTATTTTGAACCTGATTTTCCGCTTAAATTGGGTTATTTGAGAGGATTGGTGAAGGCCAATTGTACGTTTTCTGGAGACTTGACCCACAAGCTTCCACAGACAATAAATAATGGGTGAAAATAAACTATATTTCTTTTTTAATTTTTAATTTCTTCAATAGACAGACTTTACTGTTACTATTCAATTGTTTGCAAGGTTTGGTGAATTTTAAAAGGTAAATAGCGCAATATATTGGATATTTGAGGCCATTTTTAACTGAGACACCAAAGCGTGGGTGAAAACCACAGTTGATTACCAAACGCTTTACTGGTGGAATGAGTCCCATTAGGTCAGGTTAGTACCATCTATCACCTGGAGAATGTCATCTATGATCTATCACTTGAAAAATGGTCTCAAGACAAACCCAATCTTTGTAAAACTAGGTGCACATGTCTTAGAAACCTAGACTTTTAAACTGTTATTGACTTTTTGTGAAAACCCAAACCAAGAAATAGCTATACATTTAATTAATAAGATATTTCTTTCTAAGGTATCCCGATTCACAAATGAGCCTAATATGAAGTTATCGTCATAAGAAAAATCTCTTTTTTTTGTGGAATGAACAGTCTTAATTTAAACTTCCCATACAATAGTAAATAATTGTTTTGGTTTTTCCCACTGATATCGGAACCCACAGACAATAAGTTCAGGCTGTCCATCAAATAGGGAGGTTCCGCAAGCAAACTTATCCCAATTACGTAACCGTATCCGTATCTTTTCTTGTGAATTACGTCGCATTTTTATGTATACAAAATAAATAGTGCGCTGCAACATTTTGCTTGATATGTTGCGTTACGTTTCTCCTGCCATATTTTGCTGAACGTACGTTCAAGTATACATCAGAGATACGGCTACGTATACGTTTATGCTGTTAGACGTACTTACCCAATTCTGCTTTGTACTTCAAAGATTTACATTTAGGGTGGAATCAATCTCCCATAACCAGAACGGACAAAAGCTGCCACGAAATACCATATTTCAGAAATATTCTCTAAATTGTCCACCACTTATTGTATTTATCATGGTTGGATTATCTACGCTCTAAATCCATGTTAATGGCGCCTATTTTTCATCTGAGAACACAAAATTAATTTGGAATTTCATGCTCTGAAAAAGTAAGCGGTGTGTAGTCATTTAAAATCATTCATCCGAGCGTAGATAAGGATCTGGGACAGATTTTCAGAAAATGTACAAATTGCAGCTCTGCACATTTAGTAAATTCTGCTAAATTAGGCAGGAAAATGATTAATACTAGGTATATCTGAGTATATTTGGTATTGAGCTGATTCAAAGGATGAATTTGGTTATGTTGAATTGTGTTTTGAGGCCCATTTTTGTATTAAATTCGGGTTATTTGGGAGTGTTTTCTAAATGTGAATTGTGCATTTTCTGGAAATGTCACCCGTCTATTGTGAACGCGTAAAGATATTCTACGTCACAGTTTATGAGTCCATTTGAATTGGAGCTCTTCTGTGCTATTTATTATGAGAAAATTATAAACACATTTACATAAAAAAATGGAATGGAATGTGTTAAAATACCAATACCTTCAATGATATATAGTGGCAATGTTTGCATAAAAATATGATGTTTTGGGTGACAGAAAGCTTATGTAACACATTATCCATGGTCCAAGTGTTCACACATTGAATGTGAAATATTAGTATTGCTGTCACAATTTTATCAATAAACCCTAAACCCTTACTTTTTGTTACATAATGATCGAAATATCTAAAGACATGTGGCAAAGGTTCATCATTTTCATGGCATATTTCTGAAATGAAATGGCTGGCGTACGTTCTAGGACTGCTAACACATTTCAAACATTTCAAAAATATAAAAAAAACATCTTTAGATTTTTAATGAGGCAGACCCAGTCTCCTATGTTATAAGGGTCAGATCTTCAGAAAATGGACAATAAGCAGATCTACACATTTAGTAAATTATGCTAAATTAGACTGGAAAATGGCCAATACTCGGTATATCTGCATATATTTGATTTTGCCTTGACTCAAACAATCTGTTTTGTTGTGTTGAACTAAATTTTGAACCTCATTCTTTTCTTGAATTATTATTTGAGAGGATTGGTGAAGGCAAATTGTACATTTTCTAGCGAATTCACCCATACCATCATGGCAAACCGCAGGCCAGAATGGAGGGGGAATAAGACAGTGAGTAAAATATTTTCTCACGATCATGGGTCATTTAATTCGCGCGCAGATTCTTGTGTATCATTCACTATACCACAGTGTGGTTAGAGTGTGCACGTAAGTATAGCACCAACATGGTATATCTAACACGGCTTAACTCGTAAGCAGCAACATAACTTCTCAATCTGAATCATAAACTCCCTCCAAAAACGAAAAAAAAAATATTTTGAGTCACATTTAATGTACGGTTGGAGAATTGTCAAGAAAAATCGGTGTCAGTTAACAGAACTGTAGTTACTCTACTGCCCTAAATGAAAGTTTTACATTTACATCTTTCGATTTCAGAATTATTTTTGGTTCGTGCTATAAAGCGACCCACCAAAGACATTATGGAATTGCGTCACATTTTCTGGAATGTAACCGTCTAGCTGTGTAGTTGTTAAACATAGCCAATGCGTTGACAAATGTAAGGGGGTCAGATTTTCAGAAATGTACAATTGCCAGCTTTACACGTTTAGTTAATTCTGCTAAATTAGGCAGGAAACCAGGCCCTAGATACATCTGAGTATATTCGGCATCGAGTTCATTCAAAGGATGTGTTCGGTTATGTTGAATTGTATTTTGAGTCTCATTTTTGCATTAAATTCAAGTTATTTGGGAAGGTTTCTGAATGTGATTTGTGCATTTTCTGGAAATTTCACCCAAGGACGTTAAATTGCCATATTGCACACTGTTTATTGAGTAGAAAAGCTACAATCATCAATGCTGCAAACCTCTGTTTATTAGATAAATTACATATAATTAAAATCCTAGCATTGGGTCATAATAACTAGGTCCTTCATTCATGAAAACAACAAATGAATGATTTTCCTGCTGTTTCTTTTTTAAGGTTATTTTTCCTTCAAACAATTATCTCACATAGTCATATGTAGGTACAGATGCTTCAAAGCATGGAATTGGGAGTTATTAGAACAATAATTTACCATGGCAACCGTGAATCCTTTTGACCCACCCCACAAACCGCAGGATGAGGTGTCAAGACAACACCCCTACACTAGTCAGAGGAGAGGAATTTAAATGGGTCAGATTTTCAGAAAATGTACAATTGGCAGCTCTACACATTTAGGAAATTCTGAAAAATTAGGCTGAAAAATGATGAATATCGTGTATATCTGAGTATATTTGGTATCACATCGATTTAAAGTATCAGTTCTGTTATATTAAACTGCATTTTGATGCTTATTTTTTGTGTTAAATGTGGGTTATATGAGAGGATTGGCGAAGTTGAATTGTACATTTTCTGAAAATCTGACCCAAATATGAAAAGAGGGGATTGTTAGGTGTCAATTTAGTAATTTTTCTAGATAGATGAAGGGGGGATGGTTAGATGGGTGCACTCATGATGCGGTCAGAATGCGGAAAGTATTGGCTTCCTAACCCTAAAGCATCACTACCTGGGTAGATGTAAAGTATGGGAAATGATAATAGGCCTAAAACCAACACAATCTTTTACACTGTCTCTGTCTCTGTCTAGCTCTCTCTTCCCCTTGTTTTCTTTCATCTTACCACTCCCACCAATAAATTCCCTATCGCTTTCTTAAGGTTATTCTAATTATCTCAGCTCTGCTTTCTCTTTCCTTCATATCTCACAGCCATATATCTTGTCTTCCTCTATGTCCCCCCCCTCTCTCTCTCTCTCTCTCTCTCTCTGTCTCTCTCTCTCTCTCCCTCTCTCTCTCCTCTCCCTCTCTCTCTGTACATATCTCTGTCATCTTTTCATTTGTCATTTCTAATTAGCTCACTCGTTTATATTTCTCCACCTTCACTCTCTCTCTCCCTGCCTTGTTAAGATTTCTCTCAGCCCCACTAAACATACTTAACCTATTTAAGTTAAACTAGTGGTAGCCCCAGGCTTTGACAGTCTCTAAGTAACCAACAGTCCATCACCTGACAAGAATTACTAATTATCCCATTTTCAAAACAAACCCAAACATTTCTAGTTAACAAAATTATATTCTCAAATTGTAGAATAATTCTGATTGGAAATATCATTTCTGGGAAGATATTTCAATGATTTATGATCATAATATATCAAAATATCCTTCTCTATATAGGAAATTAGGATTGGTCTAATATTTTAATTCACCAATAGATACTGCTGAAACGTTTAAATTTAAGGGCCTAGTCCACTAACCCGATTCTGATGCGATTCTCACATAATTTAGTGGAAAAGTGTCCTCTGCGGCACAAAATCGCATGAGAATCGGCCTAGTGGACTAGGCCCTTTAGTCTGTCACACGAGGGTTTGTATATACTACTTGTAACCATATAGATTTGAGGAACAGTTACTCAAATGTTTATTTCAATATTACTGAACCGAGTCAATTCCAATATGGAATATGGACACATGTAACAATAGCCTCTAGTACATAGCGTCCAAACCAGGATGTTAGTTTTTATTTGTAGACAGCAAAATATAACATGAGGAAAATCCCATGGCATTGACGCATCCCAGTAGTTAAAAAACGATGGGTCAAACCGAAAAATCAAAAGACTGAATATTTGAAAGGATTATTCACCGTAAGACATTTATAAAGTAGCATCGTACCAGGATATATTTGATTAAGAGACTTTGACAAAGGTTTATATTCACATATTCAGTGATAATACATTTTCACTAGCTCACAGCTGAGTGACATTTTCTTGACTTGGATTGTTTTAAAATGATGGGTTTTATATAAACACAAACATAACCTTCTCTTCCTGGGGCAAAATACTTGGATGTAAAATGCCATGACCTTGAGAGGTTCACACGTTGCAATAACTGATATTTGGAATTGATATTGTAATAATAGGGGAGTTGCATGTGCCACTGCGCATGTCTGTTACAGTGAATCCTGGGATGGATCGGGATGAAATCTGACATACAAATATTTGGCAACATTTTTTACCGAAAATTGCAAGAATGTTTTAACCAATATCAGAGATTGTATAAATGATCTATGAAAACCTAATGGATGATGGGAAGGATGGAGGCTTGTGTTATTGAAACATATATAACACATGGATATTGACATTAGAGCATTGATAAATATCCCATGCTGAACATGGCATGTTTTCTATAAATTTTGCACAGTACCATTAGCCCCATAATTCCATGCGAATCAAGATTCAAAATGGCGGCTATGCAAAAGAGTATTCGACGGCTTAACAAATATATTGGGAAAGGGAAAGATTCAAACGCCAAATTTACTTATATTCACTTCCCGAGGCAGAGAATTTAGGCCGATCGAGTTGCTCGTCTAGAGATAGAGAGCTTGTTTACCTTCATCTGGGAGGGTATAATTGTAGGCTGATGAGGGGAAGTGTAATGAGACGAGCAGGGGGCTATACCCTGCTGTGTCTGTATATAGCTCATAGCCTAATCTCTAGCCTACAACTTTACCTCCACTCAACCCAACATCACTAGGGTCAGATTTTCAGAAAATGTACAATTCAACTTCACCAATCCTCTCAAATAACCCAAATTTCAGACGAAAATAAAGTTCAAAATACAGTTCAACCTAACCAAACAGATAGCTAGAATCAATGCAATGCCGAGTATACTAGAATTTAGCTAGTATTGACCAAATTGCAGCCTAATTTTTCAGAATTTACTAAATGTGTACAGCTGCCAATTGTACATTTTCTGAAAATTTGACTCACTACTCGGTCTAGAGATGAGTCCACTCAGATTAGGACAACTTCAGCACAAAAACTTTAATGCTTTGATTAGAATTGTTCGCGCATAGATTATTTATTTGTTATTATACTGTATGTGTATATCTTCTGCTAATCTCTAGGCTAGAAAGTATATATTTCTCAACCAAATAATCATATAGAAATATGTATCATTTCATCCTCCACCCTCATTGCACGTTCGGGGAAAGATTCAAATGGAAAAAAATAAATAAAAATAAACTCTGGGTGAATACATTAAAATTTTGACAGAAGGATTTTAATTCTTCTTGTTTTGAAAACCAGTAGCAGCAATACTTCTGCATAAATGTGATGTGTTTCAGGAAAATGAGGAATAAGTCGCAAAATTGATATTTTTCAAAGTGTTTTTTTCACAAGACCACATGATTGAAATGTTATAATTTTTGGTGGGTTGATCACTTATAGCTATATCAATCGATGTATCAAATTTCAGGACAATCTATATAATATATCCTTTCGTTTTAAAGGTCCTTATATGGACTACATTTAGTTACTTTACTGTTTATTGAACCCCAGAAACATTGGAAACTTTTTTTTTTCAAAAACGAAAATATCAAACTTAAAATCTAGAAATACTTATTATATTAGTATACTGTTTACTATCATTGGAATCGGCTTAATCTCATCTTTTCAAATATAATGGTATCTCAAAATCTATTTTTTGCGACTCATGACTCATTTTCCTGAAACACATCTCAAATGAACACTATACAGGGAATCAAACCGACCCAAAACTAATAGCACTTACTCCTAGACGTATGATAGGGAAACACTATACTTTGGACCAGTTCAGAAGAAGCTGTTAACAGTTTGAAGAGAACATAAAAGACCAAAAGGTGATACTGAAGGGAAACGAGACACAAATATACTGACATATGTTAAACAATGTTGGTTCACAAGTGTACCACGAATCTTTATTTTTAAGTTCAATGTACGATTCGCTTTATCAAAAATATAGGCACATTCTTTATATTGGAAGGGTCTATTTTCGTGCAGTGACGAAACTATTTCATCGGATTCGAGCGATTTTAAACCAATTATGTGTGTTCAATTATTTGTATTACACAATAACAGGGTTCTTGCAATGTATTCCCTTGCAGAAAATAAAGTCTTGGAACAAATTTTAGCCCCTCAAACACACACCCGCCCACCCAACTGCACTCCTATTAAAGCTGTGAACAAAATGGTCATCGTCATTTATTCTTGTCCCAGTACATTGTATACAATAGGGGATTTGCATATGCCACTGCGCATGTCTATCACTGTGCATGCTGGGATGGATTCTGATGAAATCTGACATACACATATTTAGCAACATTTTTATCGAAAATTGTAAGAATGTTTTCACTAATATCAGCTTTTATAAATGATCTATAAATGCCAAATGCATTATGGGAAAGATGGAGACTTGTGCCATGGAAACATGTATAACGCATGGATATTGACATTAGAGCACTGATAAATATTCAATGCTGAACATGGCATGTTTTCTATAGCATTTACACTATACCATTAGTCCCAAAATTCCATGCAAATCACGATTCAAAATGTCGGCTATGCAAATCCCCTATTCAATTTCATCCATCAAGTATGAGCACAGACCCAAGATGGTCCACAAGAGTGATATCTAACTCCAGAAGTCTTAAGACACTTTAATAAATTCGAGTGTTAACACCAACACAATCAATCAATACGCGCCAATCAATCAATCAATCAATCAGATAATAATAATAATAAATCAAACAATACATACCATAACTGTGAATGAAGTTGGCAAGGTATAGATCAAGCTCTCTCACGCTAACTGATATATGGTGAGGATTAACACATAGGTTTGGATGGAGGCAGTCCACCGCCTTCTCCAGTCGCTCTCCGTCTGTACTTTCCAATGGAATAGCCTTGAATAAGATAACCATAACAAGGTCTAGTCTCCACACCTTGTCCGCTTGTCGCAGACAGTCTATTCTCCGCATTTTGCCCTTCTGGTCTGGGTTTGAAAGTACACATACGGGCGGCCTTTTCCCGGTTATGGAAAGCACGAAGTCTTCGCGACATTCCTGTGTGATGTCTTTGCGAAGTTTGGCCAACAACCGAGAGGCCCATTTCTGTTTAATTTCAGGCTTTTCGTTCTGCAAGGGAAAGAGAAAGAGGAGATTACAATGCGATTACATCATATGTATTTTTATTATATGTGCATTCCATTTGAGAGGTGCGATAAGTGGGGTGCAATAAAAATATATTTATCGTATGTGTATTGTCATATGTGAATTTAACAGAATTTACTAAAAGTGTACAGCTGTCCCATATGTATCCGAACAATAACAAAGAGAAGAAGTAAAGAGAAAGAGACCAAGAGAAAAGAACACAATGGAGGAAAAGAATGAGATTGAAGAGTAAGAACGAAAATGAAGAGATATAAAGTAGAAAGGTAAAGAGTGAGAGAAGAGGGAGAGAGGAGGAGGAGGTGGTATGGGTGGAGATTACGTAACGTAAGCCAATACCAGTCTCAATATTTATACTCGCCCCCCCCCCTGTATGCTGGGTCCAGCAGCAGCCTATGGTTGGAGCAGGCATATTTCTCTCTCCTTCTAACTCTGGTATCAACATACTGGGCTAGGAGGAGGCCATTGGAAATTGTATTATCATGTATGTATGTATGTATATATGTATGTATGCATGTATGTATGTATACATGTATGTATGTATGTATATATATATGTATGTATGCATGTATGTATGTATGTATGTATGTATGTATGTATGTATACATGTATGTATGTAAGTATGTATACATGTACGGTATGTATATATGTATATATATGTACGGTATGTATGTACGGTAAGTATATATGTATGCATGTATGTATACATTATGGATGTTATGAGGTATACGTGTATAATACCTGTGTATAAGTATTACGAGTATACGTATATATGTAAGTATTATGTATGTACATGTATGTATGTATACATGTGTGTATATGTATGTATGTAAGTATATGTATTAAATTATGCAAGAATTATGTATGTATTTGTGTATACATTGTATGTGGGTATGCAAGAAGGTATTATAAATGTATTTATGTATGTATGTATGTATGCAATGTACATGTGTAGTATACATTTCATCATACCCATATACACCACTGTTGCATATGGGTCAGATCGTCAGAGAATGTATGATTCGCCTTCACCAATCCAGTCACATAACCCTCAATTAAGACAAAAATAAGGTTCAAAATACCGTTTAACATAGCAAAACAGATATTTTAAACCAACACAATACCAAATGTATCCAGATATACCCGGTATTCATAATTTGTCAGGCTAATTGAGCAGATTTTACTAATTGTTTAGAGCTGCCAATTGTACATTTTCTGGAAATCTGGCCCATATAGGAACCACAGCACCACTTCTGGTACATGTATACCACCACTGCCACCACCAGCACCTAAACCAATTGTGGCCGATGTAACAACACTAACTTATGACTGTTCTCCCTAGAACCATGTACGTCAACTTGTTGGGGTTGGTGGCAGAGTTCTCAAAACAATTTGTGTCTGAATGGTCCATTATATATGTGTGTGAATGTAAGGTGTAACTTCAGGCAGGATTTGTACTACTACCTGGACCGGGATCTAATCTATATAACAATCCCTGCTTGGGCTACCTCTGTATACATATGGCTGGCTTACACAATGGTCACAGTGCTCAATATTCCCAGCACATTCTGCCATTACATTGTAAATGAAATGTAATATCTCTAAGGTTTGGAATAAGTTAAAGGCTGTATGCTTTCTAGCTATTGTTGGTACTACACGAATTGTTTAGATGTATTGAATATGTAGAAAGATATATTTTTATAACAGTATACCCAGTTATATAATTCGATAAGTAGTAATGTTATTTGTATTAACTACACCACTATCATAAATACATATTGCAAATACTTTAACGTATTTATAAAGATTTCACTTGTATGCATGAGTATTTTACCAATAATTTCATTCAGATCACCGAGCTTATGGCCATTAATAATTAAAATTTTAGGGAAATTAATATATTATGACACAATGAGTTATAACAATATTGCAACGACTACATTCTAGACATTGGAATTAGTTTTGGTCCCAATCCGCCGGAGTAAATGTTTATTGAATGTTTATTAAATATCCTTTGCTGGGGACTATGCAAAAAAGAGTTTCTCGGAGTACAAATGTAAAAAATGGGAATGTTGGTTAGGACAGCATGTAAGACATTGATAGAATGGGGGCAGTACACGGACAGAAAGTGTAACATTGTCACATGTGTAGGAGAAGAGAGAAGAGATGGGTCAGAGTTTCAGAAAATGTACAATTCGTCTTCACCAATCCTCTCAAATAACCCACATTTAAGCCAAAAATGAGCTTCAAAATGCAGTTTAACATAGCAAAACAGATACTTTAAATCAATGCGATACCAAATATAGTCAAATATACCCAGTAGTCATCATTTTTCAGCCAAATTTCAGCACAATTTACTAGATGTGTACAGCTGCCAATTGTACATTTTCTGACGATCTGACCCAGATGGAGGAAAGAAAGAAGTGACCTTGTCAGTTACTTTTGGTACTTTCACAAAAATAAAGGCTGGGTTTGTAACCGAACCTGCATTGGAATTATCATGAAATGAACAAGATTTAGTAGACATTACCCCTTTTTTGTTTCACATTTATAAGTTAATTGCTTTCCTGAACTGTTTTAACCTTGTGGTGCACTTACAATAGACACAAATTTATTCCATGAAAACAATTAACAATAAGTGACTACTGTAAGGTTGTGTTAGAATGGGTAGTGAATAAGCAGGATGGGATACACCTGACAGTGTATTGTCAAGTATTGTATTCTGATATTGTAGTGTTGTAGTGGAGGTTGTGGCTGTGGTGGAGGAGGTAGGAGAGCATTGTTCCATTTGTACGTGGGTCAGATTGTCAGAAAATGTACAATTGGCAGCTCTACACATTTAGTCAATTCTGCTCAAAGATGCTGCAATTTGGTCAGTACTAGGTAAATTCGAGTATATTTGGCATCGCATTGATTCTAGCAACCTGTTTGGTTAGGTTGAACTGTATTTTGAGCTTTATTTTCGTCTGAAATTTGGGTTATTTGAGAGGATTGGTGAAGATGAATTGTACATTTTCTGACAGTCTGACCCACGTATCTTTAACCCTTTGCTCACACTCTCTCACACACCCAGCCCCAGAGCCCATAGCCCCAATAAATATGCATACAAAGCTTTGTCTTTTTTGGGTTAAGAAAAGCAAAATCAATCCAGAATCCCCAGGTAAGACTACGTCCCAGAAAAATAAAATTGTGAGTGTGGTCATGTGTGTAGCTGCTGTTTTCGGGTTTTTTCTACACCAATCTTTTTTGTTAAAGTTGAATATAGCAGTATAACAGGTGCACTTGATACACACGAAATATTCCACTTGGTGATCTGGGAAGTAATTTTACCATTATTCGATGCGGTCAATTTGCATTGCAATTCACTATGGTGATATGAATGAGGTCGTATATGGACACATATATGTTATAACTGGGCATTGGAGTGTTTGGTGCATTGCTTTTCACATGCTAAAAAGAGGTCACTAATGTTAATACTGAGAAACAAATAGATACAAATGATTCCCAATACAACTATTCTCCAGATTTCCACAAAATGTACCACAAATCAAACTGTTACCGATCTAGTCCAAATTCAAACTCTAAATGTTTCCCAAAATGATAGGCAGAATGATTTGTTTTAAGTTTGACCAGGGCCAGTTCAGTTGATACAGCTTCTCTCCTTCATATTGCGTTTTAGAACCCCATTTATAATATAATATTTCATTTGTATATGAGGAAAACCCAATTATATCATTTTACTTATTATTTAAATCAAAAGGGTTTCTGCAAAGAGTATATATATAATTATGATGTTGATATGACATGACAGTTAATGGCCTGGGGAATAGGAAACAGTGGTCATTCGCTCACAATACAGATTGCCTATTTAAATATCAATCAGTCGCCCCATCTTAACCTTTTGTTTACTATCAATATACACAAAACTACCGCCAAACATCTTCAATTTTTTTTTATCATTCAATTAAATATTAATGTTGTTATTGTTCTCGATTGGTTACAAATAGCTTCATAATTAAATATGATATATAACTGCCTTGAAATTGTCTAATAGATAGGGAGAAATTATAATTGAAGAAAAAATTCGCCGATTAAGTATTATATTCGGTGTTTTGACCTCTGGTCGTCTATATATGTAAAATGGATTGATTGTATTCTTTCTCTTTCTCTATTCTTTTCAGGATTCTATTGTGTACACACATGTGTGTGAGAGAGAGACAGAGAGAGAGAGAGAGGAATGGGGAGCCATCATCTATAAACATTTTGTCATTGTTCATAAGTCATTAGGTAGGGACGTGCTCAAATAAATGGAGGCACATCTACTTCTGACCTCCTGTAACCTATTCATTGGGTTGTGGTTTTTGTGGTGGTGGTGGGCAGGTCGGCGAGTGAAAGCAGAGTGGAAGGAATTGGAGTTGAATGAAGAAAGGGACGGCAAAGAGAGCGAAAACAGAAAGAGAATGGGAGGGGAAGAGGACGAAAAGGGGGACAAGAAACAAAAGGGGGAGAAAGATTGAGAGAAGGGGGAGGGGGCATACAAGAGAGGGACTGAAGGAGTGAGAAATAGTGTGTGTGTGTGTGAGAGAGAGAGAGAGAGAGAGAGAGAAACTGAGGGGGAGAGAGAGAGGGGGAGAGAGAGAGAGAGAGAGAGAGCGCGGGCCATAAGAAACAAGAGAGGGGTGGAAGGGAGAAATGATTAAGTCTAGAATAAAGACAGAAGGCTGGTCAATATATGAGTACTAAAACATGAAACTCAGTCACAAATGGAGGAGAGTATATACTGAGTAGGCATGACAAAATGAAATTATGTTAAAAATCTAAGAAACATCTCGCATAACAAAGATGCAATAAAATAACCCAGAGAACAACTGCAGATAGATACATCCATATATATATGCACCATTTAATGTGAATCAGGGCTATATAAGGGTAAGATTTTCAGAAAATGTACAATTCACTTTCGCCAATCTCCTCAAATGACCCAAATTTCAGACAAAAATAAAGTACAAAATAAAGTTCAACCTTACCAAACAGATTGGTAAAATCAATGCAATGCCAAATATACTCGAATTTACCTAGTATTGACCGAATTGCAGCCTAATTTAGCAGAAATTCCTAGATCTGTACAGCTGCAAATTGTACATTTTCTGAAAATCTGGCCCATATATATGAGTCTGAATGCACGGGGTTGGAGGGGGTAAGAAGTTAAGTCTACATTGCGGCTTGCTGTACCAGGGGATTGAGTGGCTCTGGATATTGAGTGATATAATTGGCATGTTACCATGTCCCGAGAGGGACTCAGTCCCTTGTTGCGTTACATCAGGTTATATCCAGCTCCTATACATTTATCATTAATTGGGTATAGACTAAGCATTGATTCCAGCTTATAGGAGTTATTACTAGAGAGAGAGAGAGGGGGAGAGAGAGAGAGAGAGAGAGAGAGAGAGAAGGGAGAAGGAGAGAAGAGAGAGAGAGGGAGAAAGGGAGAAAGAGGGGGGAGAAGAGAAAGAGGGGCAGAGAGAAAGGGAACAGAGCGAGAGGAGGGAGAGAGAGAGGGAGAGAGAGAGGAGAGGGGGAGAAGGAGAGAGAGGAGAGATTGGCTGTATGTATACATGTACATATGGACGTACAATAGTATGTGTGTATACATGCATATGTAAACCATAGTAAGACACAATAACACAATAGCAACCTATCCATGATACAGGATGAGGGGGATACAAAAGAAAGCAATAAATATCATTCATTTGAAAAGAAACAATAAAAAAGGGATTTTTAAATAAGAGACACGTATAATAAAGTAGATAGAATGAGAAGTAATGGCTGGATGGTGTGTGTGATATGAGGGATATAGTACAGGAGGAGGAGGAGGAGGAGGAGGAGGAGGAGGTGATGGTGTGGAAGACATTATATATTTACCAGAGTTGGTGTATACTAGTGAGGTGACAGGGGACAGGTGACAGCGAGGAGAGAGTTCATTAAGGTCGGGCTGGGGACACCAACACTTGATGAACAATTCATAGCTATTGTTGTTGTGTACTGGTGGGGGAGGGGGTCTCAGGCGTGGTGGGGGAGAGGGGAGGGGGGAGGTAGGAGTGGAGGAGGTAGGATAGAGAGGAGGTAGGGCAGAGGAGGAGGTAGGACAGAGAGAAGGAGGTAGGATAGAGAGACGGAGGAGGTAGGAATAAGAAGAGGAAGTAGGACAGAGAGAAGGGTGAGATGGTAGGAAAGGGAGAAAGAGGTAGGAAAGAGAGGAGGAGGTAGGACAGAGAGAAGGGGGAGGAGGTAGGACCGGGAGAAAGAGGTAGGAAAGAGAGGAGGAGGTAGGACAGAGAGAAGGGGGAGGAGGTAGGACAGGGAGAAAGAGGTAGGAAAGAGAGGAGGAGGTAGGACAGAGAGAAGGAGGTGGGACAGAGAGACAGGAGCAGGTGGGACAGAGAGGAGGAGGTAGGAAAGAGGGGAGGAAGAGCTATAGGGAAGAGAGGAAGAGAGAAGGAGAAGGTAGGAAAGAGGGGAGGTGGAGGACGAGGACGAGGAGGAGGAGGAGGAGGACGAGGAGGAGGAGGAGGACGAGGAGGACGAGGACGAGGAGGAGGAGAAGCGGTGGGGGGAAGAGGTGAAGGAAGAGAAGGGAGAAGTGGCGGGGAGAGAAAGAAGAAGAGGAAGAGCCTGATAAAACATAACATAACCCATTAACTGATACGACACAACTCCTCACCCCTAAACACACAATAAGATCAAATCTATGACGACGAACACGACCATTAACCCATGTCTACCAAGGACCTCAGACACATGGTTAATGAAGAAGATAATTATGACCTTTAACCTAACATTTAACCCTTCCCACCCAAAGCCATAGATCTATCTCTATACACATGTTCAGTAACATGTATTTCTATCAAGTACACATGAATATAAAGGGTTAATTGATGGGGGTCATCAGAAGGATCAAAGCCAATAATGAGTCACAAATTAATTAGAGTCTGTCGCCATGGAGGTAATATGGGGGAGGCTGGAGGTCTAGCACCTCCCTGTCCCGGTATATAAGGGTCCTATAACTAGACCGTGGATAATAGGGGAGTTGTCATTGCACAGAGAATAGGGAGGTTTAGCAAGTAAAAATAGGGAGGTTTAGCAAGTAAACGGTATATCCGTATCTCTGATATACCAACATACGTTAAAAGGACGGAAAGAGGTTCAGCAAAACATGGCGGGAAATATGTGTATAATAGGGGATTTGTCATTGCGCCGGGAATAGGGAGGTTTAGCAAGTAAACGTAAACGTATCCGTATCTATGATGCATACACACGTCCATTAAAAGGAAGAAAGAGGTTGAGCAAAACATGGCGGGAAAAATGTGATGTAATATATCAAGCAAAATATTCGCTCTCACAATTTAGTTTTGATACATAAAGGTGTGACGTAATTCCCCCAAAAGATAGGATACGGTTAGTTTTTTTGTCAAAAGATCATTTAAAAAAATTAGGGAAGGTCAAAAACACATTTTAAATGGGTTTTTTTTTCTTGGTAGGGGGGATAAATCGAAAACACACTTATTTTCTTTGACATAACAATGTATATCCATGATGCTCTAGTTAGACAATGTATTACCAATAATCTTTTGAATTATCATTATCATTATTATTTCGAAATGTATTTACTGCTTTACTGGCCCAATGATAAGGTTAACAATTTGTACTATAATTCCATATATATAGACTGTTGTAACACTACATCCCCTGAACTGGGATCGTATGTTATGGGTGTAAAAGTGTCTCCTCTTAATTACAAAATAATTATGTTCGTCGATATTAAAAATCTAAACTCATGATGAGAATTAGGGTGAAGACTTACTATCAGATCATGTAAGACAGATGCATATATATTCCATGTTCCTGAATATCCGCTGTTTTCTATTTTTTCTTTCTCTTATTTCAGGAAATGGCAATAGCCTGTTGTTGTAATGGCAATAGTCTGTTGTATGATAAGTAACTAACATATCCTCCCCTATGTCTAGCGTAAGTCTCTCTCTCCCCTATTATTATTATGTTATGGGCATGAGGGTGATTTTTATATATCCAGCTGGCGTCTGTGGAACACTTACAATGCAGACTGTCCACCTCCTATCACACTCTCTCTATCTCTATTTCTTAATAGGGAGGTTAAGCATCTCAATTACGTAACCGTATCCGTATCATTTTAGTGAGTTACGTCGCAATTTTATGTATGAAAGAAAATGAGAAAAAACATTTTGCTTGATACATTACGTTACGTTTCTCCCGCAATGTTTTGCTGAACCTCTTTATACAGATACGTTTACGTTTACGTATATGTTAGATTTGCTGAACCTCCCTATTGTCATTCATTCTCCCTTGCTATATACCTTGTCATGTCCCTCCATTCCTTCTACCCTCCTCCCCCTGAGCTTTTGCCCCCAAACCTTACATATCAATGGCTGATTTCCAATCTTGTCAGACTCAATTCAATGATAGTGACAGAGCACAAGCCGTGTAAGAATTAATCGCAGCATCTTAAAGTACAAAGTACGTAACAGCCATCTTTTCCAATCATAAAACATCAGAGGGGAGAAAGAATGACATAAATGAGTCTTTGGTTCGAGGCCCCCCAATACAAGGCAAATTGTAACTATTCATTTTGCCGACGACATATAAATGTCTATAATTATTGATGTCATTAGGTAATCTTGCAGGAATCAAGTGACGCCAATAGTCAAGGTCAAGTCAAGGCTAATCGCACACAGTTGCTTCATCGTCTCCACTTGGTAACTCTCTCTTTCCAGTTCTCCTTCTCTCTCTTTCCAGTTCTCCTTCTCTCTCTTTCCAGTTCTCATTCTCTCTTTCCAGTTCTTCTCTCTCTTTCCAATTCTTCTTCTCTCTCTCCAGTTCTCCATCTCTCTCTTTCCAGTTCTCCTTCTCTCTCTTTCCAGTTCTCCTTCTCTCTCTTTCCAGTTCTCCTTCTCTCTCTTTCCAGTTCTCCTTCTCTCTCTTTCCAGTTCTCATTCTCTCTCTTTCCAGTTCTCCTTCCCTCTCTTTCCAGTTCTCCTTCCCTCTCTTTCCAATTCTCCTTCCCTCTTTCTAGTTCTCTCTCTCTGTCTGTCTCTCCTCTCCCTTTCCAGTTCTCCTTCTTTCTTTCTAGTTCTCTCTCTCTCTCTCTTTCCAGTTCTCATTCTCTCTTTCCAGTTATCTCTTCCGAGTTCTCTCTCTCTCTTTCTCTATTTCCAGTTCTCATTCTCTCCTTTGAGTTATCTCTTCCGAGTTCTCTCTCTCTCTGCTCTTTCTCTCTCTCACTATGCTATCTCTCTTGTTTCCCCCCATCCCCTTTTTCTCCCCTCACTCTGCTCACCAAACCCACCAAATGAATGCTTATTTAGACAGCATAGGGCAAGGCCCCTAAGACCTTAGAGTAAAATAAGGTATTTTATAACATACTAATTTTATACTGGAACAAACCCATAATTGTACACAGTAATTGAGTGAGTGTGCACTAATTCAACACTAAATAGTTTCATGGGTTTAATTGGCATCTAGAGCATCTGTCCTCTTTCTAGGTCTATTTATATATGAAGCCTGCCAATCCGCACATCGTGCGCAAAGGTGAGCCTAGTCCCAAGGATGACTGTGCTAGGGAAATATTTACTTGAGAAATCCCCACTTTTTCTGAACTCTTTATTTCCTTCAAATAATTAACAACCTTGGTAACACATTCTACAATAAACTAATATGTTTGATCTGGGAAACTATTTCCATTTACAGTTAAGAATAACTTTCCATTCAATATTACAAATACCCAAACATAACCAATATTCGACCTTTTTATTTTAGTTTTAGGCAATTTTCTTGCAAACTAGAATAGATTATCAGAAAAAGTACAATTGGCAGCTCTACACATTTAGTAAAGTCTGCTAAATTAGGCTGCAATTTAGCCAATGATAGGTAAATTCGAGTAAATTCGGCATTGCATTGATTCTAGCAATCTTTTTAGTTACATTGAACTGTATTTTGAACCTTATTTTCGTCTAAACTTTGGGTTATTTGAGAGGATTGGTGAGGGTGAATTGTACATTGAAATTTTCATGGAGATTTCAGCCAATAACAGAAGAGAACGGCCGATACTACAAGTCCCTTATAGACTGAGTGCACGTGTTTTTTCTTATGGGTCAGATTTTCAGAAAATGTACAATTCACCATCACCAATCCTCTCAAACAACCCACATTTAAGTCAGAAATAAAGTTCAAAATACAGTTCAACCTAACCAACCCGATTGCCAGAATCAATGCAATGCCAAATATACTCAAACCTACCTAGTATTGACCCAATTGCAGCCTAATTTAGCAGAATTTACTAAATGTGTACAGCTGCCAATTGTACATTTTCTGAAAATCTGACCCTTATATAGGCGCAGACGATGAAGGATGGCTGTTGGGTAATGATTACATCTGATAGGGAGAATTAGAAATGCTTAATTACACGACCCTTATGGTGCCGGCGACTCATTTATCTAACCACGAGTGACTGAACTTGTCAGCAACATTTAGCCAATGTTATGCTATACACATGTTGATGTATGTATACATAGAGGATGGGAAGAGTGTATATGGGTGGTGTAGGGGAGGATAGGGGTGGAAGACAGAGGGATATAGCTAGGGATGTGGAGGGAGTGAGTGGGAATGGCTGGGAGGGGGAACTTCTCTTCAGAGGAAGAGAAAAGGGGCAAAGAAAGAGTGGGGGAGAGAAAGGGGGAGAGAGCTAGAAAAGAAAAGGCATAGCTGTAGAAGAGAGCAGCAGAAACAGAAAGAGAGGCAGATAGACCCCAGAAACAGTCTGAGGCCTTCGCTTATCGGTTTCCTGGCCTAGGACTAGACGTTTTAATGGGAATATAATAACATTTTGCGGTCTTAATGGAATTATAATGGCACTTTGCGGTTTGAGGCGAGAGGCTTTCCCTCCGTTTGAAGGGACTCTCTCAACTTCGGACCTAGACTGAGAAGGTAAAGTGACACAAAACAAGAGTAAAGGAGAGAGAATGGAAGTGGAGATCGAGAGGTCGATCGTTAAAAAAAGAGCGATAATTACAATCGACCACAAGAAACACTAACTAAACAAACCCAAAGAATAAGCACCCACAAACCTCTAAAGGTAGCCCCTGCACTTCTATAAGAGAGGCATCTTTAGAGAATGTACAATTGGAAGATCTAAACATTTAGTAAGTCCTGCTAAATAAGACTGGAAAATGGTCAATACTAGGTATATCTGAATATATTTGATATTACTTTGATTTAAACAATCCGTTTGTTTATGTTGAACTGTATTTTGAACGTCACTTTTGTCTTAAATCGGGATTATTTGAGAGGATTGGTGAAAACGAATTGCACATTCTCTGGCGATTTCACCCATAAGAGAGGCATCTTTAAGAAGAAGTATATTAGTAAGAGCTGATAGTTGGAGGTGACAGAGGGAGGCCTGAGGCGCGTGTCTGGGGTAGTATAAGTGTTACCACCTGAGGGCTTCTACCCTCACCCCCTCCTCCTCACCCTCCTCCCTACAGACCTTCACCCTACAGTAAGGCAACCTGTCAGTATTGTTTGTTTTAAGATTTTTATTCAGCCAGACATTATGCAACAGGTACACTATTCACAGAAAAGCTGCTTTAAACAATTATAGAAAAGGTTCTTAGAAAAATAAATAGAAAATTCTACAAATAAAGTAATAATCATTAACCGCTTGGTTATTTCACAGCAAGCGTTCAGTAATAATGGAGAGGATAAAAAATAAAAAATTGATAAAACCATACACCCGGGACAGTGTCAGATTCATGACAGGCCATTCGCCGAAGAAATGATGCATGACCAAGTCTTTGTGTTCAACTGTCTGTTTTCATACAGTATCAGGGCACTTGAGGCCTTAAATCGACACATCGACATGGTGGCCTTTTCTTATACATGGACAAATCGACATGGAGTGGCAATTGGCAAAAACACTTTCTTAGCCTGACAAATCGACATAGACTTTAATAGTCCTTTGCGATAACAATCGTCCATATAATATTACAAAAGATTAAAGTGACCAAAAAACAAGAGAATTTTCTTAGTGACAAACGACAATTGCTGTTTCTTGGTAGAAATTTAGATATTACATGGAAGTATAATGGCACTTTGCGGTTTGAGGCGAGAGGCTTTCCCTTCGTTTGAAGGGACTCTCTCAACTTTGGGCCTAGACTGGATAAAAATTAACCCCCTAAAAATATGAAGATGCTTCATAGACAAATGATTGGGGGATGATGCCCCAGAGAGTGGTATGGGTCTATAGGGAGGTTTGAGTAGGTTGTAAAGCAGGCTTGAATGTAGTGTTGACTGTTGACAAAGCAGGCCCTTAGGGTAATGTATATACTTACATGCAGGCATTAAATTGATAAGGGGGCAAGTCATAGGCCAGCAGTAGATGTACTGGTGGTAAGGAGGGGGGGTGCTGATGTACGAGGGTGCAATATGGTGTGGTGGGGGGTGGGGGGAGGGGGAGACGGGGAGACGGGGGGACGGGGAGGAGGCAATATCAACAACACAGTCTAGGCCCAAACCCTCGGTTTCCTGGCCTAGGACTCGGCTTTCTAATGGGATTATAATGACATTTTGAGGTCTTAATGGAATTATAATGGCATTTTGCGGTTTGAGGCGAGAGGCTTTCCCTCCGTTTGAAGGGCCTCGCTCAACTTAGGGCCTAGACTGAACAAAAATTGTGATTTTCTGATTGAAATGCTCTGCAATAGGGGAGTTGCATGCCTCACTGTGCATGCCTATGGATTCAGTTCAAATCTGACATACAAATATTTAGCAACATTTTTATCGAAAATTGCATAGATCTTTTCACCAATATTATAACTTGTGTAAATAATCTATAAAAACTAGTGCATGGTGAGAAAGGTGGAGTCTTGTTTTATGGCAACATGTAAAACAGATGGCTATTTACATGAGATCACTGTGAAATAATCCATGCTGAACATAAGATGTTTTCTATAGCTTTTGACATACACACTCCCATAATTCGGTGTGAATCGAGATTCAAGATGGCGGACATGCAAATCCCCTATTATTGTGCTAACATCTTGAGCTACTGATGTTCACTCAGAGAATGAATGTATTTAATATGAGAAAGTCATAATAAAATGTTGGATATATTAATACTGGAGCCAATAAACAATACTAATTACTAACGTTGGTATATTTAAGGGATCCTGATTGAATTAAGTTGAGGAAAACAAGTGAGATTATTATTGTATATGAACATGGCTATTCCCCTACTTCCCTAGTGCATACCTTTCCCCAAACCTGCCCCCACACCTGTACGCCACGCTCCTAGCGGGCGCGCCATAAACTACGGTGACAGACAGAGCCACCAAGCGGAAAGAACATGTTCAGGGCCTGAGGGGGCAGGTATCAGGAGTTGACGAGTGTTTTAACCCTGGGTATAATAAATCACCCTGCCTCACCCCTGTATTCTAGCCAAACTCGAGAAAACATCCATCTACCGTATACCTCCTCACACTCTCAATAGTTGGAGCATTTCTTTCTTTCTTTCTTCCTCATACTCTGCTTTCTCTCTCCCCCCCCCCCAACACCTTCCCTCCTCTTCCTTCCTGTCTATATACCTCCCCCTTTCTCTATCATTTCATTTTTTTAAGCTCAACTTTATCATTGCCGTCCAACGTACTTAAGATTGGGGAGGAGAAGAGGAAGAGGAGGAGGAGGAGGAGGAGGAGGAGGAGGAGGAGGAGGAAGAGGAGGAGGAGGAAGGGGGGGAGGAGGAGGAGGAGGAGGAGGAAGAGGAGGAGGAGGAGGAAGAGGAGGAGGAGGAGGGGGAGGAGAAGGGGAGGAGGAGGAGGAGGAGGAAGAGGAGGAGGAGGGGGAGGAGGAGGAGGAGGAGGAGGAGGGGGAGGGGGAGGAGGAGGAGGAGGAAGAGGAGGAGGAGGGGGAGGAGGAGGAGGAGGAGGAGGAGGGGGAGGGGGAGGAGGAGGAGGAGGAGGAGGGGAGCGAGAGGAGGAGGAGGAGGAGGGGAGCGGGAGGAGGAGGAGGAGGGGTAGGAGGAGGAGGAGGAGGAGGAGGAGGAAGAGGAGGAGGAGGAGGAGGAGGAGGAAGAGGAGGAGGAGGAGGAGGAGGAGGAGGGGGAGGAGAAGGGGAGGAGGAGGAGGAGGAGGAGGAGGAGGAGGAGGAGGAGGAGGAGGAGAAAAGGAGGCGACAGGAGATAGGTATAGACTATCAAGGTCATGGACAGGTGACATCTCAAAAAGGGCGAAGAATTGTCATGGAAAATTACAGGAGCAATAATTGAAATTTAACAAGGAAGGCTTCCGCCTACCCTTTTGTGCCCGGAGCTATATGACAAATATATATACAGGGATACACGGAGACAGAAAGCGAAGCGGGAGGGGAAAGTTGTTTAAAAGAGAGTTTTTATGTTTATAAGCGTAATGACACTACATGTATGATCAGCTTCTATTTTTCCAAGAAGTTGGCATCTAAGGCTAAGATATTTAATTAGATTTGGAATCTGATCCATCAAACTCTCCAAATCACTGTCATCCAGGTTTTTGTTTAAGAAAAAAAAAAGAGGAAAAATAAAGATAAAGAAGAGAGATAATGGAAAAAATATTCCAGTGTAAATGTTGTTTTTTTCAATAGTAAGGTGTACTACCTATTCAACCCCTTCAGAAACTTACTCAAATAAATGTGGTCTAAAACTAGGGCTAAATAAAGATGATTAAAAACAAAAGGTTTGTAAAAACAAACTCAAAGAGAAAACTTAAGCAAATAAAATACCTATAGGCCTACGTACATTTATAAGTAAGCAGGAATTGCACCAATTATAGCACTTTCTGATCTCTCTTAAATGCCTTCATAAATTTTCTCCCATTATTTTTTTAATGTCAGAGTGTGAATAAATGTAATTACTGAGGGGAAGCACAGGATATATACACCTAGACATGAGGTGATCTCACATACCGTTTACTTGATTAGGTAAGGAGTCATACATTAGTGAGTTTCAGCAAGTCTAACTTATACGCATACGTACACGTATCCGTATCTCTGATATACAAACATACGTGAAAAGCAATAAAGAGGTTGAGCAAAACATGGCGGGAAAAACGTAACATAAAGTATTACATCTCACAATTTTTTTTTATACATAAAAATACGACCAAAGTCACAACAAAGATACGGATACGGTTACGTAATTAAGATAGGTTAGCTTGCGGAACCTCCCTATTTACACTTCCATGTAAAGGCAGATAAGCAGTGGGTAATAAATTAAACCTGCAGCTTCTCCTTAGATAAGAACTAACTAATAAATCCCACAGCAAAAAGTATGAGTTCATCTGGGCTTTTTCCCCTTTTGATTTATTATTTCAAGCTACACAAAGTGCATGTAAGTTATATATGGGTCAGATTTTCAGAAAATGTACAATTGGCAGCTGTACACATTTAGGAAATTCTACTAAATTTGGCTGGAAAATGATAAATACCACGTATATCTGAGTATATTTGGTGTCGCATTGATTTAAAGTATCAGCTCTGTTATGTTAACTGCATTTTAAAGCTCATGTTTGTCTTAAATTTGGGTTATTTGAGAGAATTGGTGAAGGCGAATTGTACATTTTCTGAAAATCTGACCCATATAACATGCACTGGTCCATATTTCCTTTTGGGTGTGGTTTAAAAAAAGGAGAATTAGAGGAAAACTTGACTGCTGGGCTTAAAGAACAATTTATATAAGGGTCAGATTTTCAGAAAATGTACAATTCATCTTCACCAATCCTCTCAAAAAACCCAAATTTCAGACGAAAATAAAGTTCAAAATACAGTTCAACCTAACCAAACAGATTGCTAGAATCAATGCAATACCCGACATATTCGAATTTAATTAGTATTGACCAAATTGCAGCCCAATTTAGCAGAATTTACTCAATGTGTAGAGCTGCCAATTGTACATTTTCTGAAAATCTGACCCATAAATAACGGTATGGCACAACACGACAGAGAGGACAACAAAAAGAGGAACGGGAATGAAAGAGGAAGAGAGAGAAAGAGCAGGAAGAGAAACGGGGAATATCTTAGAACGATATAGAAGAAAGGGAGCAGAACAAATAATGGGGAGAAAAAGAGAGGGTGTGTGGGGGGGGGGGGGACCTAAGATTCCGCAAATAAAACAAGGTGAAAGAGGCACAACCAATTCTCAAATTTAAAAAAAAGTCCACTAATTATCGCACCAGATCATTTCATATTGGAACAAGCTGGAGAAAGTAGACCTGATGGGTCAAGTCACCAGCACATGTACAATTGCCAGCTCTACACATTTAGTCAATTCTGCTAAATTTGACTGAAACGTGATAAATATCAGGTATATCTGAGTATATTTGGTATCAAGTTGATTCAAGGGATGTGTTTGGTTACGTTGAATTGTGTTTTGAGTCTCACTTCTTGCATTAAATTCGAATTATTTGGGAGGGTTTTTAAATGTTTTTTTTTATTGTATTAAAAGCCAATTACATAATATTTATCCGAACAATTGAAAAAACGTAGTGTATCACTCAATGTGAATTGTGAATTTTCTAGAAATTCTACACTGATAGAAAAGGAGGGATGGTAGTGGCAAAGGAGATGGGGTGGGGGTCTTTGTTATATAGATATGATACAAAGGGCAGGGGGGGGGGGGGTGTACACTCTCAGTCACTATGTACCATGAGCACATTCCCAATACAACCATATCCCCATTACCACTATTCAATGCAGCGGCCCAGGGCCGTCCAGGTGAACTCTGACCTATGACCTGTTTGACCTGTGCTGACCTCTAGCCCGTGACCTCTTACATTGTGACATCATTATTGTCATGGCTGTAGAGTTGTGGTGATGGTTTGGTCGAGGTGGAGGTAGAGGACGAGATAGAGTTGAGGCTAGCTTGGAACTGGTGTAAGTACAATGGTGTGACTATACCACAGGGTTATATAATATTGATGGGTTTGTGGGCTTCAGGGAGAAAGAGTAGCCTATGTTGGTAACTTTATATATGGGTCAAATCAATAGAAAATGTACAATTTGCCTTCACCAATCCTCTCAAATAACCCACCTTTAAGACAGAAACCAGCTTCAAAATGTAGTTTAACATAGCAAAATAGGTACTTTAAATCAACGCGATACCGAATATACTCAGACATACCCGGTATTTATCATTTTTCAGTCTAACTTAGCAGTATTTCCTGAATGTGTAGAGCTGCCAATTATACATTTTCTGACGATTTGACCCGTATATATATAAAAAAGAATATTGATGCATATATAACGGATGGGTTGGTCAAAATGGGTGGCAGAATGTACTTATATTAGCTGGGAAGTTGACTATAGATAGAATTGGAGTAAGTGATATTGGTAGAACAATTGGGTAGGTTTAGCTATAGATCTATGCACTCCTACATCAGATGTCAATTAACATTTGCAATTGTCTATTTTTTGCTAACCTTTTGTGCTATGCTGAGACAATTATTTGGATGATAAAATCAATAAAAAACATAGAAATCGATTATTTATGAGATAGGAATTAGGACAAAGAAATTCAATGAAATAAGGGGAAAAATCTAAAATCTATTGTCTGAAATCATGTTTGTATCCTCTTTCCATAGGTTTCTCTTTTAATTCTACATTGTATGACATCGGTTGTAAATGTGATATGGAAATAAAAATCTATTATTATTATTATTATTATTGTCTATTAACTAATCGTTATTTGGCTTATTTGCCCCAGTATGAAAGTATAAAAGCCAAAAATATGGGTAAGAAACGCGGAAGTGAAACTTTAATGTCAGGGAAAAGAGAGATTGAAGATTGAACAGGAAGTGAAAATATAACATTTGAGAAGTCTAGATAATGAAAAAAAAAATCTTGGTAATAAGATCTTGAAAAATAATGTAAAAAGCAGGGGAGTATGAGAGAGAAAAACTGTTTCAAAAGCATTTTTTTAAAACCTTTTAGAAATATTGTGCTCAAAATTGAAGTACCTCAAAGAGAAAAAAAGTAGGGAAATTAAATAGGCAACATAAGAAGTACAAGACGATTTCATGTAATAATAAAAGAAAGTAGGAAGAGGAAGAGAATGGAAAGCATAGGATGAGAAGGAAGGTTAGGTTTAATACATAGGTAGAATGTTTGGTAGAGGTGGCAGCTGTGGTAGGATAGGTGTGGATGGGGATACCTGCAATACTAACTACATACACAACATAGACTGGCATTACAGGTATCTCTACTACTTGCTATACACACCCAGGTATATAGCCTTATTGTGTAGGCGAGAGAGAGAGAGAGAGAGAGAGAGAGAGGCAGAAAGAAGCAGAGAGAGAGAGAGAGAGAGAGAGAGAGAGGGAGGGGGGGAGAGAGAGTGAGAGGCAGAAAGAAGCAGAGAGAGAGAGAGGAGCAGAGAGAGAGAGAAGCAGAGAGAGAGAAGCAGAGAGAGAGAGAGAGAGGGAGAGAGGGAGAGAGAGAGAGGGCAGAAAGAAGCAGAGAGAGAGAGAGGCAGAGAGAGATATATATATAGAGAGAGAGAGAGACAGAAGCAGAGAGAGACAGAAGGAGAGAGATATATATATATAGAGAGAGAAGGAGAGAGAGAGGCAGAAAGAAGCAGAGAGATAGAGAGGCAGAGAGAGATATACATATATATATATATAGAGAGAGAGAGACAGAAGCAGAGAGAGAGGCAGATATATATATATATAGAGAGAGAGAGAGAGAGAAAGAAAGAAAGAAAGAAAGAAAGAAAGAAAGAAAGAAAGAAAGAAAGAAAGAAAGAAAGAAAGAAAGAAAGAGAGGCTAAGAGAGGCAAAGAGACAGGGAGAGAAAGAGAAATCATACAGGTGATAACCAACTATCCTATATCAGAATCGCAAACGTTGGATCTCGCTCTTGAACAATAACACATTTTGAAGGGCCTGCATTAATTGTGAACCACGGCAATGTCTAGACCCCATACATCTAGTTAGAGGGCTACAAGTCCTTCAGAAGACAACTAATTTGTCGTGTTTACAGGGTTAGGTATGATGTTAATGAATATATTTATATTCAGCCCTAATGAGGTTTACATCTAATTGATTTAGTCACAATCAGTACCACATTAACAGGCTCGCACATACTCGGTCCCTTCTATACCAGGCTGGCTTCACGCCCCCATTCACATATATTATGTTCTACCCATGTATTAATGGTATCTATTCATATGAAGTCTAGGCCCAAAGTTTTATAGAGTCCCTTCAAACGGAGGGAAAGTCTCTCGCCTCTAACAGCAAAGTGCGATTATTATTCCATTAACACCGCAAAATGTCATTATAATCTCATTAGAAAGCGAGGTCCTAGGCCAGGAAACCGATTAGCGAAGTAGGCGTCCAATCAATGACATACCATTCTTATCTGATCTGAGGGTTTGGGCCTGAACTCTTTCTTTCTGCCTTTTTTCTTTATGTCTCTCTTCATGTCTCTGGCCCGCTTTCTACCTCTATCATACCTCTCTCTCTTTCCCTTCCCCAACACTACCCTACACAAACATATGGGTCAGATTTTCAGAAAATGTGCAATTCACCTTCGCCAATCTTCTGAAATAACCCAAATTTCAGACGAAAATAAAGTTCAAAATACAGTTCAACCTAACCAAACAGATTGCTAGAATCAATGCAATGCCGAATTTACTCAAATTTACCTAGTATTGACCAAATTGCAGTCTAATTTAACAGAATTTCCTAAATGTGTACAGCAGCCAATTGTACATTTTCTGAAAATCTGACCCATATAACAGTATACGGATCCTATATTTTGCCTTTGGCTACTTACGATATTTTGCTATTTTTACACCAAAAATACTTTTCCCCTTTTGCCTCTAGCAGATGAAATATATAGACCGTATGAATATCCATTGTTTTCATATTGTCAAACGGTTTTTGCCCATTTGGAACTTGGCTTTTTGTACTTCTTGTCAATTTGCGGCTCCGGGCTATCATTTCATAAAGGAAATTGTAGATTTCCACTTCAATTTCCTTAAAGGTTTTTGTTATTTAAGTGACTACTAAGAAATTTAGGTCAGGTTAGAGTTGAAAAGATGAAACTAAAAAGACTATATGGGTCAGATTTTCACAAAATGTACAATTGGCAGCTCTACACATTTAGGAAATTCTCCTAAATTAGGCTTAAAAATGATGAATACCGGGTATATCTGAGTATATTTGGTATCACATTGATTTAAAGTATCAGTTCCGTTATGTTAAACTGCATTTTGAAGCTCATTTTTGTCTTAAATGTGGGTTATTTGAGAGGATTGGTGAAGGTGAATTGTACATTTTCTGAAAATCTTACCCATATGGCTATAGGACTGATATTCACTATATGATTTTGTAATATATTTATTAATGTTATTTAGATTAAGAAATAAAGAATAACATTTTATGAGTTATACTTGGAACCACTGAAAAGACTTCGTCATATAACTGATTCAAATGTATAGAATATTGTTAAAGTTATAAAATGCTTTGAAAGAAACATCTAATTTATTTATTTATATTTATAATAGATCTAACCCATAACAACAACAAATATACTTTTGAATAAAGTAAATTTGAATTAAGTAATTCTGCTTATCCTTTTCTCTTCTATCCTGCCAACCGGTTATTTTTTGCAACACTTTATTTTGAGCAAAGATGAAATATTTTGAAAAGAGGAAAGTTGAAAAGATCAACATATGCAACAGATGTTGGTCTCTGATCATTCCTGGGTACGACTTTTGAGGTTTGAACTGTAAAAATGTTGAACATCTATTGACACTATACTCTATAGCTCTAACCACTGCAGTAAGTCATATATATTCATTTTTTTTGTATATAAAATCTATTTTTCTCATTTTACCTTTGTCAAAATTGCAGGCATGGGATTCTTAGTTTTGTAATAAACCAAAAAGAACTTTGTAAATATTTAATTTTGACATGTACAAGACCGAAAAACAGAAAAGCATGGTATTGTACAAATTTGGCCTAATTTGTTGCTGGGACTTTTCTTGAGATGGAGAGACATAGACTACAGAGGGACAGCTGGTATAAAAGCCAAATGTTGAAATTTGTCCTGAGATGTAGAATTCAGAGCAATAATATTTGTAGCTAAATACCAGGCATGAGTGACAGACGCGTGTCCAGGTAAAAGAAGCACGAGTAAAGTGGCTTGTTGTTTTTTATTTAGATTTCCCAAGATTTCCAATTATAATAAATTTCTGAATTCATATATTTTGAGCAATTTTACTGAATATTGTTGGGCATATTTGATATATTTTGACTAGCTTGAAAACAAAAGGGATAAATAAATGTATTTTTAGCTTCATTTACAACTATATAAACTATATATTTAAACTCATTAAGGGATTTTAATCTCCAATAATGTTGATCAATGCAATTCTGAGCACAAATCTTGAATCTAAATTTTGAACTCCAAAACCTCCGGCAAGTTTGATTTGTATTTCCAATAGACCTCCATTTCCAATAGGGGATTTGCATGTCTCACTGCGCATGTTTATTGCAGTGCATGCTGGAATAGATTCTGTTCAAATCTGACATACAAACATTTGGCAACATTTTTATCGAAAATTGCAAGAATGTATTCACCAATATCAGAGCTTGTATAGATGATATATGGTAACCAAATGCATGATGGGAAAGATGGAGGCTTGTGTTAAGGAAACATGTATAACACATGGATATTGACATTGGAGCATTGATAAATATTCCATGCTGAACATGACATGTTTTCTATACATTTTACACTGTACCATTACTCCAATACTTCCATGCGAATCAAGATTCAAATGGCGTCTATGCAAATCCCCTATTCTCTCCCACTCTCTTTCTCGACTTCAAAGTATCCGACCTTTCAGCACTTTCTCATCGGGTTTAAGAACACTGACTCTGCTCTGTTGGTAGGAGAGCAGGAATTGTAGATAGGTAAGGTATATACATAGGTTGGGCCAGACACATTCTCCCAAAAGTAACCTCTGCTTGTCTGGCAGCTCTGTTTTCTCAGATGGTTCCTATCTGGGCTGGGCGGTCAGTCCACATAATAACTCTGCACCAATCACTATAATATACACATGTTGACCAGTTTGGCCGCATCTTTCTAGCCTAAGTTACTGAGGTGGTGAATATAGAGTAAATGCTAGGGTCAAGGGTCCAGTCTCAAATATATCAATTCTAAAAAAAACCCTCTGAAGAAGCCCAAGAAAGGCTAAACGCGTCAGGGTCGCCAAATAAAAGATTTCAAAAATCAATAACATGGTTTGTTTCAGTTGAGTTGCCTTCAATCGTTCAACTTATAATTCTAAAAAAACAACTAACCTTTCCAAAGATTATAAGATGCCATTCTTTGCACCCATCATTCCATCTGGGTATGATTCTAATATCATAGCGGAACTCCACTAGAGGAAAAACGGCAGCAACAAATTTTGTTGTTGCCCACTAACAACAGTTCATTCCATGTTTGCAACAAAAACACAAATGGAGGAGCGTCAGATGTGTTGCCACTTTCTCTGGGAACTATTGTTTCTCTAGTGTAAATTCTGCTAAATTAGGCTGAGCAATGATAATGCTAGGTATATCTGAGTATATTCGGTATTGAGTTGATTCAAGGGATGTGTTTGGTTATATTGACTTGTGTTTTGAGTCTAATTTCTGTATTAAATTCGGATTATTTGGGAGTGTTTCTGAAGGTGAATTGTGCATTTTCTGGAAATTTCACCCATGTATATGCAATAAATGAACAAAAGACAGAGCAATCGTCATCGCATTTATCCGATTTGTTCTAGAACTTGCCCAATCTTTGCTCATTGCCATTTTTCCAACGTAAAGTCGATGGATATAGGGGAGAGTGAGTCAATTTGAGTCCAGTTGTATTTGGGTCAGATTTTCAGAAAATGTACAATTCAACTTCGCCAATCTTCTCAAATAACCAAAATTTCAAACGAAAATAAAGTTCAAAATACAGTTCAACCTAACCAAACAGATTGCTAGAATCAATGCAATGCTGAATATACTCGAATTGACCTAGTATTGACCAAATTGCAGCCTTATTTAGCAGAATTTACTAAATGTGTACAGCTGCCAATTGTACATTTTCTGAAAATCTGACCCATTTGTCTCTGGTGTTTGGCTCTTGCATACAACACAAATGATGGACATGCGACGCAAGGGTCAGGGTATAGGGCAAGACAGGGTCAAGGGGATTACATGGGTATGTACTGGGGTTAGTTATAATAGTACAAGTGTTGATAGAAAGGTCTGGCAGAGATGAAGGACTCAGAGATAGAGAGCCATGCAGTAGAGATGGAGGAATGAACAGGGGGACTAGGGGCGGTGGAGTGGGAATAGAAGGAGCAGGAGTAATTGATCAAGGGAATCAGGAGAAGAGCAGCATGAGCAGCAGTTGTATGAGCAATGTGGCACTTCCTGACGATGGAGCAAGAGCAAAAGGAGGAGGGCGAGGGACAACAGGAACAGGAGGAGCAGCAGCAACAGAGGGACAGTAAGAAGAACAGGAGCAGGAGCAGGAGAAAAAAAGAGCAGGTATTGAAGCAGAGCAAGATAAGAGAGGAAGAAGACAGAAATGAAGGGAGGAGCAAGAGCAGGGGGACAGGAGCAGGAGGAGCAGGGGGAACAGGAGCAGGAGGAACAGGAAGAGCAGGAGCAGGGGGAACAGGAGGAGCAGGGAGAACAGGAACAGGAGGAGCAGGAACAGGAGCAGGGGGAACAGGAGGAGCAGGAGGAACAGGAATAGGAATAGGAGAAGGAGGAGAAGGAGCAGGAGCAGGAGGAACAAGAGCAGGAACAGAAGCAAGGGAACCACTCGAGGAATATATACAAGAATGGGATGAAAAAGAAGAGCATGTTTACACATTGAGTAACAGGGCGCAGCCCGCCAACTCATCGCTAAGCTATGCTAAGGACGAGGAGGAGGAGAAAGAAGAGGAGCAGCAGACAGCAGAAGGGAGCAGCAGAGTAAAAGGGTCAGATTTTCAGAAAATGTACAATTCGCCTTCACCAATTCCTCTCAATTAACCCACATTTAAGACAAAAATGAGCTTCAAAATGCAGTTTAACATAACAGAACTGATACTTAAAATCAGTGCGATACCAAATGTACTCAGATATACTCAGTATTCTTCATTTTTCAGCCCAATTTAGCATAATTTCCTAATTGTGTAGAGCTGCCAATTGCACATTTTCTGAAAATCTGAGCCAAAAGAAGCCTCTCCGTCAGCTCATCAGTGATCTATGGTGTACATACGTTGATTATTTGTTCTGTCCTACTCAGAGGTAATTGTCAACACTCTCCACTGGGGGCGCTGTAATGCCCCACCGCCCACACGTGCCCCCTGGTGGCCATATACATCAACACAATTTGGTGTGGGCAGATTGGGACCGCTAGCTTCAGGTTTCAAGAGTTCATCTCCCTTATCTAGTCTCTGTAATTTGGCTCCGGCCTAAACAGTGAGGTAATCCAGAGTTCAATGCTGGGGACGAGGGATGGAATCCCAGGAGTAAGATATGTATGATCATAATAATGTTTTGGGAAAAAATGGCTATGCCTGGAGTCTGGAATGACTTTTTTCCATCTACACTTGTCTAAGTATGACTATATTAACACTTGTCAGAAGGTTATATTGGGAAATATGTAGAAATTATCAACGCTGAGTGAAGTTCTTTCACGAATACCCATAGTAAAACTGCAGCATAATCCTTGATATACTACAATAACGCAACCAGTTTAAGCTAATTAATATACATCGGCATGTTGGTCTCTGAAATATTTAATTCATACATGGGTATGTGGGGTATCGCCATCTATTGCATCAAGAGACAGGGACCAAATGTGATGTGTTTCAGGAAAATGAGTCACAAGTCGCAAAAAATGAATTTTGAAATATCACCATAATTATTTGAAAAGATGACATCAAGGAGATTCCAATGATAGTAAACATTAGGACATCTAATACGTATTTCTGCATTTTTGTTATGCCTGAATTTTTTTGTTTTCATATAGAGCAGGAGCAACAACACACAAAAACATGTTGTATAGATAACTTGATAAAATTTTCTTCCTTTATTCTAGAGAGCCATGTGGTTCAAAGGTCTTTCTTATATGCTTAACTGATTGTGTAATTAAAATATAGCTTGTATTATTTCTCATCGCATATGGATTTTCGTGAACATGAAACGTACCATAACCTGTATGGAATTGTCTCTCGAAATAAAATATGTTTAAAAAAAAAAAAAAAAAAGAAAATGTCTCTTGTTGGTCAATCACTAGTATAGTACTTAAATATACTCCTGAGGATAACCTCAGATATACATAGATATATCAAATAGACAGTCTTGGAATTTAGCACACGTATTCATGCTACTATCAGGGCTAGACACCTCAAAAATGAAAACCTTCTGAGTAAAGGGTGGTCTCCACTGGCTGCGGTAGGCTCTGCGGTAAGCCTTGCGATAGTCTGTGCTGGTTCTGTAGGTGGTGAGGAATGACTAGGTCCTTGACCACCCTTAAGGGTTCTTATGGAAAATATTTGTGCGACTTGTGACTCATTTCCCTATAATACATCCCATTAGTCAATAATTGGACTTATTATAAGTCTATAGATGCTATGTAGGGTGTATAATAGACTCACCTGGAGCTCCTCCTTGACTCTCCTCTCTTCATCCATTGTCATTCTCTTCTCATGTTTCTTGTAGTATTTGCGCTTGGCCGCCTGAAGGTTAAACCAAGTGTACGAGAAGGCCTTCACATGCGGCAACAGCGCCTCAATAAATGGATGAAACTCATCCTGAAATATAGCAAAATTAGACCAGATTTAGTACATATATTCAGCAAAAAGTGGTAGAAATATTGCAAAAGTTATACCAGATTTAGTACATATATTCAGCAAAAAGTGGTAGAAATATAGCAAAAGTTAGACCAGATTTAGTACATATATTCAGCATAAAAAGGTAGAAATATATGAAAAGTTAGACCAGATTTAGTACATATATTCAGCAAAAAGTGGTAGAAATATATGAAAAGTTAGACCAGATTTAGTACAAATATTCAGCAAAAAGTGGTATAAATATAGCAAAAGTTAGACCAGATTTAGTACATATATTCAGCAAAAAGTGGCATTTTTTAAAAGGAAAAACAGAGAACATTAGGGAGGTTCAGCAAGTCTCACCTATACGCAAATGTATCTCTGATATACAAACATACGTTCAAAGGAAGAAAGAGGTTCAGTGAAACGTAAGGTAACATATCAAGCAATATATTTCATCTTACAATTTATATTTTATACATAAAAATGCGACGTAATTCACAAAAAAGATACGCATACGGTTACGTAATTGAAATAGGTTTGCTTGCGGAAACTCCCTATTGTCCTGGCATGCACTTAACACTGACTATATCCCCCAGATCTAATTTGATAAACGTAAATGTAAAAAAAACTATCCTATTGCAAAAGTATTTTAGAATGTAAATACTGTAAATATACAATTCCCAATAACTATCTCAATCACAAATCATGCTCAATCATACAATAACAATTTGAGAACTGTAATACAATGATTCCATTAAACTAAGAATTGAACAAACGTGTACCGTAAAAGAACTCCCAACTAGTAAACGTATATATGACAATCACTGTGAGGCTAATATTTTTGTGTTGTTTTTGTCCTTTTAAAGATTTTTATCAGTTATTTTTAACTAATTTTTATCAGTAATTTTTATCTCAGTTCTGCTTCTACCCTTCAGGGTGAAATACCAATATGTTTTGAGTACGCGCTGACAGCAGTGACAATGGGTAGAAAAATCAAGAAAAATCAAACGTAAATCACGAGTATTTGCAACTTTTTATAGCAATTTTTTTCTCCATGTAACAAGTTTCAGTTCTCAAGGACATTACCACAATGTGGTACGTACAGTAAAACCGCTGCTAGTTTATTTAGCCTAGGCTCAAAGTTGAGAGTCCCTTCAAACGGAGGGAAAACCTCTCGTCGTCGCCGTCGCCTCTCGTCGAAAGCCGCCTCAAACCGCAAAGTTCAATTCAGACCGCAAAATGTCATTATATTCACATTAAAACGCCCGAGTCCTAGGCCAGGAAACCGATTAGCGCAGTAGGCGTCTAATCATTAACATACCATTCTTATCTGATCTGGAAGTTTGGACTTAGACTGCGAACACTTCACTATAGCGGACCCCTGCGCCCAGCCCCATTATTGGTGTCCATAACAGAGAGGTTCAACTGTATAATCACAATATATTCACAATCTTTGAATTGAAAATAGTGTAATTATAAGCGCAGCTTTTCTGTCATGGATAAGGCTCTGAGGCTATAAGGAAGCTCAGATTGAGATCTGGTGTTTACTTAGGCTCAGTGGTGTACGGTGGCCAGGTGGTAAAGGTTGGAAGAGAGGAGAGGGTAGTAATTGTTTGATTGAAAAGTTTTTATTGCAGGAATAAAAATTACAATATTAAACTAATTCTTACAAAGTCAGATAATGATAAATAATAATATTTTCGACCAGCTAAATTAAGAATAGCATTGATAAGAGGCGTCCCAGATACTTGATAAGTGAATTTTTTTCTGTTTTTCCTCCTCTGCCCTTTAATACAATTCATTCGGAAATCTAAATAACATAGTTTAATGCAGATTCTGCTATAGTCATAAAAACACCTTTCCTATATAAAAAGTAATTCTATATAAAGAATAGAGGTACAATAAAAGGAAACTTAATTTTGTATTTGTCCAACTACAAAGGGAACAGAGAGGGGCAGGGTCGGACAGATATCTAATTCACAATTAACAGACTAGAATTTGGAACGCTGAAGAGCAAAATGCAAATAGGCAGGGAGAATTAAGTGGGCATGAGAACAGCCAAGGGTACCACAAAAGTAATGTTTAAGTTGCGAAAATGGAATAACAATTTAACAGACCATGTTAGACCAAGGTACTCTACATAAGAAGAGCACCAGGCGTAAATCCGGGCTACATTTATATATGGGTCAGATTGTCAGAAAATGTACAATTCACCTTCATCTATCCTTTTAAATAACCCAAATTTAAGTAAAAAGTGACGTTCAAAATGCAGTTTAACACAATAAAAGAGATATTTTTAATCAATGTGATACCAAATATACTCAGATATACAATTGTAAATATACTGATATAAACCTTGTATTTAAACTTCTTGTTGCAAAATGGTGATATTATGTACGATTTCGTTGTACAATTTAGTCATTCTGATTGTATAAGGGTGAAATTTCAAGAAAATGCACAGTTCACATTCAGAAACCCTCCCAAATAACCCGAATTTAATACAAAAATTAGACTTAAAATACAATTCAACATAACCAAACTCATCCTTTGAGTCAAGGCAATACCGAATATACTCAGATATACCTAGTATTTATCACTTGTCACTCTAATTTAGAAGAATTTGATAGATGTGTAGAACTATAGATTGTGCATTTTCCGAAAATCTGACCCATAATAGCTTACAATCCTGGCCCATATTCACACTACAGAGTATGTGTATACAAAATGTACATACACGAGGAATTCTATAGTAGCAATACATCAATACTTACACTAATACTCTTATATCAAACCCACTAAACAACTCAAGCCTGTACGTACATGCCTACCCCCAGACCGCAATATAACAATAGTAATCTACTTAACCAAAATTAGAGCAGGAGATTTCAACTTATTTCGTGTGTCACATACATTTGGTTGTGTCAGTTATGGGTGAGATTTTCAGAAAATGTACAATTCAACTTCACCAATCCTCTCAAATAACCCAAATTTCAGACGAAAATAAAGTTCAAAATACAGTTCAACCTAACCAAACACATTGCTAGAATCAATGCAATGCCAAATATACTCGAATTTACCTAGTATTGACCAAATTGTAGCTTAATTTAGCAGAAATTCCTAAATGTGTACAGCTGCCAATTGTACATTTTCTGAAAATCTCACCCTTATGTTAAAATACCTTTATCTACAAGCGGTATCTTATGTTATATTATTCTTGATAATAATGATACAGAATAAATCATGTGATTAGGTTTTAGATAAAGTGTTATAATATTTTAACATTTTATTTTGGAGCTATAATATATCTAACAAAACGCCTTTAGGTACATAATAATAATATATTTCAAACTGTTCCGTATTGCGTAAATAATATAGGTTTGCGGGGATATAGAATTTTCTTAAATGTGAACAATTAGATATAAATCTTTCATTATATTTTGAATTTGGGGTAGCAAGCATCCTGACTGTGGTAAGTGGTGTCCAATTGGTCATAGTTTGGCATAAAGAGTTAAGGATATTGTACTACTTCCAAAACCATTCCCCTCAATCTCTCCCATTGATGAATATATATTACCAGAGTAAACAGGCATGAAAGATCGCTTGTGCATAGTACTGCTTCCTACCTTTTGTGTAAGAAATATCGTATTATTCTCAAAATTCATTCACAATTTAAAATTACCAGTATGCAGAAAACTCCCAATGATTGATACAGATTGTAATAGATATAGGTATTAAAATTGCACACATCGTGAGGAAGGTATTATAATCTCATTTCGCATATTGGATGGAATGGAGTGATCAATTCTAACTGAAATAGCCATTATATCTATCTAAACTCAAAAGGAAATTTCAGGCATACATTATAAAATAATCCAAGCATATAGCGGCTTATATTGTGACCCCTATTGTAAGCTTTGTAAGACTAGAGCAGGGAGTCTCTGCAGTTAACCTAAACTGGCTCAAGTCCCAGTAGGCAGTTGGGAACACAACAGAAACAAGGGGAGAAGTGGAAGAGGAAGAAAAGGAGGAAGAGGAGGAAGAGGAGGAAGAGGAGGAAGAGGAGGAAGAGGAGGAAGAGGAGGAAGCAGAAGAAGAAGAAGAAGAAGAAGAAGAGGAGGAGGAAGAAGAGGAGAAGGGGGAAGAAGAAGAAGAAGAAGAAGAAGAAGAAGAAGAAGAAGAAGAGAAGGAGGAGGACGAAGAAGAGGAGGAGGAGGAGGAGGAGGAGGAGAGGGAGGAGGAGGAGGGGGAGGAGGAGGAGGAGGAGGAGAGGGAGGAAGAGGAGGAGGTGGAGGAGGAGGAGGAGGAGAGGGAGGAGGAGGAGAGGGAGGAGGAGGAGGAGGAGGAGAGGGAGGAGGAGGAGGGGGAGGAGAGGGAGGAGGAGGAGGAGGAGGAGAGGGAGGAGGAGGAGGGGGAGGAGAGGGAGGAGGAGGAGGAGAGGGAGGAGGAGGAGGGGGAGGAGGAGGAGGAGGAGAGGGAGGAGGAGGAGGGGGAGGAGAGGGAGGAGGAGGAGGGGGAAGAAGAAGAGGAGGGGGAAGAAGAAGAGGAGGAGGAAGAAGCAGAAGAAGAAGAAGAAGAAGGGGAGGAGGAGGAGGAGGAGGAGGAGAGGGAGGAGGAGGAGGAGGAGGGAGATGGTGGAGGAGGAGGAGGGGGAGGAGGAGGAGGAGGAGGAGGAGGAGAGGGAGGGAGATGGTGGAGGAGGAGGAAGAGGAAGAAGAAGAAGAAGAAGAAGAAGGAGGAGGAGGAACGAGAAGGAGGAGAAGGAGGAGAAGGAGGAGAAGGAGGAGAAGAAGATCTAGAAGAACAAGAAGAACAAGAGGAGAGAAGTTATAATTACGAGTATAATTACGATTACAGTTAAACGATTATAGTGTGGGATACCAATTTGACTACCACCCAAATTAGAGAGAACTGTGTGCAAGGGGGTTCCCTCACTGTCATAGAATAGGTAGAAAGCTTGTTGATATATAATACTATAGCTTTTCATTTTTTGCATCAGCTTTCCCATATCTCACCTTAACAACTTAGTTAATTATAGCACTTAAGCTTCCTCTCAATTATCTTAAATTAAAGGAGGAACAGGGGAGAAGGTGGGAATACCACCTCTTTAACCTTATTCCTTATCCTCTTCCTATTCCTGTCCATTTATGGGTCAGATCTTTAGAAAATGCACAATCGCCAGATCTTACACATTTAGTCAATTCTACTGAATTAGACTGACAAATAGTCAGTACTAGGTATATCTGAGTACTTTTGATATTGCCTTGATTCAAACATGTTTGGCTATGTTGAACTGAAAGTTTTGAACCTAATTTTGGTCTTAATTGTGGGTTATCTGAGAAGATTGGTAAAGGTGAATTGTACATTTTCTGGTTATTTCACCCTTATACCTAGAACCCTGTGCCACCCCTCCAGCCTCTTACCCAATCCTCCAGTGCCACAGCCATCTCCCTCTTGTTCAACACGCATTAATACACCTGACAAAGGTAGAGCAAATCCCCTAATCCTTATACATACACCCATACCCATATGGGTAAGATTTTCAGAAAATGTACAATTCAACTTCGACAATCATCTCAAATAACCCAAATTTTACACGGAAATAAAGTTCAAAATACAGTTCAACCTAACCAAACAGATTGCTAGAATCAATGTAATGCTGAATATACTCGAATTCACCTAGTATTGGCCAAATTGCAGCTTAATTCAGCAGAATTTACTAAATGTGTACAGCTGCCAATTGTACGTTTTCTGAAAATCTGACCCATATACATACATTACGTACAGACTGACAAAGTGGTAAAGACCGTAAGTTAGTCCCTAGTCTGTGCTTTAATGGTCGCAGAGTAAATCCATGAGAAAATACTCGAGTTTTGACTCACATCCTGTGCACATAACTCTTCAGGGTGAAATTTCCAGAAAATGCACAATTCACATTTAGAAACCTTCACAAATAACTCTAATTTAATACAAAAATGAGACTCAAAACACAATTCAACGGAACCAAACACATCCTTTGAATCAACTCGATGCCAAATATACTCAGATATACTTAGTATTGATCATTTTTCAGTAGAATTTAGCATAATTTAGTAAATGTGTAGAGCTGCCGGTTGTACATTTTCTGAAAATCTGACCCTTCAATACCTTCAGCCATTACTACCAGTGTTACTACTACTATTATGCACACCATAGGCTTTCTTTACATAGAAATAAATTGGTCACAATCAAAGCCCTTTGAATTGAATTTAGTAGAGAAAATATAGAAATTTGTGTTTAAAATATATCATTTGAAATTGTATTTTTTTCAATAACATGATTTTTTTTAACGAAAAGCCTGTTTTATCATACTTCAACTGAGATCTGACCTAAAAAGTTTAAAAATTAATCTTGGAAAATTGTTGCATCATTTATGCACCGGGTCTATGTATTCTATTATAGCATGATAGTAGATCACAACAGGAATGGTTGTATATCAGATTGCTCTCCCTAATCAAATACTTATGAACTATGCTCCAATTCAGGTGGCTAATTGAATGAGTGCAAATGCACTAAATTCATATTTAATTCGACTACACGACCTTCACCTACTTTGAGTCTATTCGGAACTGAAATTTGACTTAACCAAATACAAATAAACAAATCATTAAATATCAATAAAACATGGAATAGCAAGACCTATGGTAGGACAAATCGATATGGCATGGTACAAAAAATAGAAGAATCATTTTGATTAATGTTTTTAAAACAGCTTCAAGTGTTACGAATATAGGCCAGATATATTTATTTCATCAACACACTGCACATGAAACATTGACCAAATGAATAAATAAATCAATTACTCCGCGCTGTACTTTCCGGTCATCCCAATAAATATATAATTTCTGGGTACGACTCCGCCCATACCTACAGATGAAAGCACTAAAACCTGACCAAAAAACTAAAGTTCTTGGGAACCAATAACCATTTTTATATTTCTTAAAGGGAAAATCGGATATTGTCTGCTGGTCTGTTTAAAAATGACCCACGAATTAATGAGTCATCAAATTTAGAGGATATAGTTCCAAGTTTGGAGTAATTTCCATTGAGACATTTTTTAATATCAGAAATATGATTTCAATTCCTGATGTACAGATCTATAGATATCGTCAGGCCAATATTGATATATTGACAATGGAGTGTGCACAGGAATACTATCATTTCATATTTTATTGATATACAAGGTATCTGACCCTAGGATAATTTGCTCTCCACAATAGGTGTATCCCTAAAGGCTAAAAATTGGAGCAAGAATGTATGGATTGAAACAGAGACAGGACACCGTAGTATTGTATTCCATACGTTATACCTGTTTTCATTTCGCATCGCTTTTAGCTTTTCCAGTCTAGGCCCAAAGATGAGAGAGTCCCTTCAAACGGAGGGATATTAAAAAAATAAACCCTTCAACATGATAATAATAAAATTCTGCTTAATAACCATTTTCTGAAAGACCGAATATCACACAACGCCAAACACCAATGATACATAAGGTAAGTGGGTCAGATTTTCAGAAAATATACAATTGGCAGCTGTACACATTTCGTATATTCTGCTAAATTAGGCTCCAATTTGGCCAATACTAGGTAAATTCGAGTATATTCGGCATTGTCGACCACTTAAAGCATGTAACTGAACAACCACAAGAGGGCCTGAAATCCTCCCACAAGCCGGAGATCACCCCCCTTAATGCGATTGATTGATCGAATAAAAAAGTTTTTAAATCCAAATTCAAATTGCATTGATTCTAGCAATCGGTTTGGTCAGGTTGAACTGTATTTTGAACTTTATTTTCGTCTGAAATTTGGGTTATTTGAGAGAATTGGTAACATTTTGTGACGACTTCCACCAAGTGTGTTCCTATATTGGAGAGCGCACGAGGAACTATTCTGTTGGTGATATAACGAGGAGAGGACGACCAAAACCCAGAGCACAATAACAACTGGTGCATTTCTCTACCATTAACATGTAGGCTTACATGCTATAGTAGTAAAGCATGGGGACGCGGGAGGGACGCTGCTATTGGGGGAGGAGGTTTGGTCATGTTGTGTTCAGCATAGCATGTAAAATACAGGCTACCAAGCATGCCGCGGCCCGTCCAGTTCTACCTCCCTCTCCTCCTCCACTGACAGTTCTCATATATAGAGTATTTGTAGTGTATACAGTGTGCAGGGGTTGGGGCTAGAGGGAAATACTGAAATATGGGACAGATTGGTGGATGATGATGTGATTTTAATAGTATCTATTTTCCTGGGTTGCAATTAGAAATAACAACCTTTCTCTGTCTCTGTCCTTCTCGCTGTGTCTCTCTGTGTCTGTCTCACTCCGTCTATCTGCCCTCCCTGTCTCCCTATCTGTGTCTCTTGTCTCTCTCTCTCTCTCCATTCCCTATATCTCTGTCTCTCTCTCTGTCCCTCTCTCTGTGTCCATTTTCTGTGTATGCGTGTCTCTCTACTCCCTCTCCCTCTCTTCTCTCCGTCCTCTCTCTGTCTATATCTGTCTCCCACCACACACATGTATACACACACCGCTGTATTTCCCACAATCGTTGCCTCCTACATACTTCCTACCTACGTAATTGTCTTCTATATATATAGACAATCTACACTAAATATTATATATATTAGCTTTACCAATCTACTAAAGCTAATATGTATAATATTTAGTGTAGTTTGGTAAAGCTAATATGTATAATATTTAGTGTAGTTTGGTAAAGCTAATATGTATAATATTTAGTGTAAATTGGTAAAGCTAATATGTATAATATTTAGTGTAGTTTGGTAAAGCTAATATGTATAATATTTAGTGTAGTTTGGTAAAGCTAATATGTATAATATTTAGTGTAACTTGGTAAAGCTAATATGTATAATATTTAGTCCAATTTACACTAAATATTATACATATTAGCTTTACCAATTTCACATTGTTTAGGATCACGCGACGAGAGTTAATATGAAGGAAATAAGAACTTAAATTGTCTACATTCAACCCGCTCTATCCTATAATCATGAATCATGACAAGTACTCTGGCCTGTTGCTATATTTATTCCTCCTTCCATTACTCCAGTACTTCCTTGTCTGGTCATTTGGAACTAAATAATACATGATAAATATTTTCAGAGCTTAGATCTTTCAACTCCACAACGATTGGTATGGGTTTTATTAGGAAAGACATACAGAACTATCAACAGAAAAATGAAGTACTACTGAATTAAATTGCTTTTGGATCTCCGTTGTTTCAATTACTTGAGTTTTAAAACACAATTCAAATACAAATTTAAACATTCTAACAATACAATCTTGTCGTTTTTACAAATACATAAAAAACAAATGATTGTAATATATATAGTTATCAACGTGTCTATACACGTTTTTAAGTTACACAAATAAAAAACTTTAGAACTTTGAGAAGCTAACATGATAAGTAGTAAGCTGAATTAAAATGATGATCTTTTCGAGGCAACTGGGGAAAAATTATAAATATAATTTATGTACAATATTTACAATTTTTATCAAGTATTGAGAACCTTAAATTCAGGGTAGGGGGAAAAAATAAAAGGGTGTGTCGGGGTAAGCGCTTTGAGCGGGGTATGTTGATGCTGAGTGCACCCCTCCTACTTGTGCCTGGTTGTCCTCCGTACAGGGGGAATAGAGCCGGCCAGTGGATGGGGCATCCTCCTCCTATTGTCCACATGACCACTCTAGCCGCACATTGTGCTAATTCGCTAAATACAAGTCAATAGTTTGTCGCCGCTTTCTCTGTCTGTCTCTTTGTTTTTGAATTCGTTGCCTGTCTGTCTGCTTCTCTTTCTGCCCTTCTCTCCCTCGTCTATGATATCTTTCTCCCTCTCTCTGTCTCTCCCTCTGTCTCTCCCTCTTTCTCTCTCTGTCCCCCTCTCTCTCTCTCTCTCTCTGTCTCTCCCTCTTTCTCTCTCTCTCTCTTTCTCTCTCTCTCTCTCTCTCTCTCTCTCTCCCTCTTTCTCTGTCCCCCTCTCTCTCTCTCTCTCTGTCTCTCCCTCTTTCTCTCTCTCTCTCTTTCTCTCTCTCTCTCTCTCTCTCTCTCTCTCTCTCTCTCTCCCCCCCCCCCCTCTCTCTCTCTCTCGCACACTACCCCTCTCTTTCTTTTCCATCTCCTTCAGGGTCTTCATCAGGACCTCAGGGATTCAAAACTTGGTACATGAGTTGATAATTCAAAACATATTTCATGTTAGTAAATCGATTTTACCCCTCAGTTCAATACTTCAGTATATAGCCAGGTCTGTATAGAGCTCCCTGGTATAACTAGTTGTTGCATACGCAAATGGATTTATCAGATGATGGAGCAGGCAGACTTGACTGCTTCCTACCATTTTTTTTTTATCCAATACCAATATGTTTCTCCTCCCCGTTAGCTTTCCTTCCTGCTCTTGCCTCCTTCGTGTTGTCAGACAGAGCCCAGGGTCAATCACAGTTGTGTATGCGTGAGTGCATGCGTGCATGTTGTGCGTGTATGCGTGCGTGCGTGATTATCCCTTACACCCCTGCTGCACCCTCTTCAAACTATCCCGTTATAGGCCATCCCAGCCGTTGCACCGGGTAACCTCGCGCTGTTATAACGGGTAACAACACCCTGTGAACCTTAGATCGTGCCGCGCGGAAGGGGCGACGCGGTACCGCGCGGCACGCGCGTCAGTTGCCGCGCAGTGACCGCGGCGCGGCAAAGCGGGCCTGAGAGAGACGATTAAAGGCAATCAGGGGGCGGGAAGCAAACAGTTCATGAAGTCAAACCTTCGTCTATAGCATGTAAAGCACTGGCGGGCGGGAGGAGGAGGAGGATATCATATAGAGAGAGAGGCAGAGGGGATTCAGTCGTACATAGTGGAAGATAGGCAGAGAGAGAGGTGGCATAGAGGGAGGTAGAAATATGGTGGAAAAGAGAGAATTCAAGAGAAGGAATACTCTATAGCAAGGAAAAGAGAGAGAAGAGAGGGGGAGGAAGAGGAGGGAGGGATGAGAGAGAGAGGGGGGCGAGAAAAAGGGGGAGGGAGAGGAGAGGAGGGGGAGGGAAAGAGAAGAGAGAGAGGAGGGAGAGAGAGAGGTAAGAGAGAGAGATAGGTAGATCTAGAGGTAAGAGAGAGAGAGGCGGAGGAGGAGGAGAGAGAGAGAGACGTAAGAGGGAGAGACGGGGGACAATACACTGAGAGGGGCAACGGCTGGTAGAAGGTATAGCAGAGTAAGGTGGTGATAAGAGGGCTGGGGAAATACAAACACTCTAGGATTGAGTGGAGTGGAGTGGAAGTGAGTGAAGCGAGATATTATGATATTGATACATGTGACCTGCAGAGAGGGTAAGGGTTGGGCAAATATCTAAGTGGAATAAAAGCAAGAAATAGTGGTCGATGGAAAGTGAGAGGGGAAAAGAAAGAAAGAAAGAAAGAAAGAAAGAAAGAAAGAAAGAAAGAAAGAAAGAAAGAAAGAAAGAAAGAAAGAAAGAAAGAAAGAAAACAAGAAAGAAAGAAAGAAAGATCAGGTATATGAGGTGATATCAGATACAAAAGCATCCACAACAAGAAGAACTGGTAGAGCAAAACACCATGCAAGAAGAGAACATGGGAAAAAACAAAATAAGGGAATAAAATGCACTAATCTAAACATGAAAGGATGACCCTTTTACCCTAATACTCTCCACTAAACGCTGACAAATTAAAAGTCGATATTTGTGAGACACGGACACCCGACGAACGCTGCTAGGGACGTATCACGTGACTACGCGCTATCCAATCACATCTAAGGTAAACTAATTAGGCTCACAATCGACACTTCCGGTCCCACTTCCGCTTTGATTTAGCTCTTAATGTTCCCTTTCAGAGCAGACGACATTTAGAACAAACAATCTGCTTTACGCCTGATACTCTTACTACATGTTACAACTATAAAAAAATAAATCGTATTCAGTCTAGGCCCAAAGTTGAGAGTCCCTTCAAACGAAGGCCTCTAGCCTCAAACCGCAAAGTGCCATTATAATTCCATTAAGACCGCAAAATGTCATTATATTCCCATTCAAACGGACAGGAAACCGATTAGCGAAGTAGGCCTCTTATCACTGACATACCATTCTTATCTGATCTGTGGCTTTGGACCTAGAGTGTATTTAATTGTTCCCCGAGTATAAGATGTGAAAAGAAATGTACATGTATTCCAATAGATTTGTATATAAACCTTTTCTATTTCCTTTCAAGAATTTACTTTAGGAACCGTCTAGAGAGAAGATACCAAAAATTAGTCGTAACAGTGACATATTCAATACGTAGAATATTGCTACTTAAAAAAAAGACCACAAAAACGTGGAAAAAAGCCAAGCGGCTTAGCTATAACGATGAGGATGATGATGTCAAAGAGTGAAGTTTCTATGGGATTTCCTCCCATTTTAAGTTGACATCCGGGAGAGTAATATTTACCCTGGATGTCCGACTCCATCAGTCACCTTGGAAACGAACCAAGAGGAAGCCGCAACTGCCATACCACATACCTCCAGGGCTTTAATACTAAAATTACAACTTTTTTAAAACTAGAATTATAACTTAATGTATTCTCTGTACCAACTATGCTCGGGTAGAGACTAGCAAACCTGATAGAAACATAGATTAACTTACGTATTAACAAAGCAAGATTTTTAAATTGCGATTTTAAGTAGGTGTTGGTATTTATATGTGAACGATATCGGATGACCAAAGGAAAGTACAGGTATACTATCAAAAGATATCTAAGGCTAGTAGTATATAAATATATACACCCAGAAAAGTTTCTGACTGTTATGTCACTTTATTTTCACTTTTATCAGCATGGGCCTCACTTAATGATAGTGGCTAATCTCATGTTGATATAAGTGATTCAGGTGATACTTGGTATTCAAATCATACTCTAAAGATTCAACACAATGTGTCAGTACTATAACACACCAGTTTGTGACGCATTAACTGGGTACATTTGAAAATCCCATACCAATGGGAAATGCCATCCCATGTATAAATATAAAATCTATTTTTTAAAAAATCACTTTTAAAAAAGTGTAGAAATTTGATCACCAGCATATATTATTATTATTATAAAACTTTATTCAATAAAACATGTACATTTCTGCTATGTTGTACTGAAGCGGAGAAGTCCTTCTCAGTGTTATATAACTCTGAGTTCTTCCCGGGTTCCCTCCAGAAATTATATAAAAGGCAAATAGGATAGAGTACACAATTATAGGCAATTACATTGTTTAAAATACTAAGAATATAGAGTCGACTGACAAGTATAGATAAACTGTGTGTGAAATGGAATGAGGGAGAATAAACAAGATGCCCATTGATCCAAGGGGAAGGGAGTGTGGCAAGTCTATGGTAGGGAGGCAGAGGGTGGGAGGATGATTAAGATGGTGATGATGAGAGTGGTCAGAGGTGATGCCAGCCTCTATGTGTAGGTTGTGATGGATCGTGGTCAATAATGCTGCGGAGGAGGAGGACTCAACAGTCTAGGCCCAAAGTTGAGAGAGTCCCTTCAAACGGAGGGAAAGACTCTCGCCTCAAACCGTAAAGTGCCATTATGATTCCATTAAGACCGCAAAATGTCATTATAATCTCATTAGAACGCCAAGTTCTAGGCCAGGAAACCGGTTGGCGAAGAAGGCGTCTAATCACTGACATACCATTCTTAGGTGAGACACTTTCCCTCCATTTGAAGGGACTCTCTCAACTTTGGGCCTAAGGAGCATTAATGAGGCAGGAGACCCACAAGGCAATCACTATGATGAAGATAAGCTAAAGAGGACGGATAGAAGGGAGGACAGAGAGTATTCATATGGGTCAGATTTTCAGAAAATGTACAATTCGCCTTCACCAATCCTCTCAAATAACCCACATTTAAGACAAAAGTCAGCTTCAAAATACAGTTTAACATAATAGAACTGATACTTTAAATCAATGCGATCCAAAATATACTCAGATATACCCGGTATTCATAATTTTTCAGCCTAATTTAGCAGAATTTCCTAAATGTGTAGATCTGCCAATTGTACATTTTCTGAAAATCTGACCCATATACGGATCAAGATACCACAACATTTAACAATTGCAGTCAAACGCCTCTATAATGTTACAGAAAACAGAGGATGGGAGAGAAAAGTCCTTCACTATATAGTTTCAGCCTGTCCACATCCAGCAAATAAACCCATATTATAAACCAAATACCAAACATTTTCCTTCCTTGCTAACATTCTGGGAAATTAAACAGATTGGGTGAGTGATTTGATAGAATATATTCGGGTATCCCGGGTCAGATCTTCAGAAAATGCACAATCGGCAGATCTACACATTTAGTAAATTCTGCTAAATTAGACTGAAAAATTGTCAGTACAAGGTATATCTGAGTATATTTGACATTGCCTTGATTCAAACAATATGTTTGGTTATATTGAACTGAGTTTTGAACCTGATTTTTGTCTTAAATTTGGGTTATTTGAGAGGATTGGTGAAGGCAAATTGTACATTTTCCAGCGGTTTCACCCTTATATAATAAACACATCTATCTCCTAAGCAAGCTGTGCTGTGGGATGTACCATGTATTGTGTTACCTGTGGTGGTGAATGGGGGAGGGTTGAAGGGGGAGGGGGCTAAGGTGGAGATGAGGGGGGTGGGGGTAGTGTGAATCAATTACCAGGCAATCAAGGGTGATGAGTGAGAGAGGGTGATCATGTGAGATCAAGTTACACCCAGCTCGGCCACACAACAGTGGTGTTATGACGGTGGTGGTGGTGGTGGTGGTGGTGGTGGTGGTGGTGGTGCAGGGAGAGGAGCAAGGGTTGTATGTGTGAAGCTGATGTGAGCATTGTGCTATAGCTGTCAATGCATTAAATACTACCTATTGTGAGGACATAGAGAGAGAGGGAGACACAGAGAGAGAGACAGACAGACAGAGAGAGGAGAGACAGACAGACAGAGAGAGAGGGAGACAGAGAGAGAGAGAGAGAGAAAGACAAACAGAGAGAGGAGAGAGAGACAGACAGAGAGAGAGGGAGACAAGAGAGCGAGGAGACAGAGAGACATTGTGAGGAGATAGAGAGAGGGAGAGAGAGAGAGAGGGAGAGGCAGAGAGAGGGAGAGAGAGAGGGAGAGGGACAGAGAGAAAGTGTGAGAGAGAGAGAGACAGACAGACAGAGGGAGAGAAAGAGACAGACAGACAGAGGGAGAGACAGAGACAGACAGAGAGACAGAGAGAGGAGACAGACAGACAGACAGAGACAAAGAGAGAGAGACAAAGATTTCTCCAAAGATGTCCCTGTTTGTCTACAAGTAAGACCAGCCTCAACTTTATATTTCTACCCCGTGTATCTCACTCCTTCTCTCGCATCCTTGGAAACATCATACACAAGAAACCTCCATTAGGAACAGGACGTAAACAAGATATCTCCAGAAATCAACATCTCCCTATCAGTCAAGATTCATTACCAGTATATTTCCACCCATTTCTACACAATTAAAACAGGGAGCAATAGGGGACTTGCATGTGCCACTACGCATGTCTGTTACAATGCATCCTGGGATGGATTCTGTTGGAATCTGACAAATAAAATATTTGGGAATGATTTTATCGAAATAGCAAGAATGTTTTCACCTATATCACAGCTTGTATAAATGATCTATGAAAACCAAATGCATGATGGGAAATATGGGGGCTTGTGTTATGGAAACATGTATAACACATGTACATATTGACATTAGAAATTAATAAATATTCCATGCTGAACATGGCATGTTTGTTTTATAGATTTTATACTGTACCATTAGTCCCATAATTCCATGCGAATCAAGATTCAAAATGGCGGCTATGCAAATCCCCTATTAACTAATTAATTCATACATATAGCCCTAGTCTGGTTCAGACATGGCTGTTTCTCAACCCATGGTTTATAAGAATGTATGTACACAACATGAATCAGGAGCAGGGGGAGAGGGAATGGGACACCTTCTTCAACACAGCTAATAACCTACAGGTCTACAGGTCTTAGCCTCAAAATATTCACAAAAATAACACATTTCCTACAATGTCTATCACCTCAATTTCAAATTATTATCATTTAAATTATTTTCATATTTCTAAATGTGAGACATATGTGAAATAAAATGTGTCGAGGTGTGTTTTCGAGTAAGAAAGAAGTTTTCTGTAATTAAATATTTTGGGGAAAATGACAAACTTTGAGGAAAGGACCTATAGTGTCACCCAAACCTGAGGAGAGACTTACTGATCCGGCCCCCGACAGGGGGAGCAACTAGCGACAGCTCAGCTGCGTTGACAACTTTCTTACTTTTTTTTATTTTATTTTTTTTCAGCTTGCTTCTGGGTGAGCCCAAAGTGGTATCTATTTACCCGTACATCGCTTCCGACAGCACTCTAGTAATGGGCCAAGCTACATGTACAAAACATGTGTATTAAACGCTAATTATCTACACAGTCTAGGCCCAAAGTTGAGAGAGTCCCTTCAAACGAAGGGAAAGCGTCTCGCCCCAAACCGCAAAGTGCAATTGTAATTCCATTAAGACTGCAAAATGGCATTATATTCCCATTAAAACGCCAAGTCATAGGCTAGGATACCGATTAGTGAAGTCGGCTGACATACCGTTCTTATCTGATCTGAGGGTTTGGACCTAGAGTGTACAGCTTTTCCTTCCTATTAACACACTTCGTCCAAGGAAAGCTATCTAGGTAATGATTGGTCAGGTGTATTTAATACAATCTAAACCCTCTTTTGATTGAACGATGAACTGACATCCTATTTATTCACAACCATACCTTTCCTTTACCCTACGTTACTAAACAATGTTATATGCATGGAAATCATATCTAAAATTGATGTGATCATTGATTGAACAGTTTGTTTAATACAATTTAACTCTCTCCTGTTTGGGTGACGAACATAGACAACTCTCATCCTACTTCTGAATACTAAGAATACACAGTCCAGGCCAACCCCTCAGATCAGATCAGAATGGTAGGCCTATGTCAGTGATTAGACGCCTACTTCGCTAATCGGTTTCCTCACCTAGGACTAGACTTTGCGGTTTGAGGCGAAAGGCTTTCCCTCCGTTTGAAGGAACTCTCTCAACTTTGGGCCTAGACTATAGAGGGAATTCCTTGCTTTAGCCTGAACTATCCTTTACATCGTATCAATAATAAAAAGTCTTTTTGAAAAAACTTATGAGCAGGACATTTATTTTTCTTTTTTTTTTTAGTTTTATCATTGATAAGGAACAGGAACTCCATAGGGGATCATTTATACCCGACATGTCCATTTCATATTTACCCTTTTAACTATTCTTGATAATTTATTTCCATGTTAACACCCATTGATATGCCAAGCACAATATGATATCAACCATTGTTTGGGTATCGACCTGGCACTACAACAACTCCACTATACAGACCCAGTAATACTAATTATCTAGTAAGGGCCTAATGTATTTTGGATAATGTTGACAATACACCCTCATATGTGTACTCCGTGTACTAATTACTACATGGTAATTTGCCCAGTTAATTAGTTGGATAAGTGTTTGACAATTTAAGTGTCAGATGTGGACTAATACAGACTCCTCCTCGTATATAGCATGAATTATAAATTCTGTTGGTTGCGTCCTTGTTGATGTTGGATGGTTTTTGATTAGAGTTGAAAGAGTTGGTGAACATTATGCACTTCCTAGTTTTTGACAGCCTCACACTTTCAACTTTTTTCATGTAATTTTCAGAAATGTCCCCCCAAAAATGTACTGGCAAGAGATAATTTATAATAGGAAAAATCTATAAAAACAAATCCAAGAGTTGGGCATGTTTGTGTTGTGTGCATTTCCTAGTTTTTGACAGCCTCAAACTGTGGACATGTAGGCTATGCAGCATTTGTAATGGTTCAAAAATAACAAAAAATAGAAATATATCAGTTGGCAATTGATATATATACTCTACACCAAGGAATTTATTCTAGAAAAAAAATCACATCACTTACAAACATATAACAGACCTGATCAAACAAAAAAAAACGTTCAAAGAATAATTTAAAGCAGATTGAAATGACAATAATGTTTAATGGGAAACATCGACATCAGGCCCAAACCCTCAGATCAAATAAGAACGGCGTGTCAGTGATTGGACGCCTACTTCACTAATCGGTTTCCTGGTCTAGGACTAGGGGTTATAATGGAAACATAATGACATTTTGCGGTCTAAATGGAATCATAAAGGCACTTTGCGGTGGTTTGAGGCGAGAGGCTTTCCCTCCGTTTGAAGGGACTCTCTCAGCTTTGGGCCTCGACTGCAATCTTTTTTTGTTGAGAAAAACAACAAAACCATGACAAATTCATGGAATAAATAATGCTGGCAGAAGTCTAGGTGGCCAAAAGCGCGCATACACGGTTATAGCAGCAGTGGGATTCTGGTATGATATACGTGTCCCTCACCATGACAACAGATGTCATGGTGATGGAGCTCTCTCTCAGATTCCTTTGTCCATTTCAATAGATCTATACCCCTGGATATGAACACATTTTGTTGTTTTTATTATTTACCAACCGAGAACATGACATGAACATTAATTCAATTGACAGGATTTCAAGGACAAACAGCTTTTTTTTTTGCTTTTAAAAAAAAACACAAAAAAACACCCTCAGATATGATCCAAAAGAGATGTGACAGGGATGGCTGTTTGAAATATACCCAAATAACCATCCAAGGAATCGGTCTATAGGCAATATCTATGATACTCCCCTTTAACTCTTAAAGTCAGCCTCAATATGTTCCGTCAAACGAGCTCCAGTGCGCTAAAGTCACATATCATTTCCATGCAGAATGCAATCGGTCTCTCTTCAGAAAACAACACCCCAAATCGTCCACATTTTTTTCTATACTAATCTCAGCATTTTGAGTATATTAGAGTGATTTTTGCACACAAAATCCCACTCACATACTGGGACAAAACATCAAATATAACACATTCAATCCGCAGCAAGCTGTAAAGAGTATAGGAGGTTAAGTATTGGTCCATGACGCTTACCGGTTCTGAAGCATACATACATATACATGTATTGCATGACATTGCATGTAAGTGTTCCATGCTATCTGGCTTCATGGCTCGCCTATAGTTTAAAGTTAACGGGCTATACTTGGGCTAATGATAGGGCGGAGGACCATTACACCAACCCATACATTTAAGATAGACACCTGTCTACTTTAGTCGGCAACTTGGTGCTGGTTACTTCCACTGGACATTTATTAATTAACATTAACAGGTATTTACATCCAGAGAAAGGGTGAATATTGATAACACTCTAGGTCCAAACCCTCAGATCAGATAAGAATGGTATGTCAGCCTACTTCACTAATCAGTTTCCTGGTCTAGAACTCGGCGTTTTAATTATGGAAATATAATGACATTTTCCGGTCTTGATGGAATTATAATGGCGGTTTGCTGTTTGAAGCGAGAGACTTTCCCTTCGTTTGAAGGGACTCTGACAACTTTAGGCCTAGACTGATAACTTGTTGAGGCAATTTTAAGTGGTGTAGCCAGTCACGAGTGGTCGTCTTCGCCCTTCTTTCGTCATTTACACCTATATGTTATCTATAGTGTCTTTTCTTCCTCATTTTCTGCCTGTCTATATATTTGCACCAAGGAAACCATGCTTCATTTCTAATCAATTACTTTATTTGTAATGAATCACATTATTTTTAATTAATTTCTAATAAATTCTAACTACTGTACGTATCTCTAGCGCTCTGATGGTCTGTCCAGTCCAGGCCCAAACCCTCAGATCAGATAAAAATTGCATGTGAGTGATTGGACGCCTACTTCGCTAATCGGTTTCCTGGCTTAGGACTAGGCTTTCTAATGGGATTATAATGACATTGTGTGGTCTTAATGGAATCATAATGGCACTTAACTTTGCGGTTTGAGGCAAGAGGTTTTCCCTACGTTTGAAGGGACAGTCTCATCTTTGGGCCTAGACTGTATATCAAAGCCTCAGTACTTCAGAAACAAAACTGGGTTCACTTTTCGCGTCGCAATACCCGAGGCTTTATTCCTAGATGAAGTATGGACCGCTCAGAGCATGGGGAGGAAATCATAAATATTGTGACTACAATATTGTCCTGATTTTCCTAATCATCTCCAGAAAACCTTATTATGATAAGCTATCGTTAATCAATCTTTCTGTAAACACAGTATTTAACCTTTTTACAGGCGCAGGAAGTAGGGTTTGTATCCTAATGGCTGCGTTCTGATGACGCTATCTTGATTCTAGATAGGGGTCAGATTTTCATAAAATGTACAATAGGCAGCTCTACACATTTGGGAAATTCTGCTACATTGGGCTAGAAAATGATAAATACCAGGTATATCTGAGTATATTTGGTATCGAGTTGATTCAAAGGATGTGTTTGGTTATGTTTGGTTGGTGTTTTGACTCTTATTTTTGTATAAAATTAGGGTTATTTGGGAGGGTTTCTAAATGTGAATTGTGCATTTTCAGGAAATTTCACCCAGATAGAAGTGTATGTCGGCTGTGAGCAGGGGTGAAGTAGCTTTCTTCCCAAGGTGAAGTATAGCTGGAGTATGGGTATAGGCTTAGTATGGGTACTTACTTTAGGGTAGGGATGGGAACTATACGAAGTGCCTTACTTTTATATCGTTTATTTCAACTGCTATCAATCTTATATTGTTTCTTATCTCCCCTTGGGATGGAAACTAAAATAGAGAGGTTTCGCTACAGCGATACGTTTCATTCAAGGTCAGGAAACCCACGTATGGGAAGCATGTTGAAATGACCATGAAAACATCAATCACGCAATCCTCATGAATCCTCATATTAGGGAGGTTCAGCAAGTCTAACCTACACGTAAACGTATCCGTATCTCTGATATACAAACATACGGTAAGCGGAACAAAGAGGTTCAGCAAAACATAACGGGAAAACGTAATGTAACATATCAAGCAAAATATTTCACCTCACAATTTATATCTTATACATCAAAAAATACGACGTAATACACAAAAAAGATACGGATACGTAACTGAGATAAGTTTACTTGCGGAACCTCCCTATTAATAATGATATATAAAACGCATTACGAATCAGCCTTAAAACACAAGATCTCTATACCATTCCCCCTCTTGCGTAATAATAACCATAATAACAAGAACGTATATGAAACGCAAATTAAATATAGTTTGGCCTAGTTTAGTTGGAACAAGTATGTGGTGTATGGAAGGGGGGATACGGTCGAGGTAAGATTGCGTGATGAAGGTGGATAATTACGGTAGGGTCAGGGCGAGTGCATGAGGACGGGGGGAGAGATAGAGGGGCACCGGCGCCTGTGTTTAAGTGAGTGGTAAAATGTATGATATTAAATGTTACTTTACTTGTAGTAAATACACGTGTAACATGTATTATATGTCCTGCAATGCACCCAGCCTTGAAACCAACCATAATGGGTCGGATTGTCAGAAAATGCACAATCTACACTTCTAGACATCTATCACATTCTGGTAAATTACGAGTGAAAAGTGATAAATACTAGGTATATCTGAGCGTATTCTGTATTGTAATCATTCAATACATCTGTTTGGTTGTGTTGAACTGTATTTTGAACCTGATTTTCGTCTTAAATTTGGGTTATTTGAGTAGATTGGTGGAGGCGAATTGAACATTTTCTGAGAATCTGACCCATATAAGGAGATAGGTACTGCACATGGACTATGCATACAGAGAGTGAATGTTGAGAATTATAAGTGTTTGTAAGTAGCTGGAACATCTAAGGAGGAATCTGTCCTAGGATATATAACATAAGTTACGAGTGAAGATAATTTAAAGTTTTAAATGCATTTAATATATCAATAATTAGCATCATATTATATATTGTATATATATGCATTCATAGATACACACATGTATGCTTCAATTACATATACATATTTTCAACATATCTATATACACATATACATGTTTATATACATGCATGCATGTATAGAAGTTCTTATTTCTAACCCCAAAAATCCATTTAAAGAGATATGAGAAGGGAATTTAATATATCACACCGCCATTCACTTTATCTCTAATCTCTAAAGAGAATATAAGTACATCAAAGCTATATTCAAACTTACTAGAGATCAAAATCTACAAGTCACGACTGGCATAACTGCATACAAGAAATCCATTAAAAAAAGTCCGATTGACAGTTCACATCGTCACAGTCGTGTCTCCCATAGAGAGAAAATTATGAATCCTTTTACATATCTGATGGAAAAACTGAAGAAAAAATATCGCCAAATCATGTCTGCCTGAAAGCATTTAGTCAAACTCGAGCCAACAGATCATGAAACCGTCCCACAAAGGGAATGAGGGAGAAGGAGTGGAGGAGAAATCTATGTTTGGACTACTTAGGGTCAAGTCTCTAGTAAGTCTACAATTTACCTTCACCAATCCTCTCAAATAACCCAAATTTAAGACGAAAATCAGGTTCAAAATACAACTCAACATAACCAGGGATATTTATTGAATGAATACGATACAGAATATACTCAGATATGCCTAATATTTATCATTTTTCCGTTTAATTTAGCAGAATTTGATAAATGTGTAGAACTGTAGATTGTGCATTTTCTGACAATCTGACCCACTAGTTCAGCTCAGACTATCATTTCCCAAGCACAGCTTAAATACATATCCATATGCTCCACTGAAACTTGTTCAACCAACGCAGAAAGATCCAACAACCTATACTCAAAACATGCACTAGATAACCCCAGGGAAACACCTCTCCCCCTCCCCCCACCACCCCTCCGCCCTATACACCCTCCTCCCCCCTCCTCTTCCTCCTGCTCATGGTACCTCTCCTAGTCACCCCCAACCCCCCTGTTCTTGAATCCCAACCCCCGACCCTTTTCAAAACAACCCCTTTCCCATTACCCTGCCCCCTTTGCCTTACTCAATCTTCGGCAATACATTAGGTATTCCAGACTAAGGCGAAACACGAACAAAGCTAATTTTTTCATTATACTAACCACCAGTGAAATTCTGGAAGGTGTTTAAAAATTAATTTCTGTTTGCCCAAGGATTTTATGGAGGAGAGGGCAGCTGCTATGTGGGTGGTGGGGTATAAGCAGCACCAGGAGGAGTAGGAGGAACAAAGGGTAACTAAGGTTTAGGGTCAGATTGTCTGAAAATGTACAATTCACCTTCACAAATCCTCTCAAATAACCCAAATTTAAGTGAAAAGTGACGTTCAAAATGTAGTTTAACACAATTAAAGAGATATTTTTAATCAATACAATGGCAAAGATACTCTGATATACCCATTATTCATCATTTGTCTGTCTAATTTAACAGAAGCTACCAAATTTATAGATTGCTGATTGTACATTGTCTGAAAATCTAACCCTTTAACACAATTTGTAAGGGTTTTTATGTTTAATTATGTAATTTCAATATTGATGTAAACGATCATGAATGGATGTAACTTTATTTTTAAGGACGTATGTTTGAAGGTTGTGTATTGATGTATGTTAAAGCCGAAACACTATTTAGGAAACTATAATTTTTTTTTGCAAATAGCAGAAACATTATAGTCTTCAGAGTATTTGTGAAGCATTGTAATGATCGACACCATTATTTACCACCAGAAACATAAGAAAAGAAGTCAGTATCTCTCTTACAAGGAGGCCGCCATATTGGTGACCAACAGCGCCACTGGTGGTAATTTACGTTTATTGGTGACGTCACTGAACCTCTAGGTGTGACTGGTCACTCTACTCGGCACATACATGTAAACAAACATTGAACTTACAAGTGCTTAGTTTAAATCATTGGCATATACATAATTATATGTTGTATCATCAATGAGAAGATTTGGATATTCATGCTATTATAAACAGATAATAAATACACCTTATTCACCCAAGGGACCTCTGATTTTAGTTTGCAACTCTCCCCATGTTACGCTGAAAGTGAACGCCATAAATGGCGGCGGCAATGTTTTGACACATTCACTGATCTCCCCTGTCTCACCCTTACCCCACATAGCTTTAGCTCCTTCCCCTGCATTTATTTATTGCATATTCAGGCTCAAAGGCAACCCGTTGTACAATGCTCATCATTTGTTTACACAAAACAGATGCTCAAATCAAATGAAAAATGGTATAAAGATTATGTCCACTAAGGCATAGCAGGGGCAAGGGCTGGGCCTCGTTTTGAGTTGTGGGTATCATACGTCATCAGAGGTCACATGACTTACAGTAATGGCGGCATCCATACGAGTTGTCTGCTACAATTAATTCCAAGTAAAATAGCTCCCTACTGATTTAATAGATGAGTATTACATAAAATACATATGTGAGATTGTTGGAAACGATTTTCCCGCCTAGAAAATGTATACATGATATCCTATGAAGTTTGGGCTTTAATATGAATATATACATGTGTATACATAGTGTTATATATAACTATATATATGCATCTATGTATGCAAGTATATCAATGCATAGATATGAACTGCATATGTACGTTTTAATGTTGTACTATACAAATATGTATATATATATATATATGTATACATGTATATACGTTACTTATACTACATATGTACATCAATATGCATGTATGAATATATGCGTGTATATGTTGCATGTGTGCATATTTAAGGACAATATTAACGTATACTTTTCTATAATCTTAAGGTTGTGCACTCCCAAACATGAGCTCTATAAACATATGAGATTTAGGATTGTGAGGCTAGACTATCAAGTCTAGGGCAGTAATTAGTGCTAGATAATAATTACATGGGTCATAACCAGTTTTCCCCTCTGCTTAATTCAGCCAATAAATCACGTAATTCAGGTTTATGGGGATCTGGTGGAGGGAAGGCAAGAAAGATACTGAGTATATCTGAGTGTATTCTGTATTGTATTCATTCACTAAATCTGTCTAGTTATGTTGAACTGAATTTTGAACCTGATTTTCCCCTTAAATGTGGGTTATTTGAGGGCATTCGTGAAGGTGATTTGTACATTTTATGAAAATCTGACCCATAAGAACCTGTTGCGAGTGTTATTGATACCAATTTTTAATCATAATTAGTTCTTCTTGAAGTTAGTCCAGATATAGTATATCACAGTATAATTTTTTTTTTAAATGAGATTTTTTCAAGATATAGTATACTGCAAGTAGTTTTAGCAATGCTTCATAAGGTTTGGCCAAGGGGAGGTTAGTAAACATTTATTGTTGTGTGATATCTCCTCAGGATATCTCGGTTCAATGTTTTGCCATGTTTTTTTTAAAAAATAAGATTCAATGGTTTATATTCGAATAGCTCATGAGCGGTAAACAATCCTTTATTCCCCATATACCATGTGTTCATGTTCCTCCGCATTTTCCAAGGTTCAATACATTACTCATTATTTTTCTTGTATAATTTTACCTAGCAGTTTCTAGCCATTCTCATATATGGGTCAGATTTTCAGAAAATGTACAATTGACAGCTCTATACATTTAGGAACTTTTGCTAAATTAAGCTGAAAAATGATGAGTACCGCGTATATCTTAGTATATTTGGTATTGCATTGATTTAAAGTATCAGTTCGGTTGTGTTAAACTGCTTTTTTTTAAAGCTCATTTTTGTCATAAATGTGGGTTATTTGAGAGGATCAGTGAAGGCGAATTGTACATTTTCTGAAAATCTGACCCATATATTCCATCTTCCACTGTAAGCTACTGGAGTATTGTAATATCAATAACGGATTGGGAGAGAGATACTCTTGAGACTACTTTGTTTCAGTGAAAAACTTGGCCGAATAAGAAGCAGGGGTTGAGCATAATAATGAGAATAGTGTGCATGTACAGTGGTAATGAAGGTCAGAACACCTGTTATTAATACAGTGGCCAATCATCTATTCTTAGACCAGTTATCAAAGTTTCATTAGATCTGGGCAAGGGTAGGTAGAGGGTTCCCAGTTCTTATGAGGGTCAGATTTTTAGAAAATGTACAATTCGCCTTCACCAATCCTCTCAAGTAACCCACATTTAGGACAAAAATGAGCTTCAAAATGCAGTTTAACATAACAGAACTGATACTTTGAATCAATGTGATACCAAATATACTCAGATATACTCAGTATTCATCATTTTTCAGCCTTATTTAGCAGAATTTCCTAAATGTGTAGAGCTGCCAATTGTACATTCTCTGAAAATCTGACCCATGGATACATGGTTTTCTCACTCTAGGTCCACACCCACAGATCAGATAAGAATGGGATGTCAGTGATTAGACGCCTACTACGCTGATTGGTTTCCTGGTCTAGGACTAGGCGTTCTAATGGGAATATAATGAGATTTTGAGGTCTTAATGGAATTATAATGGCACCTTGCGGTATGAGGCGAGAGGCTTTCCCTCCGTTTGAAGGGACTCTCTCATATTTAGGCCTTTCTTTCTCCTCTTCTTTCAGAGTGTATACATACATGTGTGTTTTTCTCTTTCTGTCTCTGTGTCTCCCTCCTTCTATTCCTTTCTGTCTCCCCCGTCCCCTCCCCTCTCACTATACGTCCTCTTACTACTCTCTCTCTCTCTCTCTCTCTCTCTCACACCCACACACTTTATGCCTGTCCCTCACTCTTTCTCTCCCTTTCTCTCACACTCTGCCTCTCTCTCTCCCTGCCTGTCCCTCTCTCTCCCTCACTCGCTTCCCCTATCTCTCTCTTTTTAAAAAATGATTTTATTTCCACTGGGTTATACTTCCTACTCCCTCCCTCCCCCACCCTCTCTCTCTCTCTCTCTCTCTCTCTCTCTCTCTCTCTCTCTCTCTCTCTCCTTCTCCTCTCTCACACTCTCTCTATACCTCTCTCTCTCTCTCGATCCATCTCTGCAAACACTGGCGATCCACAGTATTGTATCAAGCCATCCTACCGCTGGTATCCCACCACCACCACCACCACCACCACCACCACCACCACCACCACCACCACAGTAGGTCCCATGCACATTTCAGCTATAATCATTCTTGGCACCAAGTCAACTCCATTCCCCATTCTCTCTCGCTGACATCTGTCGCTTCACCCGCGACAACTCCGCGACAAGAAATAACCCATCGCTTCCACTCATATTAATGCGCATTTTTCCTACATTCACAAGCAGACGTTACATGTGGACAATGGGGATGGTAACTTGGCAACGCTTACGTCCGCACGTCCACGCTATACCGACGTCATGACGTCGTACAAGTATACAAGTGCATACGTATTATACATTGTATACAAGCTCTGATACTGTACTCTTACTCATTGGTAACAGGTTGTTATATATAAGTAACTGATTTATAATTGAATACATAACATTTCTCAATTATCGTTGATAATTTAACCACTGCTTCCTGGATTAAAATATATGATTGTTACATTGTAATGTATGTAATATATGGGTCAGATTTTCATAAAATGTACAATTGGCAGCTGTGCACATTTACTAAATTATGCTAAATTCGACTGAAAAATGATAAATACTAGGTATATCTGGATATATTTGGTATTGAGTTGATTCAAACGATGTCTTTGGTTATGTTGAAGTGTATTTTGAGTCTCATTTTTGTATAAAACTAGGGTTATTTGAGAGGGTTTCTAAATGTGAATTGTGCATTTTCTGGACATTTCACCCATATAATATATAGTATATATATGGTATACAATAAATCAAACTAGAGGAACCGCAGTAGTCCAGGAATATAAAAGCTATGTAAGTACATGTATATATGAGAGTGGCCGCCAGAGTCATATTATTCCAGACTGTGATTTAGCTCCTAAATGAGTCTTAATGTCAGCGAGGATTAACAAAAGGTTAAGACAATATTTTTGGTAGGATATTTGGATAACCCAAATGCACAGGAGGTACTGGTTTGAGGGGATGTGTAATAAGTTAAACATGAGCTTGTTATACCTTAGGTTTCTGCAGACTGGGAGATAGTAGAAACAGATTGAGAGTTCAGTAATTCTGTCCTTCTACATAACGAGAGTCCCACGCTGACAATGGGTTAATAAGAATAATAGGGAGGTTCTGCAAGCAAACCTATTTCAATTGCGTAACTGTATCCGTATCTTTTTTGTGAATTACGTCGCAATTGTAACTATGAAAATTTTGTGAGATGAAATATTTGGCTTGATATGTTACGTTACGTTTTCCCCGCCATGTTTTGCTGAACTAATTTCTTCATTTTAACGTATTTTCGTATATCAGAGATACGTTAACGTTTATGTATAGGTTCGACTTGCTGAACCTCGCTATTGCACAGGGATAAAGCCTAAAGGTATATTCAAATGGAATGATTGTGAAACAATCTGTTCAACAATTTCCCAGCTTAGTTAAATCAATATTCGCTTAAATTTGTTAAACCCTAAAACATGTCCTTTATTTTGTTTTTATAAGACGGTGGGTGCGAGTAAATTATTCATGGAATCATTACGCACTGTAGCGATCTTGCATGTAAGTTCATAACTCTCTTAGATACTCAAATCTGGGACTCAAATCTGCCCAGGCATACCTATACATGTATACATACATATCGGCACATATATACCTATACACATATATGTACACATATCTGAATGTATACCCAGCAATATTATCCATGATATGCATTACATACTACATGATACACACTGGGCGTATAGAATGCAAGCTGGGTCATATCGCCAGAAAACCTACAATCGGCAGCTCTACACAATTAGTAAATCCTGCTAAATTTCACTGAAAAATGATAAACACCGAGTATATCTGAGTATATTTGGTATCTTGTTGATTCAAAGAATCTGTTTGGTTATACTCAGTTGTGTTTTGAATCTCATTTTTGTATTGAATTAGGGTTATTTGGGAGTGTGAATTGTGCATTTTCTGGAAATTCCACCCAGCTAGATTGTGGTACACCCATACACACTAAGACTGCGGAGAGAGAGAGAGAGGAGAGAAGCAAGCAGTCAGTGAGCTCCTAGACCTACAGTGACCAAGAGCTAAATCCTGTACTATGGGAGGTAATACGACTTAGTCCCTGAGCCCCATAACTAGATTAGAGGCAGGCCTAACTATACCGCTACCAACTATAGATTATTGTGTAATCTACACAGCCTACATCAACATGTGCTATTCACCGCAAAGTACAAGTCAAATCTCAAACCCTTTTATTCCATAGCACCTCAATAGGAGAAGAACACAAACTCTTAACTATATAATGGGTCAGATTTGAAGAAAATGCACAATCTACTGTTGTACACATCTATGAAATGCTGCTAAATTAGAGCAAAAAATGAGTATATCTGAGTGTATTCTGTATTGTATTCATTCAATACATCTGTCTGGTTATGTTGAACTGTATTTTGAACCTCAGTTTCGTCTTAAATTTGGGTTATTTGAGAGGATTGGTGAAAACAAATTGTACATTTTCTGGCGATTTCACCTACTATATAGCTTCAAGTTGGACCTGTCAATATGTGTGTGTATAGGATAGGTGTGCTGCGGATTTATAAGTTGTTATTTAAATCTTAAAATGAGCTATTATGCGCGGTTACATCTTGTTAAAAGGTTGGAATTGTATTTGTTGAGTCTTGTAGCAATGGTATGTGGTCGTTCTATCCAATCTGATACACGCTAGATCCAATATTGGGGATACTGTGGTTTAATTTCCTGTGCATGAAGTATGGGTGTATACATTAAAGGTGCTTCTGTGGCTCAGATTTTCAAAAAATGCACAATCTACAACACATCTATTAAATTCTGCTAAATCAGAGTGAAAATTGTTAAATATTAGGTATATCTGAGTGTAGTCTGTATAGTATTCATTCAATAAATATGTCTGGTTATGTTGAACTGTATTTTGAACCTGATTTTCGTCTTAAATTTGGGTTATTTGAGAGGATTGGTGAAGGTGAATTGTACGTTTTCTGGAGAATTGACCCCTGTAGTGGTGTGCTTCTGCCACGTATGTGAAACCAATGCATTCGGGTGTTACCAGCATTTTGTGCATTGGTGGGCCCCAGTATCAAATATAACTAAGCAGTCTAGGCCCAAAGTTGAGAGAGTCCCTTCAAACGAAGGGAAAGCCTCTTGCCTCAGACCTCAGACCTTAAAGTGCCATTATAATTCCATTAAGACCGCAAAATGTCATAATATTCCCATTAAAAGTCTTAGGCCAGGAAACCGATTAGCGAAGTAGGCGTCCAATCACTGACATACCGTTCTTATCTGATCTGAGGGTTTGGACCTAGATTGTAAGTACCATAAGGAATGACGATATATAGGCAAATTTACTGGGAATTTCTCCGTCTTTTATAGTTTCCAACTCTTTGTCTATCGGTTTACCTTCCCCCCTCTCTTTCTCTCTCCCCCTTTCTAAATCCTACACACATTTCCAAAATGAATAATTTTCATAACCTAGTACAAAAACGTGTATATCAATTCCTTGGCCTATGGGACCAAACCCACAGACACTTAAATAAAGAGTTTTAAGCAGGTTTAATATCATTCCGCTCCTTGAACCGCTATATCTACTTATATAACGTATAAATACTGTCCCCACTTGAAACTAAAATATGACATTATATATCCGACTTATATCTCTCTATATTATGCTCTGATAACTACTTATTGCTATGTCCGCTTCCCAATTACTCCAAAATAATTTACAAAATTACCCAAATCAAGTTCACATCCAAGTATCTCACCTTTTTGCCTCGGGAGGGTTACTTTTTCCTATAAATGATGATCATATATAGTGTGTAGGAGATATACAGTATTTAACTTGCACCAACTTGGGCTTGTTTACATCAAACCAACGAGACTAGAGTTGATCAAACCAACGCTTCTTCAAAAGAAGAAGGAGTAGGAGGGAGGCAATCCTGCTGCCAGTTGGGAAAAAGTAGATTGTAATTCCTTGTGTGCATGTATAGAACATTAACATATTCATATCCATAATTCAATAAATTACCTGTGTTGGTGCGTTATATATTCATTAATATAAGCAGAACGAGTACTATTGGGGACAAGATATACCGTAGATAGAGGGTATTTAGACGGTTTGGGGACTGGGGGACAAGTGTCAGATACAAAAGTAGTAATACAATTATCAGAAGCTATATATAGCAGTGTCAAATAAAACATATAATGGCTAGATAACTGTTATTCTGCATGAAACAGTCTAGGCCCAAAGATGAGACAGTCCCTTCAAACGAAGGGGAAAAGCCTCTGTCTCAAACCGAAAAGTGCCATTATGATTCCATTACGACCGCAACATGTCATGATATTCCCATTAAAAGTCCTAGGCCTAGGCAAGAAAACAGATAAGCGAAGTAGGCGTCTAATCACTGACAAACCATTCTTATCTGATCTGAGGGTTTGGACCTAGAGTGTATACGGTTAAGAGTTGGGCGGGATGCCTATATGAGAAGGTAGGCTGGGTGGAAGATAGACTAGAGCGTGGGGCGGCGATGTTAGGTGGTGTATAAAGCATGCATGGTGGTGGATATGTTTGCGGCCACATTTGACTTTGTGCTGCTATACTACATGTAGCAGGACGCTGGGGAAACGCCGCGCTCAGCGTTCCACGGGCGTCGGCCAGTGGAGAGGAGAGAATGGAGCAGGGCAAGAGGCCGAGAGGGTGGCATTCTCCGCATTTATATACATATATATACATGTATCATATATATGTATGTGATAGATATAATGTTGTACACATGTGAGAAATGTGTCTTTATTGTATATCAAGGGTGAAATTTCCAGAAAATGCACAATTCACATTTAGAAACGTTCCTAAATACTCCGAATTTAATACAAAAATGAGACTCAAAACACAATTCAACATAACCAAACACATCCTTTGAATGAACTCAATACCGAATAATTATACTCAGATATAGCTAGTATTTATAATTTTCCTGCCTAATTTAGCTGAATTTACTAAATGTGTAGAGCTCCCAATTGTACATTTTCTGAAAATCTGACCCTCATATCCATGTATCAACTAAAGTATTCACTAAGATGCCACTGTATAAAAGTATAAGTTTACTATGAAACTTGTATTTAGTGTTTAGCCTATATAATTTACATCATTTCTTTAAAAAAATATCACCCTGTATCATCATACTGTCTCTTATTTATATACCGGAATTCACATAAAATATATTATGGTGAATTATTAGTATCATTATGGAAAATCAAATCAAATCAATCACGGTTTTATTTAATTCTCATTTGTAGAGAATTTATCAAGTCTCATTCTCAACCCGCTTTTCCCCCTTATATAGGCTTCCTAGTATAAGGTCTAAATAAAATAAATTCATGAACAATTCCAAATTGCTATATGAATATGTTAAGATATGCCGTAAAGCACTACCAAATATAATAAGATGAACTTCCCCAAATTAAGGCACGCATAATTAGGTAGATAACAATCGCCCTAGTAACTGCATTTCTCATACGTAACTGTATAACATCACTTAATTGTATCAAGTTCAAGACAGAGCGACACAAGAAATTTGCAGTCGTTCTTTGATGTTTTGAGGTTGTTGTCCTCTAAAGGACCCCTGGGAGTCGACCGTTATGAGTTCTATATAAGGCTGGGGCACAAGAAGAAATCTCAATAACTCACTCTAGGTCCATTCAGATAAGAATGGTATGTCAGTGATCGGACGCCTACTTCGCTAATCAGTTTCCTTACCTAAGACTTGGCGTTTTAATGGGAATACAATGACATGTTGCGGTCTAAATTGAATTATATGGCACTTTGAGGTCTGAGGCAGAGGCTTTCCCTTCGTTTGGAGGGGCTCTTTTATCTTTGAGCCTAGACTGAACTGCAATTAAACCACAAGCGACAAAACTTAAATTGTTTAATACAAGAAATACCGTCGCAGCCTCCGCCTTTGGTTCCACTGCAAGTATAGCACTAAAAGAGGGTTGTGTATAAGTCACATTTAGATACAAAGTATCGCTTTAAATACATGTGGCGGCGCTCCAAGAAGCGTTATTGATAGGCGAATGTGGGGACAAACCGAGCCCGAGCCAGGTGGAAAAAAGACCAAGGCCCCCGTCTTGGCTGCGCGACCGATGGTTGGGATCAAATCCAACTTGACAAAAGATGTTGTGTTGTCGGGGTGTGTGTGGCGGTGGAAGAGGAGGAGGAGGAAGAATGTAAAAAGGAGCTGGAGAGATATGATAATAATGTTGATAATTATTATGACACTAACCTCGGGGATGTATTGGAATTAGTGGATGGTAAATATAAGAGAGAATGCGTGGTTTTTAATTGACTTAACCGCATAAATGCAGGAAAGCTAGCGGCTATAAGTCCCACAGGTACGTCAGCTGATCTGGCGGGCAGAGACCGGGCACTGGGAATCATCCCCTACGGGAGAGACCGCCACGCGTCCGGGGAAGAACTCACCCGGTCCTACCAACACGAGTCCCGGGGAACGCAGCTTGCGTCTCCCGGTCCCGCTGGTAGAGATGGCCCGGTGTTCAGCTGCGTGGCCGAGAGAGGGCCAAGCTGGGAAGGGAGGAGGAGGAGTAGCGAGAGGGGTGAACTGAGCGGTGCAGGGGTACCTACACCAACACCCCAACCCTCACTACTACTAGCTTACCCCCTTACCCGCTATACTACTCATTTCAACCCCAACCTCTATACCATTCCGCTGTCCGTACATAAATATGCATATAGGACTAATACATTAGGATGACAAGACAATTGGTAGTGTATAAGTTAACCATATACAGCAACCATTGTGACCAGTATATATAAGCATTGTATACCAGTACCAAAGCCGGACTGTGTAGGTAGTGGTATAAACCAGGCGTTCTGCTGGAGGCTACACTGGTCTGGGGGCCCAGTCAGTGACGGAGGCCAAACGCGCGCTGCGTTCCTACCAATCCACCAACTTCCGTAACTTCAACAAAGCCCTTCTTTTCCCAGCCGCAAGTTTATACATAACGGTATATAATATCTATAGGTTATGTTATTTGGGGAAGCTCAGTCAGAGTAAAGGCTGATAATATTTCCTTGCAGGAATTCTTTCAGTTCTGCTGATCGCTGCTCGGTATAGAACTGAGATACAATGTCAATCTTTCCGAATATATTCCAACCCCAAAACATATACTGATTTCTAGTTAAATATTGTTTTCTTTAAACACAATATTTATTACAATATTTTCCTACATTGTATAAAGTAGAAGCTATTGAATTAGGATATTTCCGTAGTAGACTCCACTTTATTATTTTCCCTGTCCTAAACTTGAAAAAAAACCCAGCTCTATCTTAAATTTCCTTACAGAAAGGAGTCCTAAATGAAGTATATATATTTTCACAATTTCTAGGGAAGCTAAATATGATAGAAGTTACATGTGTGGGAAAGACTGCCAAGTACTGGCCGACCAATAAACGTTGAAGTCATGTTTAAATAATACCCGAAGGGGCAACTATATTCAATATTAATATGTTCAATTAATAAGTTCTTTAACATTTGATAAGGATGAAAAATGAGTTAATTGACGAGTCCTTGTGATAGCTATATCCTAGGTAAAATCCACTTGGTATCCATGTGGACCTGAAAAGGAAGTTCCCCCCCCCCCCCTTTTAAGGGCTTTTAAACAAAAATAAAATAAAATAAAAAGTAATACTGACCACACAACTGTATCCCTCGGCGGGGAGGTAAGGAGCAGGCATGCCCGATAGCCTCATATCCATCATGCCGCCTGGGTGAGGGTGAAAGTCCGGGGGAGGTGGTGGTGGGGGTGGCGGGGGTCCCCCTGGATGGTGTGGGTGATGTGGGTGAGAGTGTGGGTGGTGGGGATGTGGGTGTGGATGGTGGGGGTGATGAGGATGATGGTGGTGGTGGTGGTGGTGGTGTCCTAAGTACGTTGTACTCAATAGTCCGACTGTTGTAGTTTGGTCACCACTTACTGATGAAGGTGTGGAGGAAGAAGGAGGGGTGGCGCTCGGTAGAGGCGATGACAGGTGATGCGATGGGGGTGGGGGTGGTGGTGGGTGGGGGGTGAGGGAAGAAGGGGCCGGCCCTAGGGGCGGGGCAGCCAGCCCCAACCCCGGACCCGCGGTAAAATGGTGTGGAGGCGGCAGGGAGGAATTGGGGTACGGGGTATAAGGGGAGGGGTGGGGGTAGGGAGTGTAGGGGTGAGGGGGAGAGGAATCCACCACACGTTGGTAAAAACCAACCCACTCAGCAAATCCTCTGGCAATTGTAGCGTTCCGTTTCTATGGCAACAATCAAGAGCAGGACAGCCCCCCTGATCCAGGAGAAGCTGACCGTGACCTTGGCCTGACCTGTCTCCTCCTCCTACTGTTAATTCCCTTGGTAACAGGAATAATAAAGCCAATAATAATATTCTCAACAACAATGCCTCCTCCTCCTCCTCGTCCTCGTCCTCCTTACAACTCCGGGTATGATGCCCTGTGGACGGTAATAAAGAAGTAGATGTAGGTGTAATTCCAGAAATGAGAAAAATCCAGGAAAAGTGTGGTTTTCCTCCCGGTGTCCAGGTGTTATAATCCTCCTGTGTTTGTGATGAGTTTGCAGGTGTGGTTAACAAGGCCTGAGACCCACTTCCTCCTCTTCCAGTATGTCCCCTCAGGTAGACAAGGTGGTAAGGGCCTGAATGATGATGCGATTCTTCTACGAAACAATGGCAAATATATCTTCTACTGTTATCTAAACATTTACCTCGAGTTTCATCACAATTATCACCACCACGAAAATATTTCAATAATTCAGATTCAACTGAAAAACTGGTCTTACTATGGTTACAAAAACTATCAAGTTTTTCATTTAGGAAAACTTCATCAACCCCTTTTGCTGCTTGTAAGCGTTCAGCTTCAACCACCTCGCAGCACTTGGTCGTATTTACCTCCACAATGGTATATTGGTATTCTCCAGTTTCTATGATATATCCTCCAGTGTGTGGTGGTTGTGACAACAGTAACCAAGGCAACCGAGGTGAAGTTGTTAGGGGTGATACATGTAGTAATATCGAGTTGGTGGTGGTGGTCTTTCCTTTGGTACAAACAGAACAAAGACAGTTATTACAAGTATAAGTCCCACTCTGATTCTCTCCTCCTCCTTGTGTCTTGTTGTTGAATCTCAGGTAGTATATGATGCAGGCCTTCTCCAGGGTATTTCTATGGCAACCAAGAGGCTTGGTTCTTCTTCTTCCACCTCCTCCTGTGGAGACTGCATATACACACATTACCCAATCCCGGCATGGGACACTTCTCCTGGCGATGTAACCGACTAACAACTCATTGATCAGCTACCATTGGCCATTCAATCCCTCCACTTCTTATATTACAAACTCATATTATGTTGCTTAAAGCTGAATATATCAAGGTTTATGTTGTAAAGTGTTCAGCAGTTTTCACGGGTGGTGCTATTATACCTACCGCGCCAGTCATTGACGTAGTGATCCTCCACAGCAAAATGTTTTCATTAAAAATTGAAAGGTAAAATCCACCACTCAAACGTTGTTGAGTTGTTTTGCTGTAAATCTGGTAAAAATATATCAAATATACATCACCAGCATATTATGATGCAGTGTAATTATATATGCACTCCTTCAATGTTGGCCTTGGAAGCAGAAGCAGAATCACGTCCGGGGATAGGTTGTGTAGTAGTAGTCCTTTTAGCGGCACAATATCCCAGTGTAGAAAAACTTTCAAGTCGATCACATTCACTTGGTGAAGAAGTTACTTCCCAGCAGTTGAATACGTGGTAGTATACTTCATGTAATGGTGCTAATGATGACGATGATAACAACATATAGGTGATATATGTCAGTACCAGTAATGGTTGTAGTAGTAATTAGGTGGTAGTAGTAATGGAACGAGTCCTTCTGTCCCTGATCGGGTCGTCGTACTTAGTAGTGGTACTAGTAGTAGTAGTAGTAATCCTTGGTAGGAATTTATATAAATAATTGTATTAATTAACTGGTGAATATCATTTAATTTATAAATAATCCTTTGTTCCTTCTCCGGTGGTTGAATTTGAATGCACCATGTGATGCTACTTACATATAAAGTTCTGTGTCGGTATATATCCACAAACCGATATATATATTACAGAGAGAGATACAGAGAGAGAGAGAGGGAGAGAGCTTGAGAGAAGCAGCAGGGAGAGATTGAAGAGAGATAGCTGCAGTTAAATCACGTTCTTCTAATACCACTTATCAATGTGTTGGTAGTATACTGCTAGTAGTACTTGTATAAGTATAAGTGAAGCTGTATTCTCTCTAAAGTTAATAACTATATATTGTCACCACGTATGTATGTAGAATACGTAGGTCCGTCCTTGTTAGCTATAACAACTTCGCTATAGGTGGAAAAGAAGTACTGGTGGTGGTGGTGCAGTGGTGGTGGTATAGTGGTGCTGGTGGTGGTCCGCCAAAGTTCTCCTCCTTCTCCTCCTATACTGTCACAAGTCACAACTCAGTTAGTTATTAGTATAGAGTAGTATAGTAAGTCCTGCACTACTCTTTCAAGCACCGCGATCCACTCTCCTCCTCCTCCTACTCGGCTCTAATTCTTGTGCTACTGCCTCCACTTGCCAATCCGTCAGTCCTCCGCCGGGTGTGTGAGTGTGTGCGTGAGTAAGTGTGTGAGTGTGTGCACTAGCTGCTACCACAGCATGGCAAGACACATCGCTCGAGAGAGAGAGAGGAGAAGGCGTGTGTGTGTTGGTTGGTTGGTAGAAGCCGAGCATAACATGTATATACGTATGTGTTATCCTATGAGAGGGGAGAGACACACACACACACACAGAAGACTGGTGGTGGTGTGGTACTCAGTTAGTGGTGCTATGGTCCCAGGAGTGGTGGTGGTGGTGGTGGTGGTGGTGGTGGAGGCTCACTTGGTATAGGAAGACCACCGCTACAACAGCTCCACTCACCACTCTGCTTGTATTACACATACATATAGCATATTATACAATCTATCCACCAAGCATCAAAAGCTATGTATGTGGTATCAAAGACTACTCTATAATAAGTGTACAACAGTCTGTGGTGGTGGTGGTATATTTTGAAGGTCCCAATGGCAAGTCAGTAATAATAATATTCTTCCTCTTCCTCCTATTCTACCTCCCTTACTACTACACAGATCGCCAGCTCAACTAACTCGGGGTACATGTATTATTGGGGGCCACTACCCACTACACAACAAACTCTCCTCCTCTCCTCCTACTCCTATAATACTGAACATACTCCTCCTCCTCCTCTTTCTACGTCTCCAAACGGGCCCTGCACCAATACACAAAGTCATATGGCCCACCAACACTCCCTCCTCCTGCTTCTCCTTCTATATGGGCGGGGAAGACCCTGCCCTTGCCCGTGTTAATGCAGGTTGTCCTGCTACTGCTGTTGGTGGTACAAAAGCAATGGTTTGGAGTAGAGGGAACAAACGCTGGCCCTTCTACTCGTTCTTCTACTGCTACTGCTACACCACTCGGGCTCCCCTTCTAGTTGCTGCTGGCCCGCCTCTCATGCTTGCTTGCACAGCCCCTTTCCCCTTGCCGCCCAACTTCTTGCATTGCCGCGCCGCCCCGCTCCAGCAGCTACCGCGCCGCCGCGCCGCCGCGCCGCCGCGCCGCCGCGCCGCCTTACTACAGCTCCGCCCGCTACACTACTGACACCAAGCGCCTGAAAGTGGAACTAAAGTGCGACGTAGAAAGAAGGCGCGCGCGAAGAACGCGGGTTGGTTGTTTGGGCAGCGTTCCTTGAAAGGAGGAGGAGTGGGAGGAGGGACTAAGGGGGAAGAGGGAGAAAGGGAGGAGGAGGGAAGTAAGGAAGTGGGGTGGGGGGTAAGGGAATGAAAAAAAGGAGGCGGGGGGTTGCAGTATAAAGGCGGGAATATAATCATTGTTGTTGGATGAATGCTCATTTAATGGTTGGCGGTTTGGGTCTATAGCTTCCAGATGAAAGACGGATTGGTATTTCACAAGAAAAGTTTTGCTTTGATTTCTCAAATGGACACCTTAGATTTCTCTACGGCCGCACTTGATTATATCGACAATAACAAGGCATATTCTGGGTTCTAGTTTTAGTATCGGAGAATTTGGATAAAGTTCTTGACAAATAATACATACTATAGAAATTAATAAATATATTTGTACCAAAAACATATATATTTGGAGGTATTATTTGAAAAGCACTTCATCCAAGTTGTATACAAGGGGTTAACTATACTGTGCAAACCATGAATCAATATGTGGGTCAGATTTTCAGAAAATGTACAATTCAACTTCACCAATCTACTCAAATAACACAAATTTCAGACGAAAATAAAATTCAAAATACAGTTCAACCTAACCAAACAGATTGCTAGAATCAATGCAATGCTGAATATTGTCGAATTTACCTAGTATCGACCCAATTGCAGCCTAATTTAGCAGAATTTATTGAATGTGTAGAGCTGCCAATTGTACATTTTCTGAAAATCTGACCCATGTACATTAAGGAAGTGAAATGTAGACATTTAATGTAACACTTGTATACTCCCACAGCAAAGAAATAGTCACACGCCTCCTTCAAATTAGCTATATGGGTCAGATTTTCAGAAAATGTACAATTCACCTTCACCAATCCTCTCAAATAACCCACATTTAAGACAGAAATGAGCTTCAAAATGCAGTCTAACATAACAGAACTGATATTTTAAATCAATGTGATACCAAATATACTCAGATATACACAGTATTCATCATTTTTCAGCCAAATTTAGGAGCATTTCCTAAATGTGTAGAGCTGCCAATTATACATTTTCTGAAAATCTGACCCATGTATTAACAGTAAATATGATGAAGATACTGAGTGGTAAGCACTGAGAAACTAAACTTATTTGACAAAATATTTGATGTACAATACGCTGTGCTGCTTTCTATAGGAACAAAGCCACCAAACTCCGAATTCATTTCTCTTCAGAAAAAAATAAATATAAATGCGAAGTGGACATAATTCAGATGTATTCTTTATTTCACAAATTAATTTTGCATTTTGAGAACAGTATATCCATCTTTCTTCGTCCAGTCCAGGCCCAAACCCTCCGATCAGATAAGAATGGTATGTCAGTGATTGGACGCCTACTTCGCTAATTGGCCTAGGACTAGGCGTTTTAATGGAATTATAATGGCACAATGCGGTTTGAGGCGAGAGGCTTTCCCTCCGTTTGAAGGGACTCTCTCATCTTTGGGCCTAGACTTTGTCGTACTTGGGTAAGTTCCAAGCCACAATCCACCACAAACATTATATATGGGTGAAATCGCCAGAAAAATGTACAATTCATATTCACCAATCCTCTCAAATAACCCAAATTTAAGACAAAAATCAGGTTCAAAATACACTTCAACATAATCAGACAGATTTATTGAATGAATACTATACATAATACACTCATGCAGATTTACTCAGTATTTATCATGTTTCACTCTAATTTAGCAGAATTTGAGAGATGTGTAGAACTGTAGATTGATTGTGCATTTTCTGAAAATCTGACCCATATATCGTTTATCAGATGAGCTGATAGCCAGTGTATTTTAGCATGGTTGACCAATTTTGATTTTGTTTTTATCCATGACTAAACACAACAAACATTCCCCATCTTCCACTAACATGGTATGTCACAGTTTTGATCATATATAGATACGATGATAGATCTTAATCTTAGGTATAATTTGAAATAATTCTATTTAAACCACATTTTATCAATGAATCTACCATCACTCCTGGGGAAATTCTATGGAGAGTAGAATGGAGAACGATATCAAGATTTTTCATATAAATAATATTCTATCATTTATTTTTCATCCGTAAAGTTAGAATTCATAACTCACATGTCAATGACAGCAAGAAATCATGCAATGTTTTCAACTAAATAAATTCAACCTCGATAAAAACCAAAAACTTTTTGTGTTTTGTTTTTTATTAATTTAAAATATTTGATAGTCAAACAACATGACAATAGTAGTCCTATATTATCTTTGTAAATGATGTTCAAATTTTCTTTCAGGGCTTCACCAACAGAACTACACAAGTTGACAAAAAGACTGACAAAAAAGATTTCTCAACGGTTATAATATTTCATTTATTTACCACATATCTATTGTATAAATCTACCTTTCCTTTCAGCACATATCATGCATTATAAATAGCCTAATGACAACAGACACAATCCTTCGTCCTAATCACTCCATTCTTCTCCCAAACACCAGCAACACACTCCCTTCAAAAATCCAAAACAGCGAAAACAACTGACCCGTTAAAGGTTCACCCACTGATTTGTCCAGAACTGACCTTTTTAAAGCATGAGAATGAAAAGAGAGAGTGAATTCTAACAATAGAATTAGTCGGACATTATTAGCTCTGTATAGGACATTATTTTGAAAAGAACACATAGGGTGTTTATAATAGTTTCCATAGAAATGTGTAGAGATTTTCGGCATAAAAAGCAAACTGCGTGACCATATTGTGTATATTGCTGCTGTTATATGCAGAGATTCAAACATGGGTCAGATTTTCGGAAAATGTACAATTCGCCTTCACCAATCCTCTCAAATAACCCACATTTAAGGAAAAAAATGAGCTTCAAAATGCAGTTTAACATAACAGAACTGATACTCTAAATCAATGTGATACCGAATATACTCAGATATACCCGGAATTCATCATTTTTCAGCCAAATTTAGCAGAATTTCCTAAATGCGTAGAGCTGCCAATTGTAGATTTTCTGAAAATCTGACCCACATATATCCCTGTCCGTTAGAGCGGAGAAATACTATTGCCATATGAACTCTAAACCTGAATGGTCCATTAGTATTGTCCACTGCACAAAGCAAAAATAAAACATTGCTTGAAAGCATATCTGGGACATTATCATCGCGAAAAGAAGTTATATGGATTTCTAACTGAAATGTTTTTCACATTATGTGTAAAGATATGTTTTTAGATTCGCAGACGTTTCTAAGAATGAATTGTTTTTCACGTGAATGATATCACATATTTTTTTACAATAGTCAAAGGATTGAAGTCTCTTTAGTCATGAATGATGCATTTATAATATTTATTTTCTAGCATAAGTGTTAAGCCTGGCGTATATATAGAATGGGGATTTTTTTACATGTTTAAAATTACTTTATGTTTTTTTTAAATTTACATGTTTCTAATTATTTCAATGCAATGATTATTATGCCTACCATACACATGTACATTTCAACGCATATCTCAGTGCCTTCTCACACATTAAAATCCCACAAAATCTAGATTTAAAATGATATTTCCGTCTCTTGCAGCAATACCATTAAACTATATATGTATTAACACAACCCCCCCCCTCCCCCGGACACACTCCCACCCCTTTGATTTCCATCCACAATATGCTAAAGGTAAACAAATACAGAGAAGAGAATGCATAGGGCAAAAAAAATAATAGGTGTGTTTCCGATTCATCTGGCTGAAAACTAGGTTGGGGGGTGGTAATTTTGTTGTTGTTGTTAATTTTTATGTTTGGAAACCACCTCCCAGGAACTAAAAAAAAATGACTTTTTCATAACAATAGTTGTTTTGAACATGGAAAATGTGCTTTTTGACCGTTTAGGGTTAGGAAAACCCGTTTTCCTGCTTTTATAAGCTTTTTGTGTGAAAAAATCCAAAAAAAGTAAGATATGATGGGGAAAAAATCAGGTATGGTAAAAAAAAAATTAGGTTGGGTAAGGTTTTTCTAGGTAGGGGGGGGGGGGAGTAAATCGGAAACACACCTATTTTTTTTTTGGCCTGTTGAGTGTGCGAGTCCAGAAATGGTCACAATAGAGTAGAGCGAATGGGGGTCAGGCATTGCATGAGAACGACTAGTTAGTTTCACTATGAACCGCTGTGATTTACGGCGCCCCTAATTATCATTTTATTATAGGCCAAACCCAAAATATCATATGCTTGCATATATTATTACTTTTTATTATGTTATATTTTCATTTCACTCGAGGTTATACCGCTTACCCGCTGTTTATGTCGGTTTAGCATTTTGCGAAAACTCGAGTACTTCAGAAGTAAATAAACACCACGATTTTCTGATTTTTATATTTATAAAGATCCGCTTCAAATCAATGTTAATATTGCGATGATTCGGACTCTAATTTCTTTTTAGTAAATTATTATATTTATTTATTATATATCTCTTTCTGAGTTGTATTTGTTTCAGTTATTGTAATTAGAAGATGAATGCAATCCCTAACATTAAAAAAAAGTATCTAATCTATATAGCATTGCACGGAATTTTGAATTTTTCCCCCCATTGTAGTTGGTTAACTGAAGATTATTTTCATTATTATTTTGATATATGTATTTACTGATATTATTTATATTTATTATCATACATATTCTACTTAGGTTAAGAATTACTTAACCTAAGTTTTTACATATAGTGGAAGTATTTGTTCATACTAAGGTTTTAATTTCTATGAATTTGTCAAATTATGGTTATGATTATACTGGGCTTTACAACTTCAGTATTTACATGAAAAATGGAAATACACTGAGTTACACTGAATCTGTATTTACATAGAGTATATCATTGATTGAGGACAGCTAGGATAAAGCGAGGGGGAATGGCTTTCATTAAATGACTGACTCCATAGTGGCATAACTCAGGGCAGGATAAAAACAGATTATATCGAATAGGAGGAGAAAGCCAAATGGGGGAAATAACTGAAAGAGGGGGAGAGGGAGGGGAGCGGAAATCATACTGAATAGTAATATAGTAAAATGGTCGAGTAATGACTTTGGGATGCTTCCCACTATCGGGTGGCCCTCATTTGAACACTCCGGGAGAGAAAATAGAGAAAATTTGGACACTTAGAACGACAGGAACGCTCGCCAAACGCCCCAAGAGTTTGGCTCTGGTCTGGGGTCCGGGCACTGAACTCTCACTATACCTATCTACTACTCCCCCAGTCACCTCTTCCTCGTACCCCTATACCTTTCACTTATTAGCACAGTCGGACGGGGGAGACCATGGGTCGGAAAGGGAAACATTTGCTACATATTATAAAAGGAATAGGTGCTAGTAATTGGTAAGAATAGGATGAGGATGAGGAGGGGTATGAAAAGGGAATGGGGTGGTGGGGGTTGGTGGTGGTGGTGGGGGGGGGGGGGCTAGGAACTGGAGCAGGAAGAGTAGCAGACTGTGGCATCGAGTTGATTCATGGGATATATCTGGTTATGTCGAATTGTGTTTTGAGTCTCATTTTTGTATTAAATTCGGGTTATTTGGAAGGGTTTCTGAATGTGAATTGTACATTTTTTTGAGAAATTTTTGAGTACATAAAAGAAAGGGATTGTGACAAGAATCATGGAAAATATGATACATAATAAATTATGTGGACGATCGGATGGAATTTAAACGCAATTGATAGCAGAATTCATCTAGTATCCACTCATTACATGGTGAACAGCAGTTATAGAATAAGAGTATAAGGGTCAGATCGTCTAGAAAAGTACAATTGGCAGCTCTACACATTTAGTAAATTCTGCTAAATAAGGCTGAAAAATTATAAATACTAGGCATATATTTCGCATTGCCTTGATTCAGACAATCTGTTCGGTTATGTTGAACTGAATTTTGAACCTTATTTTTATCTTAAATTTGGTTTATTTGAGAGGATTGGTGAAGAAGAATTGTACATTTTCTGAAAATCTGACCCATAAACAGTTACAAATACATGATAATCAGACACGAGGGACGCTATGTAGGACCAGACGACAATTCTGCTGTAGCAGACGACAATTGGCAAGTCGGGGCTTGACAGAGCTATTACAGGCGGGAACAAGACATGGTGAGACCCTCAACAGTGGTAGACGCAAGGTAAACGCTACTATTTCCTCCAGAGACAGGAGTACTTGGCGAGTGCCCGGATGCACGCTGCCAAACCTAGCCTCAGTAGGACCCGGTGCTAGAGGTGGCGGTGGTCATATGGGCATATGTGATGTGTTTCAAGGAAATGAGTCACAAGTCGCAAAATTGAAATTTTTCAAAGTGTTTTTTTCATAAGATCCCTTTGTTGGAATGTTCTCATTCTTGGGATATCAACCGCATTAAGTCATATGAATGCATGTATCAAACTTCATAATAGTGAATCAAATATATCTATGCATTTCAAAGGTTATCATACAGAGTATATTTAGCTACTTTACTAGTAATCGTCCTCCCAGAAATAGTGAATACTTTTTTTTCAAAAATTAAAATATGAAAATTTAAATATAGAAATAGGTATGTTCTGTTGTTTACTATCATTAGAATCGGCTTGATCTCATCTTTTCGAATATGATGATATTTCAAAACTTAGTTTTTGCAACAGACAGAGAGTGAGAGACAGAGAGAAATCGAGAGACAGACAGTCACAGAGAACAAGACAGAGAGAATGAAAGAAGGAGAGTAATAGGGATATACTCAGAGACAGACTGGGACAGATAGAGAGAGAGGCAGACAGACAGAGTGAGAAAGAGACAGAGGAAGAAACAGACAGAGAGAGAATGAAAGAAGGAGAGAAATAGAGATATACCCAGACACATACAGAGACAATCAAGTTCACACCAGAGATATTAAACACGAGAGATCTCAGCAGAGAAAACGCGAGAAAGAAAGAGAGAAATCAAAGTGTACAGAATGCGCTATGAAGACAGACATCCCAACAGCAGCAGCACGGCCAGCACTAGAGTGAGAGAGAGAGTGAGCTAGGGGGGTCGAGACTGGCGCGTCCCGATTACAAGTAGCAGTACCACAGCGGACAATGGTACTAAATAGGGGGTAGAGGTGAGGGTCGGGGGTCGAGGCAGAGAGCGGCAGCTAGGGCCAGAGAGACCGGCAAGAGGCCGGGCCATGACCGGGCAAACATGGGCCCGGACCCGGGAGCCTGCGAAAAAGGCCTGCGCCCGGTTAAACCACTACTACTTAGGGGAGAAACCAGTTTTGTATGATTGCGGCCATTTCGCGCGGAATTATCTCAAACTACAGCTAGTCTCGGACAGTTTTCTGAGCGAATTTTCTAGAATAATGATATAATAAGTCAATGGTGAGAGTGTGAGAGAGCAGTGAGACAGACGAGGGTAAACGATAGAGGGAGGAAACATTGCCATTACTGGGGTAACTCTATTGGTCTCTGAGGTCTTCAACAAGCTCTAAACGGTTTCCCAGGACGTCAGAAGTTGCCATTGACAAGGCAAATAGACATGGGAAAAGTGATTATTTCATCAGAGAAAGTTTTGGAGAACAGTTTGGTTCCTCTCCCGGAAGATGGCATGCCAAGAAAGGGAGAGACAGTGTAATCATTGTGTACAATCTTGGCCTAGGATCCAGCGGCCTTCATAAAGGCACTTCTCAGAGGACATTTGAATTTACCACAAAGTATTATTCACTTTAAATATCTCTCACATTATTTACTTTAAATATCTCTCAAGAAATATATGGGTCAGATTTCCGGAAAATGTGCAATTCGCCCTCACTAATACTCTCAAATAACACACATTTAAGACACAAACCAGCTTCAAATTGTAGTTAGAACATAACAAAACTGTCACTTAAAATCAATGTGATACCAAATATACTCAAATATACTTGGTATTCATTAATTTAGCAGAATTTCCTAAATTTGTAGAGCTGCCAATTGTACATTTTCTGAAAATCTGACCCATATACTAAACAACCACAAGATATTTGTTTACAGATTTAAAGGATTTTGTGTATATGCCATGGCTATTACATGCATTTGAAAGTACAACATGACTAACTCATACTCATACTTGCATTGGTACATCTATAACTTTAATCTTTTCATCAATTTATCAGTTCATTAAATCTCTATTAACAAAATACAGGAAAAGAACTTATAAATGTAATACTCTTCTGTCTATATAATATATACCCACGTATAAGGAGAACAAAACAAGAACATTGGGTCAGATTTTCAGAAAATGCACAATCTACAGTTCTACAGATCCATCAAATTCTGCTAAATTAGAGTGAAACATGATAAATAGTAGGTATATCTGGGTGTATTCTGTATTGTATTCATTCAATAATTCTGTTAGGTTATATTGAACTGTATTTTGAACCTAATTTTCGTCTTAAATTTGGGTTATTTGAGAGGATTGGTGAAGGTCAATTGTGCATTTTCTGATGGTCTGACCCCATTACTGACATACTCATAATAAGCCTGATATCATTTAATTGCAATCAATCACTACTAAAGCATGGACATACAATAAATACGAGCGCCATCATAGGAAGTTGTACATTATATAAAGCTATTCATGTATGTGATATAGATATAGACATTCAGGTACCACTACACACAATGCATACACGACATAATGGAGTGAATGCATAAAGGGAAGGTCAGGTGGGGTCAAGCTTGTACTATTGTCCCATGACTAATATGCTACTTCTATACAGTACAGTCTAGGCCCAAAGTTGAAGGAATCCCTTCAAACTGAGGGAAAGCCTCTCGCCTCAAACCGCTATTACAATTCCATTAAGACCGCAAAATGTCATTATATTCCCATTAGTCCGAGTCCTAGGCCAGGAAACCGATTAGCGAAGTAGGCGTCTAATCACTGACCGTGGGTTATAACAGAACCCGCCTGCCAATACCACATCCAAGTACGCGCATGCGCAGTGTACAAAATTAATACATTTGTAAGGGTTAGTGGGTCGAGATGACAGATCTGTTATTTCTGCATCAAACATGCAACAAGACAGGTTGTATTTACCATGGAACAAATAATTTCCATTAATAAATAATCATGTTTATTTTGATAATAATCATTTATTAAATTTTCTGCATGCATGCACGCGATAGTGAAAGATGGGTTGTGGGTTTGTTTTTATTATTGGTTTTCTGGAGCATGAAAGGATACCGGAATCGACAGGTTGCGCCGAGCAGGAGGTGAATAACCCTACTTAGTAAAGTCATAAACCTACTTAAACATCATCAATATTAATGAATGGAAATCTAAATGTAGAATAGAGCTCCTAAAATATTGACGACAGTTCAATATGTTTAAAAGTGTAATCAATATCGTTAGCGTTAATAAAATTGTATTGTGAATGAAACTTTAAAGGTTGGGTCTTATCTTAATTATCTTATCTATATAATCAGATTACACTGCGTGTGTGGATGGCCACTCTAATGAGGAATTAATGAGGTTAGATTATCTTTAATTCAAGACTTCAGGCTCTACAGTGAGTCTCCCTACAAGCGACCAAAGCTGCAAGGTTTTTGGGTGGTTTTTTTCAAAAGATTTTATTTATCCAGCATCTCAAGACATGGTCCACAATGAAAACAGTCGAGAACAGGTAACACAAGTACATTTGTGGCCTTCTACCTGCTGCTGCAGTCTACAGTTTAACAAATAAAAAATAAAAAATAAAAAATTATTGATAATAGTCAGATCACAGAATTTGGAAAAAAAACAGCTTAATGAGAGGCCAATATAAAGACACATCTAAATGTGTTTAAAACATGGTTATTGGCTATAATATAGCTTTGAATATGTATTTATATATATTTTTATTTATATATATTATAAAACAAAAAAAGAACCACCCCAAATCTCAAAACATTAAGAATTGTAGCAACAATTTTTAAAAAAAAGTATTGTACCAACAGTTTATCAATTGTAATAATCAACGCAATAGAATATTAAAGCCATCAATCAATCAATCATTTGCTCCCTCACCTTTGGCCCAGTTCTCTTTACCCTCCTTTATCCAATCCCTAAACCAGTCTATGCACCCTTTCTATAGCAAGCGGCGAAGTTAGAGGGTGGAGGACTGAGGTATAGGATAGAGTCTATCTATCTAGCATATAACAAGTTGTAATGTAGACTTTCTAGGCTAGATATACTACTCCCACTGCTACCGTGTGCTCCCCGACTCAATACACTAGACTGCATCATTATACTTGTGGGAGAGAGAGGGGGTGGGAAGAGGGAGAATAGGAGGGGGAGGAGGAGGGGGAGGAATAGGAAGAGGGGGAGTAAAAGGAGGAGGAGGGGGAGGTGGACAAGCAGGAGGAAGAAGAGAAGCAGGGGGAGGGAGAGGAGGAAGAGGGGGAAGAGGAGGAGGAGGAGGAGGAGGGGAGGAGGAGATGGGGGAGGGGCAGAGGGAAAGAAAGAAAGAAAGAGAGAGAGAGAGAGAGAGAGAGAGAGAGAGAGAGAGAGAGAGAGACATAAAGATGCATAAGGAGAGAGAGATTTAGAAGGACATGATTGGTAGACAACGAGAGAAACCAGAGAGAAACCAGAGAGAGAGAGAAAGAGAGAGAGAGAGAGAGAGAGAGAGAGAGAGAGAGAAAGAGAGAAAGAGAAAGAGAGTGAGATCTAACAGAGAGAGAGAGAGAAAGGGGAGAAAGAGAGAGAGAGAGATCTAACAGAGAGAGAGAGAGAGAGAGAGAGAGAGAGGAGAGACAGAGAGAGGAGAGAAAGAGAGACTAAAGAGAGAGATTAATAGACAGAAAGGATATGACTAGAGATGGTAGAGAAGCTAGAGAAGATGAGGGAGGAGGTGAAAGGACAATTACATGTTGACTTAATGACTAGACCACTTGTAGAGGAGGAGGAGGCAGTACAGGAAGAATAGTGAGGATAATAGTGAATGTGAGAAAGAAGATCCAAGGTTTTGCTACATGGAATGGACACGTATATGGGTCAGATTTTCAGAAAATGCACAATTGGAAACTCTACAAATTTGGTAACATCTGTTAAATTAGACAGAAAAATTATGAATAATGGGTATATCAGAGTATTTTTGGCATTGTATTGATTAAAAATATCTTTTTCATTGTGTTAAACTGTATTTTGAACGTCACTTAAATTTGGGTTATTTGAAAGGATTGTTGAAGGTGAATTGTACATTTTCTGACAATCTGACCCATATATAGGCTACTGGATCAATTTAACTTAGGATTTATATATAGGATTATGATAGCAGGATTATGATAGCAGGATAATTAGGTGATAAAGACAGACGGCGGACAGAGTAACTTCACAGAAAAGTGACTAGAAAGGGAAACATAGAGAGTTGTAATACCGGTATATAAAGTTATATCAGAGTGTGGCTCAGTTTCCTATAGCTAAACCCTGCAAGTTGCAAGCTAGACACTATATACCAGTGCAGTGCGGACTGAGTATAAAGAGTATCCCCAAACACCCCTAGATACCAGGCTGCTATATAGTATATGGGTGAAGTCGCCAGAAAATGTACAATTATCCTCTCAAATAACCCCAATTCCAGACGAAAATAAAGTTCAAAATACAGTTCAACCTAACCAAACAGATTGCTAGAATCAATGCAATGCCGAATATACGCAAATTTACCTAGTATTGGCCAAATTGCAGGCTAATTTAGCAGGGTTTACTAAATGTGTACAGCTGCCAATTGTACATTTTCTGAAAATCTGACCCATATAACTAACCCCAGGAGGATCGGGATCCAACGCTCAGCTTGGATCCCTGGATCCCACCAGCCTACCACTGCTGGAGCGGCGTCTACCACTCCACACCACCAGCGTTCTGTACCTACCAGCGTCTCCCTTATAAATGTAAATCGGGAACGCTGAGTGGGACGCCGGAGAGACGCGCAAAGTATCTACCTCCAGTGAGTCAGTGTTGTCATTGGTATAACACACAAGGTGCTCCTCAGTGGTTTAGGTTACAGGTATTCTGGTATGGATGGATGGTAGTTATGGTATCGTTATACGTAGGCAATTGTTAAGTAAATAAACCGGGTGACGGGGAGAAGAAATACGGGTGTGATAATGATAATGAAGAGCAATGGAGGAGAGTGGGAAGTGAGAAGAAATCATGGTATACTATAGAGAGAAAGGGAGAGGAGAAAGGGTATAGGGGGAAGGCGAACAGGTATAGGTAGAGGTTGGCAGAAAATGTGGCTTGATTTTAATTCGGGCGTTGGTCACATGAGGGCGTGGCGATCGGCTGGGCTGCGTGTGGAGTGATTGGAAACAGAGAACAAGAGGAAACAGGAGGACGAGAGGAAAAATAGTTTATTTTGGGTTTATAAATTATATGCGCAAGGGAACATTCTTGATACCTCCGAGTATTGCTCCCATAGCCAATTATAAATATGTTATGTGTTTTAAGAAAATGAGTCACAAGTCGCAACATTGTTATTTTTGAAAGTATGTTTTTCGAATAATTCCTTTATTGAAATGTTTTGATTTCTCAGGGGTCTAGCACACTTAGTCATATGAACCTATGTACCAAATTTCAGGACATAGTATTAAATATATCCTTGCGTTTTGAAGGCCTTCATATTGAGTATATTTAGTTACTTTACTGGTAATTACCCACCCAGAAACATTGCAAACTTTATTTTTTCAAAAATAAAAATATCAAACTTGAAATATAGAAATTCATATTAAGTGTCCCAGTGTTTACTATCATTGGAATCCCCTTGATCCCATCTTTTCAAACATGATGATATCTCAAAATTCATTTTTTGCGACTTATGACTCATTTTCTTAAAACGGATCACATATGTATTTGATATTATATATCATATATCAATTCAAAGATGAATGTATATTGTATTGATGAGCAAATTACAATTAAAATATGTTTGATGGGTAACAAAGTTTAGTTTCATTATCATAAAGGGGTGCTTGGAAGAGCTGTGAGCTTCACAGAGACCATTACTATTTCCATAATTCATTCTAATTTGATTTAACATTACAATGTCTAACACTTACTGTAAATGTGACTTAGAAATACAAATCTGTTATTATTATATTATAGGAGAAAGAGAGAGAGAGAGAGAGAGAGAGAGAGAGGGGGGGGGAGGGGGGAGAGAGAGGGAGAGAGAGAGAGAGAGAGAGAGAGAGAGGAGAGGGGAGAGAGGAGAGAGGGATGGGGAGGAGAGAAACAGACAAATAGACAGACATGTAAACAGAGAGATATAGAGTCTCTGGGGAAATGGTTCAATAGAGAGAATGCTGCGATGGTAACATCAGACTAGTGGTATAGGACGGGGGATGAAGGTTACATAGTGTTACATAATGGATCTAGTATATATATGCCCATTCACCAATAGCCCTATATATGCCCCTATATCTAACATAGAGCAGGCCACTATGCGCACACACTAGCAGTGCAATTCTCTCTTGACGTGCATATCAACAGCATTGGTCGTTTTGGTTATTTTTTTTAAAAGATTTTATTTATACTTGGTGAATTAGATCTCCATTACGGGTTTTCTCGTCTGCCCCAAGTATTTTTATATATACAGAGGGAGGAGATAATTCCAATTCATCTTTAATTGTATATTAATATTATTTTTGAACGTCAGGACCAGTCAAATCTGGTTGATGTTCAATTCATTAAATGTCATTATTATATCAATGATGGATGTGTTTTGACTCTAATTCTAATTCTGGTATTCCGAAAAATCTCACTGTACGCTATATATGTATACGTTTGTGTTTGGGGTAAACTCTACAAATTTAAGTCTATTTTAAAACATTTAGGATCATTTATCTGAGCCATCCCAGGGGTCTAACAGCTGGCCCCACTTGATCTCACAAACCAGCCGCGTGAAATTCCACCCGAGGACCGAGTATATATGGGTCAGATTTTCAGAAAATGTACAATTGGCAGCTGTACACATTAAGTAAATTCTGCTAAATTAGGCTGAAATTTGGTCAATACTAGATAAATTCGAGTATATTCGGCATTGCATTGATTCTAGCAATCTGTTTGGTTAGGTTGAACTGTATTTTGAACTTTATTTTCGTCTGAAATTTGGGTTATTTGAGAAGATTGGCGAAATTGAATTGTACATTTTATGAAAATCTGACCCATATATGACCATCGAAACATACATGAACACTTCCAATTTAAAGCGCCCAGTTTAAGTAAGTGTAATCATGATTAATATTATTGTCAACTTCAACTTTTAACCCTGTCGTAGGAATTCTAAACCTAGTACGTTTAAATATATATGCTAGTATTACCTATAGTGTCGAATTCACAAGACCTTATATGGGCCATTAATTTAAACATGTATGTGGTCTGGAAAACAGATGGAATAGTAGCGCATTTAAATGTCCCCCCAGACATTATTTTTTTTAATAAAAATATAACACAATTGCAACTTATTGCTCCGTGAATAAAAATTCATTTTTCAACAAATAATTACCATGCTATTGCCTCTGTGACTTCCAGAAAATGTACAATTGGCAACTCTACACATTTAGGAAATTCTGCTAAATTAGGCTGAAAAATGATGAATACCGAGTATATCTGAGTATATTTGGGACTGACTTGACTTAAAGTATCAGTTCTGTTATGTTAAACTGCATTTTGAAGCTCATTTTTGTATTAAATTTGGGTTATTAGAGAGGATTGGTGAAGGTGAATTGTATATTTTCTGATAACTTGACCCAGATGTATAGCTCGTGTACTCATTTCTACTTTTTCAATTCCCAACATTTACTGACAGGCATGAGAATCATAAATATTCTGAAAATTAAATGATATGAAATTCCATAATTGTGCACTATTACATTTTTCATTATGAATAATTTCAACATTTGATAGTATTACATGTAACCATGACTGATTATTTCCCAGTTTGGTAGTAGTACCATTTACCTCATTCAACCACTATAGACGAGTCGATTTTTTTTTTTTTTTTTTTTTTTTTTTTTATAAATATTTCAAAACTATCAGACAGAAACATAAGCGCATCATTATTATTCTCTCTTAGTCTATATCATGTCACTTAAGAATTGATGTATATATTTAGAAAAATTCTCTCCCTTTTCACTCCAGATGTTTATCAAGCGGCCCCTGCTATTACACGCTTATAAACCTGTGGCATCCGTGAATAAAAATTCATTTTTCAACAAATAATTACCATGCTATTGCCTCTGTGACAACTCCATTTCAGGCTAACCTGTAATTTACACGGTCTCGAATAAAATATATTAATGGAATTTTATAGCGCTTATGTTAGAGGAAATTTTGGACATGTTTTTAAAATTGAATAGAAGGTGATAATGGATTTGTTTAGTGGTATTTTAATCCAAATGGAGCCAATTAAGTATAAAATACGTTTTAACTAGGTTTTAATTATTTCTATTTTCAGTTTCAGACCAGTTTCAGTCCAGGTGCAAACCCTCAGATCAGATAGGAATGGTATGTTAGTGATTAGAGGCCTACTTCGCTAATCGGTTTCTTGGCCTAGGACTAGGCGTTTAAATAAACATTTTGTGGTCTTTTGTGGCACTTTTCGGTTTCAGGTGAGAGGTTTTTCCTCCGTTTAAAGGGACTCTTTCAACTTTGGACCTAGACTGGTTTCAGCAAAGATAAATTTTAACCAAGCCGAATCTACCGGGCCAAGATATTAAGTTAAGATTTTGCAATTTCTTTTGACTAAAATAAGACATAGAGGCTATAGACTTCTATACTTAATAGCTTATAGGTTGAAATAGCAGATTTGGATGTACCTAATATTTATTGTGTGTGGGTCTATCATATGAAATATATATTATATTTTTTTAAAAGGTCTTAATCAAAACTCAGGCAAATTAAAACCTTTCTGATAAACTTTAACACTATTCTAGTACCATCCAATACTGATAAACAGGGACGAGCAGAATTACACCTTTTCCTTTTACAAAATTATACCTGACAGCATTTAAACAGGGTTCTTCCCATTAATATAAAAAACCAAGCACCGAGACACATAAGACTTAAATAGGTTGAATTAGTAAGTGTAAAAACTCTACATATTCTGGGCATATGGCTAATTAGTAAAGGGAAATTAGCCAGGCGGTTCTTAGCGTAATAAAATTGTGTTATTTCACGTCCAATTACTTTGTTACATAATTATGTCAACGCCATGAAGAATTGCATTTAAAACGGAGCAAGATTTTACACGGAGGTCTGAATGTCATAATTGTAACGATTCAAACACATAAATCCAAGGTCAACTGATTAATGGGAAAACTATTCAAAAATTCAAGAGCTACATTCCAATGCTATTTTGACTTGCCTCAATTAGAGAAAGTAAACCGAAGTCGTATTAAACTTGAACTTGATAAACCATAGAACTTCTTTCAGAAAAAAAAATATCAAATTTGAAATATAGAAATACGTATAAGTTGTTCTACTGTTTACTAACATTAGAATCGGCTTGATTTCATCTTTTCAAATATAACAATATCTCAAAATCCATAATTTTGTGGAAAAATTGTCAATAAAATGTATTTTTAAAAAAAACAAAACATGTGGGAGTTGTGACTCATTTTCCGGTCACATATCAAATACGATTCGAATAAACATTTTAACAAACAAACAAACGAACAAACAAACAAAGCAACAGACTTAATAGGGGAGTTGCATAGCCGCCATTTTGAATCTTGATTCGCATGGAATTATGGGACTAATGGTACAGTCTAAAATCTATAGAAATCATGCCATGTTCAGCATGGATTATTTATCAATGATCTAATGTCAATATCCATGTGTTATACATGTTTCCATAACACAAGCCTCAATCTTTCCCATCATGCATTTGGTTTTCATAGATCATTTGTAAGGCTGTGATATTGGTGAAAACATTCTTGCAATTTTCGATAAAATGTTTGTATAATATTTGTATGGCAGATTTCATCAGAATCCATCCCAGCATGCACTGCGGTAGACTGCGCAGTGAGAGATGCAACTCCCCTATCCCCCATGATTTCAAGCTCTGTCCCCTTCTCTGGGGTCACAGCAGCCATCCTTCCTCAATGCATGTCTCCTGTTTACAAACATTAATTTCTGAGATGGACGAGAGCCAAACTAGAATCCTGTCTAAGTGCAAACTGTAACCATAATCACGGTAATGGCAATACGCACACACCCAGTCTAGGCCCAAAGATGAGAGAGCCCCTTCAAACGGAGGGAAAGCCTTTCGCCTCAAACCGCAATGAAGTGCCATTATAATTCCACTAAGACCGCAAAACCTCAATTATAATCCCATTAGAACACCTAGTCATATATAAGTCAGGAAACCGATTAGCGAAGTAGGCGTCCAATCACTGACACACCATTCTCATCTGATCTGAGGGTCATAAAGACCGCAAAACCTCAATTATAATCCCATTAGAAAGCCTAGTCATAAGTCAGGAAACCGATTAGCGCAGTAGGCGTCCAATCACTGACACACCATTCTCATCTGATCTGAGGGTTTGGGCCTTAGACTGACACCATAATCCACCGATCCAGCCCTGAACCATATTCACCAGCCCTGGACCACTTTAAAAACACTTTAACAAAACGACATTTACAACTCGTAAAACAATCACTTAGCCAAGGGCTTATCGCTTAATCCCATCTAATCAAACTATTTTGACTTTGTGTGAGATAATTAAGATAATTAATTGCTAATTATCGTGGTGATTGATCTCTAATTTTAGCCTCCCAGGACCCACATAGAGTGTGGGGAGAGGACAGAGGACGGATCTGTCTAGGACATATGTGATGTGTTACAGGAAAATGAGTCATAAGTCGCAAAAGATAGATTTTGAGATACTATTATATTTGGAAAGATGAGATCAAGCCGATTCCAATGAATGTAAACAGTCTAATAATCTGATAAGTATTTCTAGATTTTAAGTTTGATATTTTCGTTTTGGAAAAAAAGTTTCCAATATTTATGGGGGTCAATAAACAGTAAAGTAACTAAATGTAGTCCATATGAGGACCTTTAAAACGAAAGGATATATTACATAGATTGTCCTGAAATTTGATACATCGATTGATATAGCTATGAGTGATAAACCCTTTAAAAATTAGAACATTCCAATAATGTGATTATGTGAAAAAAACACTTTGAAAAATATCAATTTTGCGACTTATGACTCATTTTCCTGAAACACATCACATATGTGATGATGTGTTAAAGGAAAATGAGTCACAAGTCGCAAAATTCATATTTTTCTAAGTGATTTATATTCACAAGATCTCTTTAGTGGAATGTTCTCATTTTGTAGGTATCTAACGCCTTAAGTTGTATGAACACATTTGGGTCAGATTTTCAGAAAATGTACAATTCAACTTCGCCAATCTTCTCAAACAACCCAAATTTCAGACGAAAATAAAGTTCAAAATACAGTTCAACCTAACCAAACAGATTGCTAGAATCAATGCAATGCCGAATATACTTGAATTTACCTAGTATTGACCAAATTGCAGCCTAATTTTGGCAAAATACTAAATGTGTACAGCTGTCAATTGTACATTTTCTGAAAATCTGACCCATGTATCAAATTCCAAGACTATTAAATACAACCATTTCTAAGGTCATGCTATTGAGCATGTTTAGCTACCGGTACTTAACTAGTAACTGTCCCCCCAGAGATATTGCAGATATTGTGATGGGGCAATTTGGAAGAGCTGCAATATATTATTTTTCTGTAGCTGTCTATTTTTCAATATAATATTCGTGTAAACGTCCTAAATATCCACCACGCACCTAATGTTGACTTAATTTTTTATTTATCCTTTTAACTCTTAGATCGTTTGCAAGAGGTGAACTATATAGGAACAGCCTGGTAAATATATCATAGAAAAATACCCCCATTTACCATATACCATATATTAATTTTAATTCTCAAAATATACTATTGCAAGGCGGTATAGTTCAGAGAAATTTCGTCTTCTTTTTTTAGGTATTATATATGCAAGGAATGTGACCAACAAATCGCCTATAGATTACAACAGGACAACTGGGTCAGATTTTCAGAAAATGTACAATTGGCAGCTGTACAAACTTAGTAAATTCTGCTAAATTAGGCTGCAATTTAGTCAATACTAGGTAAATTCGTATATATTCGGCATTGCATTGATTCTAGCCATCTGTTTGGTTAGGTTGAATTGTATTTTGAACTTTATTTTCGTCTGAAATTTGAGTTATTTCAGAGAATTGGTGAAGGTGAATTGAACACTTTCTGAAAATCTGACCCAACTATCAAGATATCAAAATGACAACAATTGAGCGCAAAGAAGAAAGGATTGTTGCTATAATGGACGCCTAATGACGAGGGAACCTAGCGATGCTGAGGACCTCTAGGTCTGGTGCAAGGAACTGAAATTGTTTTGCTGACTCTCCTCGGAGACCCGACCATACATGAGAGATGAGACAAGTGTACAGGCTTCACAAATGCACAGGTAATGGCCATTGGAAAAGTGGAGGATAAAACAAAAATATAGTCTTCCCGACTTAACTAAATATATATATGGGTCAGATTTTTAGAAAATGTACAATTGGCAGCTCTACACATTTAGTCAAATCTACTAAATTAAGCTGCAATTTGGTCAATACTAGGTAAATTCGAGTATATTTGGTATTGCATTGATTCTAGCAATCTGTTTGGTTAGGTTGAACTGATTTTTGAACTTTATTTTCGTCTGAAATTGTGGTTATTTTAGAGGATTGGTGATGGGGAATTGTACATTTTCTGGCGATTTCACCCACATCTTGTAGGCCTGTGTTCTCTCCTCTCTAGCTGTTTTCACGCGTTGGCTCTCTTTCTGTGTGTCTTTGTAGGTCTCTCTCTCTCCCCTTCTCTGTCTCTGTCTCTCTCCTCAGTCTCTCTCTCTCTCCCCCTCCTCTCCCTCTGTCAATCTCTCCCAACAACTTGTATCCCTACATTATTAGTGATTATAATATGAAGTTATTTACAACTTTTCATATATTTTTTCCAGCTTTGAACAAAGATTAACTACACGTACTTCTGGATAATTTTCTATCCATTTTTCAACATAAGAGGGGGGGGGGGGGGGATTCTTTGCAATAAAACACAAATACACTTTTGAAAAAAAAGAAGACGAAAAGATTAATTACATTATAATGTGTATCGAGGTAGGTAGATAGTCGCTTTGTCTTGGTGGTGTTATTTTGGGTTGGAAAAAAATCCCTAATTATTGGTTTCAATTCTTTATTACACTAGCTTTCGGGCTAAGATTGCCCTTCATACATTATAATTTACCCTCTTCTGCACATAGCGAGTCAAATTGCTCATATGAACTTTGAAGGTAGACATTTTAAAACAGTTCCAGGTCCAGATCTTTCAAAACCTATCACACTTTAAGCATTTGATTAAAGCTATATTTCACTAAAATATCAATATAAAGATGAATTTTTCTTTACTTTGGAAACTATACACAAACCAAGCTAGAGTTTGAGAAGACCCCCTTATGCCTAGTTACAGTCATATTGCCCTAGATACTTTAGATATACATTCTCCTTCTCTCAAAACCACTGCTTGCAGCAAAGTGCTGATGAATTGTAGATTTTTCTACGTCCGACCCGTCATGTTCTGTCCTATTGTTTTTCTCACCAAGGCCCTGAGGCAATGTGACAATGAATCAGTCCCTCCACATACTACTCCCTCCTTTTACATATTATTATTATTACTCTCTCCACCATGCATATATGATACAGTCTAGGCCCAAAGTTGAGAGAGTCCCTTCAAACGAAGGGACTCTTTAAAAACCACATACTACTCCCTCCTTTTACATATTATTATTATTATTATTATTACTCTCTCCACCATGCATGTATAATACAGTCTAGGGCCAAAGTTGAGAGAGTCCCTTCAAACGAAGGGACTCTTTAAAAACCACATACTACTCCCTCCTTTTACATATTATTATTATTACTCTCTCCACCATGCATGTATATATATATAATACAGTCTAGGCCCAAAGTTGAGAGAGTCCCTTCAAACGAAGGGACTCTTTAAAAACCACATACTATTATTATTACTCTCTCCACCATGCATTTATATATATAATACTGTTACAGTCTAGGCCCAAAGTTGAGAGAGTCCCTTCAAATGGAGGGAAAGCCTCTCGTCTCAAACCGCAAAGTGCCATTATAATTCCATTAAGAACGCACAATGTCATTCTATTCCGAGTAAAATACCGAGTTCTAGGCCAGGAAACCGATTAGCGCAGTAGGTGTCTAATCACTGACATACCATTTTTATCTGATCTGTGGGTTTGGACCTAGAGCGTATACACTATAACTGAACTAACTTTCATTAAAATCCTCATGTCATATAGGCCCAGAGTCCCTTCAAACGAAGGGAAAGCCTCTCGCCTCAAACCGCAAAGTGCAATTATAACTTCATTAAGACTGCAAAATGTCATTATAATCCAGGAAACCTATTAGCGAAGTAGGCGTCTAATCACTGACATACCATTGTTTGGACCTAGACTGAATATGTTGTATGTCAGTAAGGGCACTGATATCATTTTAAAGGAATTTCCCCGAACCATATTTATTTTGTTTTTGTCCTTTTAGTATAGGAGACGTTTTTTGAGAATTACGTCGCATTTTCTTGTCAAAAAAATGTATTGTGAGAATCAGATGAAACATTTTGCTTGATATGTTACGTTACGTTTTTCCCGCCATGTTTTGCTGAAGCTCTTTCTTCCTTTTAACGTATGTTTGTATATCAGAGATGCAGACATTACGTTTTTCCTGTCATGTTTTGCTGAACCTCTTTCTTCCTTTTAACGTATGTTTGTATATCAGAGATGCGGATACGTTTACGTATAGGTTAGACCTGCTGAAACTCCCTATTATCATGGATGTACCCATGTAAAACAATACATCCTCGATAAATACCAAGGCGCAAAATAATTGACTATTATGTGAACTTAGCTCTCTCCTGCTATTTAGAATATCACATATGCGTAAAGACTCACCTGGAAAAGAGAAAGGACATAAAGGTTAGTTCATCCTAATTAGTCAATCAATATTCACAGGTTACATTAGTTTACATTGGGAAATGAGTCACAAGTCGCAAAATTGATATTTTTCAAAGTGTTTTTTCACAGGATCTCTTGATTGAAATGTTCTGATTTTTAGGGGGTTTTGCACTTGTCGTATGAATGCTTGTAACAGCTGCCAATTGTACATTTTCTGACTATCTGACCCATTAAATGCACCTTCAGGGTCCAACAGGGTCTCCGCGTTTTTGGACTGAAGAAATTCAAGGCTTTTCAAGGCCCATTTTTGTGATTTTCAAGGCCGATATCGATGATTTATTAGAACCTTTTAATTATTTTCATAGGCCCAAAATGTATTTAACAAGTTTTATATTTTATATGAATAACCGTTTTTCAACTTTGCTGTGAGGTCTGAGTCAGGAGAAAGGGTACAGCCAGAAACAAGAGTATCTTCGAAAACTTCAAGACCATTTAACAGAATTCAATACAAATACATGATTTTCTTCGACTAAAATGCCCTTTTTCCAGGCCTTCAATTAATTTCCCCAAATTTAAGGCTTTTCCAGGCCCCGCGGAGACCCTGTCCGAACTCCAACCGACCAATCTACTCAAACATAGAGGTGGACGATGATCCTTACCACGAGAAGAAATTGATATAATAAAACAGCACGCATAAACTAGAAACATATATGATAATTAATAATACTATGGCTAGGCTTGCTCTCAAAGTATATAGAAGGGGAGAAGCTGACTTTTGGCGCCTGTTAACTGTAATTGTGGCCTATAAAGACCTTATTTATGGCTATGATATGGCGGGTCGAGCTGGGGAAATACAGTCTACTTAAGCCATGGGCGTACAGGTGCGTGCGCTGAAGTACAAGGGCGGATCGTACCGTTATGGGTCAGATTTTCAGAAAATGCACAATCGGCAGCTCTACACATTTGGTAAATTCTGTTAAATTAGACAGAAAAATTATGAATACTGGCTATATCAGCGTATTTTTGGCATTGTGTCGATTAAAAATATCTCTTTCATTGTGTTAAACTTGCATTTTGAACGTCACTTTTCACTTAAATTTGGGTTTTTTGAAAGGATTGGTGAAGCTGAATTGTACATTTTATGACAATCTGACTCATGAAGGTCAACTTTATGCACTTAGATATAAATAATTGTGTATTTCTTAGGTAAAATTGTCGTTTGTTTGTAAGAAGGATCTTTGCAACATTGAATTATTTCATTGCCATTAAAGTAGGTGACAACAGTATTATATACGTTTGCCTGGGATAATCACGTCTCACTATTATTGTGGCACATTATTAAATATCATAATCATACACCTTTATTATTTTATTTCTGATTTGCACATTTGCAAATTTGTAATAATTTATTTATGGACACTAATGTCTGGAACATGCCGGATTCCTTGACATTTGCTAGGTAGGTAAAAAACTGACCGTTTCTCGTTGAAGTTGGAACAAAAATGTGACTGAATATTAAGTATATATGAAAATTAATCCTCGATATAATTCTTCTGTCATGATATGGACAGAGCCGGATGACTGGTTTTTAATATTTATCATTTAATGTTATATCACATGCTATATCACATCTCCAAAACTGACTTATATAATTCTTCATTTCTTATATAATGCATCATTTTTTCAAACATTGATATTATATGTCAGCAACATTCAGTTTCTATATTTTATTTTTTTTTAAATATTTTTATTGGCCTTACACATTAACAAATAATAATGATTAAAGTGATGAAAAAATACGCATAACTGACAGCGCAGTTATTTTTCATGCGTTGCCAATATCAATGATAAATGATAAGCTGATCGTTCATGGTTTTGAAAGCACCTTTTAGCATCATAGAACAGAAGAATACGAGCCTAACGCATTTTACAAGAGTAAAAACCCTGCTAAATATAATATATGACATACACAGCAATCCTCAAAATAATATATCATATATCAATATCAATATATAATGTATCATATTTGTCTTGTCTGTGAGATCTGGAGCCGAAATACTCGTCCCAGACAACACCATAGCTAAAAACTCTGAACTTTTTTTCTCTTTTTTTTAAATTCTTTTTTTCACATACTGAAAGAGGAGGAGGAGGAGTATGAGGAAAATAGGCCATGCAATGCTAACCATTGTATGGAGGCGATACTGGAGGGTTGTGAAATATTCATTGAGTGCTAAACAAACGGGGCAAATTGATATAGAATTGGCATGTGTAAGTTCTCATAGTACAACTACCACTGGGAGAGTGCTATAACAAGGGGCAATATACCACCCACAACACACGTTACGTCTGGGGGGAAGCCAAATAGTTTTTCTACAAGTGGGCCATCTTAATTCGATATCTTCATCATTTTTGTTTAGATAATATATATTTTTGTTTTTACAAATGACTTTATTTACTGAAACCTGCCGTCTGGGCTTTTACAATTCTAAACATATTTGAAAAATATCGTAAAGGGAGCAAATAAAATCAGTTTTTCAGCAATTCAATGTTTTCTGTTATACCTTCGGCTACACGCCGCCATATTTCTTTTTCTTCACTGCTGACTTTCTTGAAATCAAAGGCGTATTACATTACATTACATTACATCTCATACGAAGTTCATACATGGTAGAAAGAATATCAATACAACCCTTGGCGATTAGATAATATATTAATAGAATGTTTTAAATTAGGAATCATTATCGAGTGGAATTCATTAATTATCTTTGCTTTAGAATTTAATTGGGAAAAGCATGATCATTGATGTTATGCTTATGATTCTGGTTCTGACAAATATTCTTTCAAACAAACAAACATCGGCCTAAATCACGAATCATAAACTTATTGTAGAGCTGTACAATTCGATACAAAATTACAATTTTTCTTTTAAAGATTTTATTTTCACTTTCAAAGTTAAATGAGAATCTGATTGTTTCCATGGACTCATGTCGATCGGAACTTTTAATATTTGTCAGATCAACCAATATAAATTTCACAATAATGATCTCCTATTACATCTAGTTAATTGTTGTTATTTTCACCCAATAACCACCGCAACAACTCCCTTCTGAACATTCAATCTTCAATCTAGCCCTCTAAAAGGCTGGAAAATCTTCCACAAAAAAAAGTTTTTAAAGGCCTCCGCTGACCTAGGCAATTAGAGAAGGCAGAGTTTGAAGGTAAATATTTGTTTGGGGGTTTTTAAGTGGAGAGGTTCATTGTAGCGGAAGATTGCATGCGGGCATGGTCAGATTGCTCCACCCTGCTCTCCTCCTCCTCCCTCCTCCCCCCGGCACGTCAGCCTGCTAGGCGAGAACCATCCCCCCTCAAGCACTACTTGCTTAATAAAAAAATAATGAAACATAAAAAGATATTTAAAATAAAAAGGATCTCTAAAACATGCACCAATTGGCAAACATAGGGATATCAATTGAGGCCAGGTATAATGATGGACTGGTAGGTTTCCTGAGAAACTTGTTTTTGTTTAGTATGGATTATATGTTGGTCTGTAGAGACGGACTGGTGCTTGTATGCTTCACTTAGGCATTCTCTTCAAACTCTCTCTGTGTGTCTCTCTCTCTCTCTCTCTCTCTCTCTCTCTCTCTCTGCTCTCTCTCTGCTCTCTCTCTCTCTCTCTCTCACTCTCTCTCTCTCTCTCTATCTCTCTCTCTCTCTCTATCTATCTATCTATCTCTCACTCCTTCTTCCTATGTCTGTTTCCCACTCCCTCTGTCCCCTCATCTTAGGTCTCTCTCCCTCCATCTCTCCCTCCCTCCCTGCCCTCTATCTCTCTCCACCATCCCTGCCCTCCATCTCTCACCTCATTCTCTCTCTCCCTTCCATCTCTGCCCTCCATCTCCCTCCCTGCCCTCCATCTCCCTGTCTCCCCTCCATCTCCCTCTCTGCCCTCCATCTCTCTCCCCTCCATCTCTCTCTCCCTCCCTGCCCTCCATCTCTCTCCCCTCCATCTCCCTCTCTCCCCTCCATCTCCCTCTCCCCCTCCCTGCCCTCCATCTTTCTCCCCTCCATCTCTCTCTCGCTCCCTCCATCTTTCTCCCTCTCCCCCCCCCATCCCCCTCTCCCTCCATCTCCCTTTCTCCCCTCCATCTCTCTCTCTCTCCCCCTCCCCCTCCATCTCTCTCCTCCTTCTCTCTCACCTCATATTAAATCCGCAATCACTTCATCTCATCACCGGATTCCAAATTAGATGGCCACGCTTTAGTGAACAAGCCTAATAAAGCGGAAACCATTCAGACAAAGAAAAACAGGCTGCAGGATCAGGAGAAGGAGGAGGAGAGAGGAGAGTGAAAAATTAACTACAAGCTACCATAAGAGCAGGTCGAGGCGTAGAAAGAGGAGCTCAGACACCCGAGTGAGGCACTCAGTATTTGAGCACGGGTCCAATATATACAGTCTAGGTCCAAAGATGAGAGAGTCCCTTCAAACGAAGGGGAAGCCTCTCGCCTCAAACCGCAAAGTGCCATTATAATTCCATTAAGAACACAAAATGTCATTATATTCCCATTAAAACGCCGAGTCTTAGGCGAGACCGATTAGTGAAGTAAGCTGACATACCATTTTTATCTGATCTGAGGGTTTGGACCTAGAGTGTAGGCCTATAGGGAATCTTAGGAAAATTGAAAAACAGAGGGCAAAAATGAGGTAATAAGTCGGGAAATGACTAATAACAGGAGCATTCTGAGCTAAGCGAAGTGTGGGGTGGGGGACTGAGGTGCTGGAGATTACGCCTGGGGGTAAAGGGAAGAAAAGGAAGAAATTCAAATGAATAAAAGAGAGGAAATGAAGTTGCTTAATTTATATTAAAAGATAACATAATATTCATCAGGGTGGTATATCTAGATTGATCACGTCATAGAAACATCCTTGGGTATTCAGAGCAGAGTAGGAAATGAGGAATAAAAGAAAGAATATTATTCTCAGACAGAAAGGACGAGCTGCGTTTGACCGGACTGAATAGAAATTAGAAACTTGAATCAAAATAATTACCCGGAGAAAACCAGGCATAAGATAGCTATCACCCGAAGATTTTATCCAAATCTATGCACTTTTCATTAGCCCAAATCACGAAGGGGAGAAGATGGAGGCGGAGTAGAAAGCTGATCTCATACGCATGCGTGTACACATGACCCTGGAGCAACAATAATTAATCCATTTCAACCCCTTTACTCTCCCCTTTCAACCTTTCAACTTTCAAGGTCATCTGGTCTAATTCTCAAAGGCAGCAATGTTTGAATAGATGAGGGATTGGGTGATGTTTTAATGTTATAACATTTCACCACTACCACCCAACTTGCTATTTTGAGTCTAGATTAAATCAATTATTTATACCAACATTGGCAAACTAATCTAAATCTTTAAGTAAGTGAGGAATGAGTAAAAGAGTGAGTGAGTGAGTGAGTAAGTGAGTGAGTGAGTGATGTATAAGGAAGATTGATCTTAGGAAAATTGAAAAACAGAGGGCAAAAATGAGGTAATAAGTCGGGAAATGACTAATAACAGGAGCATTCTGAGCTAAGCGAAGTGTGGGGTGGGGGACTGAGGTGCTGGAGATTACGCCTGGGGGTAAAGGGAAGAAAAGGAAGAAATTCAAATGAATAAAAGAGAGGAAATGAAGTTGCTTAATTTATATTAAAAGATAACATAATATTCATCAGGGTGGTATATCTAGATTGATCACGTCATAGAAACATCCTTGGGTATTCAGAGCAGAGTAGGAAATGAGGAATAAAAGAAAGAATATTATTCTCAGACAGAAAGGACGAGCTGCGTTTGACCGGACTGAATAGAAATTAGAAACTTGAATCAAAATAATTACCCGGAGAAAACCAGGCATAAGATAGCTATCACCCGAAGATTTTATCCAAATCTATGCACTTTTCATTAGCCCAAATCACGAAGGGGAGAAGATGGAGGCGGAGTAGAAAGCTGATCTCATACGCATGCGTGTACACATGACCCTGGAGCAACAATAATTAATCCATTTCAACCCCTTTACTCTCCCCTTTCAACCTTTCAACTTTCAAGGTCATCTGGTCTAATTCTCAAAGGCAGCAATGTTTGAATAGATGAGGGATTGGGTGATGTTTTAATGTTATAACATTTCACCACTACCACCCAACTTGCTATTTTGAGTCTAGATTAAATCAATTATTTATACCAACATTGGCAAACTAATCTAAATCTTTAAGTAAGTGAGGAATGAGTAAAAGAGTGAGTGAGTGAGTGAGTAAGTGAGTGAGTGAGTGATGTATAAGTATGTTTGCATTGGCAACAGGTTCTAACTCAGTATTTCTTTGGGGATGTTGAAATATAATACTTTTTATTTTTTATTTATTTTTTCGGAGAACTGATTTTGAGTTTTTTCCGAATCTGCAAAACTGCACAATTAGCTGGCAGTTCTGCATTGTTTTGTGCAGTAGGATACAAAATAGGCAATAAACCTATTAAACTTGAACTTAAAGGAATAAGTGAATAAGTGAGTAAGTAAGTAAGTAAGTAAGTAAGTAAGTAAGTAAGTAAGTAAGTAAGTAAGTAAGTAAGTAAGTAAGTAAGTAAGTAAGTAAGTGAGAGAGAAGAAAATAACCCTGTAATAAGGAATAAGGCTGGAAATATAGAATATGTGTAATTAGCGACTTATCAAGTGACTTGTGTTGTCGTCAATCTGCGCCTATTATCATTTACTATGTACTTAATTTTCTTCAACAAACTGAAAGTTTTTAAGCTGTTAAAACTTAAAAACGGTAAATTGCTGATATGTATTTTTTGACGACTTTTATTCAGGTTGACAATGTGGCTCTGGCCAAAGTTAATGTGGTCGGGGTTAGACCCGGAATTCCACCACACCCTGAATCATTAGTGCGTACATCGAGGATAATCATAGAGTGTGGGATGTGTCCTAACCGTTTCTCGGATCTCGTGACCATTGATCTAAATTGACTCCAAATAAAATTGTTTTTCTTTAAAAAAGGGGGAAAGGGTGGACAAGAAGGGTGGCAGAATTCCCAGGAGCAAACATATGGCAATTATTCATATAAACTAAAATATATATAGATATGAGTAACTGGTAATGACCCAGCCGAAAACTACCCAAAGGATATTGGTGATAATAACACTCAAAGTTACCTCAATAAACTCAAGAAAAGGATGAAAAGGAAGAAAGGAAGTAAAGAGATGCAGAGAGGGATGTGGAGGAAAGCAGGAGAGGGAGGAGCAAGGAAGGAGTGGGAGGGCCAAGGAAGGAGAGGGAGGAGTAAGGAAGAGAAGAGAATGGAAAGAACGTCAACACATAGAAGGGAAGGAAGAGGAGAAATGGTCAATATGAAGAGAATTTAAGAGGTTTAATGGAACGAAGAAATAATTCGTGGAGGGGCAATAGTGATTACTTCTGGTAATGATTATATGAGAATATCGGGCCAACCCCGAAACTGTTTACAATAAAAACATTTTGAAAAAAAAATAGTTCTATGCAGAAAGAGATACTTAAAGAATATAATGAAAAACAGAAAAGTAAAGATACAAAGAGAGCGTTTAACGTTGGAGACGCTAGGAGGAGGAAAACAAACCTGCAACAAGTCTTGTAGATTGCTTATTACCTGGTGATTACAAATTGATTTTTATAAAATTTGGAAAGAAAATCAATAAACTAGTGCGTGTAAATAACATAGCAGAGTATTGGACCTGGTGCTACAAGGGTGCTAGAAGCATATTATTAATCTTTCATAGATTAAACTGATACTTAATCTTGATCAAGCCTTAAACCTTGAATTACTTCAACCAGTTTGTATTCACCACTTTAACCAATGGTTCTATTTCATCACAGTCTAGGCCCAGAGATGAGAGAGTCCCTTCAAACGGAGGGAAAGCCTCTTGACTCAAACCGCAAAGTACTATTATAATTCCATTAAGACCGCAAAATGTCATTATAATCCCATTAAAAAGCCTAGTCCTAGGTCCGGAAACCGATTAGCGAAGCAGACTGACATACCATTATTATCTGATCTTAGGGTGTGCTAGCTTTTCCATGGCTAATTTCTAAGCAAAAAAGACGACTTTAATTACTAACTGCATTATCATGGTCAATTCTAACAACGACCTACGATTATTATTCCTCGTCAAATAAAATGAGACCCCACAAAGCCCCTCACATAGTCTGAACACACTGTGATGTCCTCGATATGATTCCAGCATTAAACTTCCAATTACAAGTAGCTATCAGTTATCTAGCAATACAAATATGAGAAGAAGAAGACGATGAAGAAAATTGCTATTTTTCAAAGTGGTTTATTTCACAAGATGTAGTTGTTGAAATGTTCTCTTTTCCGGAGTGCTTAACGCCTTTCATGGCATGAATACGTTTACCTAATTTCAAGACAGTGTATTAGATATATGCATACATTTCTAGGCTCATCCTATAGAGTATATTCAGCTACCTTACTAGTAATTGTCCACCAAGAAATACTGCAAACTCTTTTTTTTTTCAAAACTAAAAATATCAAACTTAAAATATCGAAATATTTATGAGATGTCATACTGTTTACTATCATTGGATTCGGCTTGATCTCATCATTTCAAATACGGTGATATCTCAAAATCCATTTTTTGCAACTTATCCCGAAACACATCACAATTATATTATATATTATATTAGTACAAGAACAATACTGAACAATGGGCCTCTGGCCTCAGATATGATGGCTTGGATACCTATCCATGAAATATATATATTGAATTTTTATTCCGAATCCCATACAATGCAATTACATCCACCCAGAATTAGGATGCCTGCCTCTGCCTTAGCAGTTCTTCCTGGAGTATCCTAATAGTTTCATATAGGTTAATTTACCTTTTATAAAATGGCGAGATGTACATTAGTCTTGTAATCATGTCTGAATCATCAATACAATATAGTAATATTAAATCCCCAAGTCTCCTCTTCCCTCATCAACCTTTCTATATAGTCTGGTCTACCTGTCCACCGACCAAGTACTTATTTTCATTTTTAAACTTTAAAAATGAAAGTAAGTTGGTGGCTATTTACCTCAACAGGTAGTTAAGTACAGGTGTGATATGACCTTTTAAGTAATTGAACTTTAAGCACGTTTAAGAATATGTTCACCTTGCTTAAAGTAATTAATGTAATTTATTAAGCAACTGGGATCATAGAAGAAGAAAAGAACACATATGACAAAATACCAAAAGATGTACATGGGCCAGTTTTTTCAAGGGTGCTGTTTTGCTATTTTGGGATCTAGGAAAGGGGGGAAATTTAGAATACCTTGAATATATTTGTTTGGCCTTGGATCTTAATATTCTGGTCTTGACATTGTGGGAAAATTTTATTCCAACTAATTCGGACTTGTGGTTGTCTTATTATGTCAGTTTTTAATTTCCTCTTTTATAAAATCACACGTGAAATCCCAATTTTGTTGGAAAATATTGAAACCATTAAATCTAACTGAAGGGAGTTTATAGCCAATTGATGAAAAAAAAACCTGTTTACAGATTCTTACAGAGAAGATAAAAATCACTTCTTTAGGTTGATATTATGTGCATTTGAAAAAAAAGAATATGAAAAGGTATTCTTGAGAGACAAGCCGGTGGCTGATCGAGTAGAAAATATGAACCCCCCCCCCCCCCCCCCCAAAAAAACTAAAAAAAGAGTTCATGAAAAACTGAATCAATTCCTTGTTTGAGTATTGTATGCGCCAAGAAGGCAGGATATGATGAATAAAACATGTCAAAAAAAAAGAAAAAAAAAAGTTGTACTTATATCCAATTGAATTGATAAAAAAACCTGTTTAAAGATAGCCTTACCCTAAGAGGCTCCATGAACCAGCCATGATGCGGGTGATGATGTGGGTGGTGATGGGTATGATGATGGTGATGTCCACTAGTAGTAGAATAATCCATTTTAATCACTTTAAAATCACTATTTTTGCTGCTATTATTTTCACTATTTTCACCTTTGCTACAGCCCTTAAGCCTCCTCTGACTCCTCTGGCACTTCCCTCTCCACACCATATCACCACAAAATGATGTTCCTTATTGGGGTTTATGTCAATAAATCCAGCTGGGTTATTATTATATGATGGTTAATATTCCCCATAGTATTCACTGGTAGGCAGGTAAGCTAGATCTTGGTAGTAACCATTTATATGATATAAAGTTGAGTTAATTAAATCCAGTCATGTTAAATGATCATAATTGCAACTGCAATAAGTCCGTGTAATAATACATATAATGATTAATGTACAATTAATGAACATTGTTACAGATCCATGTAGTAGTAATATATGGAATAGTTGAAGTGTATCTGAGCTGCTGGATAAGCTAGGGTAGATAGGTAAATACCAGTTGATCCAGGTAGGTAGGTAGGTAGGTAGGTAGGTTGGTAGGCAGGTGTATCTATAGGTAAATTGGCATCTAGAAGAGGCTGGAGAGAATCTGATCACATCAAGTTCTTCACGCCAGACTTCATCCGTGTGTAATGAATATAAGCAAATACACCAGCACCACCTCCAGCCCACCACCACCAGCCAGTAGTGAATAGCTATACCTATTCACCACCACCAACTCCCTCCTCCTATTCTTCTCCCAGCCCCTCCTCCTCCTGTTCCTCCAGCTCCTCCTTCTCCAGTACCTTCTCCTCCTCCTCCTGTTCCTCCAGTACCTCCAGTTCCTCCTCCTCCTCCTCCTCCTGTACCTCCAGCTCCACCTCCTCCTGTTCCTCCAGTACCTCCTTCTCCAGTACCTTCTCCTCCTCCTCCTGTACCTCCAGTATCTCCTCCTGCTGTTCCTCCAGCTCCTCCAGTACCTCCTTCTCCAGTACCTTCTTCTCCTGTTCCTCCAGTATCTCCTCCTCCTCCTCCTCCTGTACCTTCTCCTTCTCCTCCTGTTCCTCCAGTACCTTCTCCTCCTCCTGTTCCTCCAGTACCTTCTTCTGCTCCTCCTCCTGTACCTCCAGCAGTTTCTGCAACACTTACTCCAATGCACATGGACAATGCTAACAATGGAACCAATCCTCCTCCTCCTCCTCCAGCTCCTCCTCCTCACCCAAGGCGTTCTTTCCTTATAAATAAATATAAATATTAAGTTGCTGCCACCATACCTCCTCCTGCTTCAGGGAACCACCTGTTGGGCTATTATCCCTAGAAGCACCTATAGACGGTGATAGATTGATATATGGATGAATAGCCATTCACTGATAAATAGTTAGAGGCCATGTATTACTGCTTATCATTAACAGTGGAGTATAACTAACACCTTTACCATCTTGGAGATGGCTCAGGGGTGTTAAGGAGTGATTAAAGCACCCCTTCATGCAGCAGCAGGTCCTGCTCGTTCTACTCCACCTGATATGGATGCAATGGAAAGCATGGCACCACACGGCTGCACCAACAGCCAAGTTGCTACCTTTGCAGAGTCAGGACTCAAATGACCTGCTGCTGTTCCAACTTTTTCTTCTTCCTCTAGTACCTCCTCCTCCTCCTCTGGCTCTGACTCCCGACTCCAACTCCTTTTAAACCCCCGCCACCACCACCATAATCATCCCCCTCTCTCTTTCTTCTTCTTATTTGGGTCAGATTTTTAGAAAATGTACAATTCGCCTTCACCAATCATCTCAAATAACCCATATTTAAGACAAAAATGAGCTTCGAAATGCAGTTTAACATAAGAGAACTGATACTATAAATCAATGCGATACCAAATATACTCAGATATACCCGGTATTCATCATTGTTCAGGCAAATTTAGCAGAATTTCCTAATGTGTAGAGCTGCCTATTGTACATTTTTTGAAAATCTGACCCAGTTCTTCGTCTACTTGTTGTTCTCAGTCCGAGCACCTCTTTTGCGAAGCTTTCACTCGTAGGGCGAGCCAGCAACACCCCACCCCACCTCCTCCACCACCACCTCTTTCTCCAGCAGACAGGCACTGCCTTGACATGCAACCTACGTTTAAATAAGGCACCTAACCATGTCAACAGTGAAAAATTTGATGATAATCCAACACCCATAAATCCAGAAACTCCATGATTAACTCCTTTATCCCATACCAACCTATTCATCTTCTTCCCCCTCCACCACCTCCTCCTCCTTCTCCTCCAACCTCCCCTTTTTTCCGACCACCTCCCTGTCCAGAAATGTCATTAAAGTGTAAAAAATAATACCAATATGATGATAAATCTAAGCAGGATGGGGAGAGGTACGGGGTGTAGAGACATGGCAAGCCGTACTTTGGCTTGGGAGAGATTGAGTGAGGGAACTAATAGGCCATGAAATATTCACGCTGTGAGGAGGCATGAGCCAATAAAGCTACAATGGGGCTCCACACCGCCTCACCAGACACTCGCAAATGTTACTTTATTAATTGATGGGTCAACAAAAAGAAATTAAAGAAAGAAATAGTCATAATATTTTTAGAAAAAAATCTAGTACAATTAATAAGCATATATTTTTCCACTAACACTCCACGAAAGTCTGAGTGGCAGTGAATATTGAAATATTGAAATACAAAATTACCAATGTCTAATCCTAATTATTTATCAATGTATTTTCTTCCTTATTTTCCTGATACAAACCCTTCTGTACATATATGTATATTGGAAAAAGCACGGAAAATTATTGTATCATATCTGCACAGTATCTTGGCCTGACAGAACTAACCCTAATCCTAAAAAAAAAAAAATGTACTAATATTCTACACATTCCTCACCCTTTTCCCTGTCCTATTTTCAAGGATTTACAGACCAACTAAACAATAATCAGGTTAACAGTAATTGAAATTGACCTCATATTTGTGGCCTGGGTGTGCGGCTGTGCTATTATGTCAGTCAGGGAAAAAGGTCCAGGACACCCAATTATGCCCCCCCCCCCCACACACACACTTGGAATTTCCCAGCAACGCCCCTGGTATATTATGTCCAATGGTTAAAAAAAAACCAGGTGTACTATTTCTTGGCGTATTAGGGTTTTTTTTTCTAAAAATTTGAAAGAGATATTTTTTTATATTTTTCTTCTTGTAAGAGGAGGGGGCAGGAGGTAAGATGACACTAATTATTGTGAAAGCCACAACTCTATATGGGTGAAATCGTCAGAAAATGTACAATTCACTTTGAGCAAATCTCTCTAATTTCCCACATTTAAGACAGAAATTTGGTTCGAAATGTAATTCACCTTAACCAAAACCTTGTTTAAATCTCCCCAATACCAATTATACACAGATATACCCAGTATTCACCATTGTTCAGCCTTAATCAGCAGAATTTACTAAATGTGTACAGCTGCCAATTGCCCATTTTCTGAAGATCTGACCCACAAGGAAAATGGCTCTTCAATGGTATGCAAATCTCATCATTAATTAATCAATTCAGTTCAATCAGATCAAGGATTAAATGTGTCAGATACAATCAACCATATGGCCAGACAAATAAGAGAATTGGGTTAATTAAAACTATCATCAAAGTTGAGTGCATAAAGAAAGGTTAAGCCCCTCCAATGTCTTGCCTTAACAGCAGTTCCATGAATGTTTTTTATTTTCCTTTTTTCTTGGATGAGTGCGTTATTTTATTTTAATTCTTATCTTTCTCCAGGCATGAAGGGGGATAGAGTTTCACTCTTATCCCCTCTTGTTCTAGTTTAAGAAAAAAAAGAGTGTGTGTTATTATTTTCTATGTAATATTATTACTATTTTATTAATTAATTGCCTCACCATTGCTTGTTTTTTTACATGAAGATGGACACAGTTTGAGGGATTGGAAAATACTTCTTTATATATAATATATTTTTACTACTTCTAATTATTTTATGAAAATTTTAACATTTACGATGACAGTTCAGGGGAGTGGCAAAAATGATTTGGCCTTTAACCTTGTTCAGTCCAGGCCCAAACCCTCTGATCAGATAAGAATGTTATGTCAGTGATTGGACGCCTACTTCGCTAATCGATTTCCTGGCCTAGGACTCGGCGTTCCAATGGGAATATAATGACATTTTGCGGTTTCAATGGAAATATAATGGCACTTTGCGGTTTGAGGCGAGAGGCCTTCCCTCCGTTCAAAGGGACCCTCTCATCTTTGGGCCTAGGATGTTCCCCTTCACCCCTCAGTTCTACCATACAAACACCTTCAGCGCCCAGATAAGTCAGAGCCATTACTAATGTTGGAAGTTGGCGGTGGTGGCGCTTTAACGGGAGGCGGGTAAAGGGGCGGGGGCTGGGGGCATGATTGACAATACCTGCAGCACGCTATCTTCTAGTATAGAAGGCTGATGCCAAATCAATCCCTCTCCAATCTGTGTTATAGGAATGCGAGGGTTACGAAGGGTGGATAAGTGCTTTCTCAATCCCACAACACCATGATGGCCATGGTACAAGAACTTTAGCCCGATTCGAATTGAATTTGAAAACTTTTATTGCTTTTGTTTAGCCAATGAAAGGAGCGCTCCAGCAGCTAATCGGGAGGATGCCAGTTCCTTTGGAGGTTTTTAGTCAGGTCCAGACGGCCACATTCCTCGATTCCACATCCAGCGATAAGCTTAACCACAAGGCTAAGACTAAGGCTAAGTGTTAATGACCCCTAAAACTTAGGGTTCCAAAACTGCCTTCTGGACCTGACTGTTCTTACATTCTTCTAATGTAGAGTAACAATGCCATCATCCCAGTCATTGACTGTCGATCATTCTCTACAGAGTTTCAGTGATAGTTTTCTTTTACAATTAAATATGCAATATTTGTGCCTGAAGATTTAACAAAAAAAAGGGTTCACTCAATGATCTTTGGTTGAGGTTGAGGATAAAAGAGGATTATAGTCAGTTTTAAAACTTGCTTTTACAAAGTAACAACCAAATTTCTGGAAGAAATTTGGAAATGACCCCACTTTTTTCCCTTTCAAAAGAGTAAGATCGTGAAAATAAAATAAATTTAAAACAAAGAGTAACTCTTGATCGCTAAGAAAGGGACCATTAATCACGCTAAATGAAAGATTTGGAGATGGGACATGAGGCGGGGATGATTCTGTATATGTCTGAATTATATTTACACCTCATGCATTTAATAACGACTGGTCTGGGCCTGAGTGACATACCTATTGTATTCCATATCCAGTCACTCCCTCCTCTCCTCCTCTACTGCTCCCTTCTCTACCTCCAGTCTCTCTCGTGTCTGCCTACATGTGCTGTCTCTCTCTCTCCCTCTCTCTCTCTCTCTCTCTCTCTCTCTCTCTCTCTCTCAATATCTTCTCTATCTCAGACTCTCCTGTATTATCCACCCTTTATAACTTTCTCATTTCCTCTCTTTTCTCCGCTCTCCATCGTGTTCATTTTCTCTTTTCTCTCATATGTAACTTCACATGTTGCTCTCCCTTGTCCCCTCCTCCCCCCTCTCCCCCCCCCTCTCTCTCTCCTTGTCCTCTCTCCCTCTCTCCTTTCTCTCTCTTTCTATTTCTCTCTCCGGCTCTCCCCATCCCCTATTTCTCCCTGTTTTCCTACGCTCCCATCTTCTCTCCCCATCTACTTTCTGTTCTCCTTTCTCTTCAGCTCTCTCTTTCTCTCTCTCTCTCTCTCTCTCTCTCTCTCTCTCATCTCTATCTTTCTTTGTCTCACCACCTTTTCTCTCTCTTCTCTCTCTTTTTCTTTCTTTCTCTGTCTCATCTCTCTGTCTCTCTCTCTTTCTCTCTCTCATCTCTATCTTTCTTGGTGTCATTACCTTTTCTCTCTCTTCTCTCTCTTTTTCTTTCTTTCTCTGTCTCATCTCTCTGTCTCTCTCTGTGTCTCTCTCCCTCTCTCTTTCTCTCGTCACCGACTTAGGGACATTATGCTAAGAGGAACAGCCCTCCTCCTGTCTGCCCCACCTGAGTGAGGGGTGAATAACACGGGCCAAGGGGTACATAAACCACCCCAGGTAGCGTGTCAGTGTAAGGACTAGATATCAATCAAGCACCTTAATGACCAAGTCCCCTCCCCCTCCCGCTGTAACACAGCAGGGGCGTCAGAGACATACAAATGATGAATAATTAAATATTTACCTTCTGCTAGTCCTTTACTACTTAATTTATTTGCAACTCTGTCTTCCAATTATGCTCTTCACTTATCTGACTATCTGTCAATTCATTTTGTTTCCTCGTCACTCTCTTCGTCTATCTGTTATCTGCTTCCGATCCCCACTCAGTCACTTTTTCACTTCTCTTCCCCCCACCTTTAGATCGTTGACCTAATGGCTGATTGTTACTCCTATAAAATTGTCCCGATAGTGTCCAGTAGGGCTTGAAATCCTCCAAAATATTCGGAGCTTGACCCACTGACATTGCCAAGTATACAAAATAAAAGTAACAACAACAACAACAACACCTGTCTCTCTTTTTTCACTCTCCTCCTCTCTACCTGTCCCTCTGTCCCTTCTCATCCCTCTCTCTACCCGTCTCTCTTTCCCCTCTCTACCCGTCTCTCTTTCCCCTCTCTACCTGTCTCTTTCCCCTCTCCCCTTCTCTCTCTTTCCCCTCTCTCCCTGTCTCTCTTTCCCCTCTCTACCCGTCTCTCTTTCCCCTCTCTCCCTGTCTCCCTTTCCCCTCTCTACCCGTCTGTCTTTGCCCTATCTCCCTTGTTACATCCCCGTCTCTCTTTCCCCTGTCTACCTGTCTCTCTTTCCCTTCTCTACACCTGGGCTACCTGTCTCTGTCCCCTCTCTCCCTGTCTCTCTTTCCCTTCTCTACACCTGTCTCTTTCCCCTCTCCCCTCTCTACCTGTCTCTCTTGTCCCTTTCTCCTCTTCTCCACCTGTTGTTTGTTTCCCTCTCTCCCCTTCTCTAACTTTCTCTCCTTTCCCTCTCTCTACATGTCTCTTCTCCCTCTCTCCCCTTCTCTCCCTGTCTCTCATTTCACTCTCTCCCACTGCCACTCGTCAATGCCTGCACCCCAGCACGCGTACAACTGCAAGCATGTCTGCACCACCACCCACCCCACCTGTTAAAGCACTGAACAGATGACAGATGTCACGGAAAACTCACTAAATTGTCCCAACCTCACCACCACCGCCGCCCCTTACACTTAAACACAGCTTTCCCCTCCTCCTCCAACAATTAAATAATTAATTAACCACCCGCCAATGAAATATGGCTCACACCCTTCACCGAAAAAAATGGGGTGGACAGAATGAGGAACTAAGGGGTTATTTATTTAACTATAAATTAATGCATTGAATGTATGGCTTCGTTCAAGATACAGTAACACCCATTCATGTGGCCTCCCTCTACGATCTGGACATGTCGCCATAATGGACAGTCATCACCAGTCCCTCTACTGATCCAGACATAGTGCTATTCAGTCCAGGCCCAAATTGAGAGAGTCCCTTCAAACGAAGGGAAAGCCTCTATAATTAAGCCTTATAATTCCATTAAGACAGAAACATGTCATTCTATTCCCATTGAAATGCTGAGTCCTAGGCCAGGAAACCGATTAGCGAAGTAGGCTGACATACCATTTTTATCTGATCTGATAGTTTGGATCTAGAGTGAATTGCTGTTGTAGACATAGCAGTAAATTGTAATGGACTTAATGTAAATATGATACAGTGCCAACATGATATAATTTGTTTAACGATTTCTGCCGCCTTTGGGAATTAAACAAAATATTCCTCCTGTGACAACCCAGGTGAAGTAGTTATGCTGGATCATTCAGAACTTCCTACAACATGTCGCTACTCATGTCTGATGCACTCCTTAACTGAGCTGCGGGCCAAACTGAGCGACCAGGACCGCCTTGTCCCCAACTGGGCGACCGGGACCGCCTTGTCCCCAACTGAGCTACCGGGACCGCCTTGTCCAACTGAGCTACCGGGACTGCCTTGTCCAACTGGGCTACCGGGACCGCCTTGTCCGACTGGGCTACCGGGACCGCCTTGTCCGACTGGGCTACCGGGACCGCCTTGTCCGACTGGGCTACCAGGACCGCCTTGTCCGACTGGGCTACCAGGACCGCCTTGTCCGACTGGGCTACCAGGACCGCCTTGTCCGACTGGGCTACCAGGACCGCCTTGTCCGACTGGGCTACCAGGACCGCCTTGTCCGACTGGGCTACCAGGACCGCCTTGTCCGACTGGGCTACCAGGACCGCCTTGTCCGACTGGGCTACCAGGACCGCCTTGTCCGACTGGGCTACCAGGACCGCCTTGTCCGACTGGGCTACCAGGACCGCCTTGTCCGACTGGGCTACCAGGACTGCCTTCAACATGTGTTATTTCACAGATAAATTACACCACTTGCTTTGATTAAATCCTAGCATCCAACACAATGAAACAAGGAAAGTTTTATTATTTATTTATAAAATCAAAGTTTTACTACTATCATTATTTTAATATTTGTATTGCTACAAGGTGGGGCAGATGCCTAACAAGAGCACCACTAGGTTGCACTAGTGCAGCTCCATGGAGACTGGTCCCCGGGCAGTGCTTCCTGCCAAGGCATGCACGTGATTTGCCTGGTTCCCTGGCTGTCCTTGGGTCGGTGAGTGCAAAGTTAGGAAGCAGAGTGGGTGGGGCTGTCTCTGGTGGGTGGAGAGAGAGACAGAGGGAGAAAGAGACAGAGGGAGAGAGGGAAAGAGAGAAAGAGAGATACAGAGGGAGAGAGAGGAAGATATAGAGAGATAGAGAGAGAGAAAGAGACAGAGGGACGGAGAGATAGAGAATGGGGAGATAAGAGAGTGAAAGAGAGAAAGATATAGAGATAGAGAGAAAGAGAGAGAGGGAGAGAGAGGGAGGAGAGAGCGAGAGAACGAGAGATAGAGAGGGAGGAGAGAGAAAGAGAAAGAGAGAAGGAAGAGAGAGAGTGGGGGAGAGAGAAGGAAGGAAGGAGAAAGCGAGAGAGAGGCCTGATATAATAAACACCTGTAGGTCTACAAGTGATAATTATAAATTATATTATTATAAATATACTAAAGATGAAGTCTATGGTGTAATATCTTGTGATTAGCCCTATATGTAGAAGCGTTGATCATATATGTGAGATTCCGTACCACGAAACTATGTCAATCATATCTATCATATTCTGATTTGAATGTTAACCTGCACAAAGTTCATTACCTATAAAGAGAGAATTTGACCGGATTTCGCTTTCTATTCCATATCATCAAGTATTTCCGTATTCAAAATGGCGCTTATTTACCGTTTTACCCTCCATATCATGCAGATATGAGATAAGATAATCTAAATATACCAATTATATCTATTCTCATAATATTAGGATATAAAAGATACATACGGTAATTGAGATAATAGATAAGATAAATGAAAAGAGGTTATCGCTGGAGATCTAGAATTATTAAATGAGAGGAGATTAACCCAAATATTATAAATTAAAAACCTCAGAAACGCTTAACCTTAAACCTTTGCTATCAGTGTTTAACTCAGTTAACGTGGTAGTTCAAAACGAGCACCTAATATTTCAGTATACAGTTATGGGTTAGATTTTCAGAAAATGTACAATTGACATCAATAAACATTTAGTAAATTCTGCTTAATTAGACTGCAATTTGGTCAATACTTGGTAAATTCGAGTATATTCGGCATTGCATTGTTTCTAGCAATCTGTTTGGTTAAGTTAAACTGTATTTTGAACTTTATTTTCGTCTGAAATTTGGGTTATTTGAGAAGATTGGGGAAGTTGAATTGTACATTTTGTGAAAATCTGACCCGTATGATGATTCAATCTCGTTGTTTTCTAGCCTGAGGCTAGAAAAGTCATGAAATATTGAGGAGTGTAGTACATCACGATATAATATAGAGTGGAGAATACAAGGCCTGGCCCGCAGGCCGCCTCAGCCACGACAGCTATAGACTGCAACAATACAGTGGGGGTATTTTGTTTCACATTTAAAATTTTACATTACTCCTGAAGAAAGGCAAGTAAGCCCGAAAGTCTAGAGTTTAAATAAACAACAACATCAACTTTATTAAGAGCCTTTCTATATCAACATCGATTACATCTCCGGTTCCCCCGATATACAGCGCTATCTACTTCCCCACTATTAAAATTTTGGAGTTTTATTCATAGTAATAATATATATATATATGTGATGTGTTACAGAGAAATGAGTCACAAGTCGCAAAAAAATGGATTTTGAGATACCATCATATTTGAAAAGATGACATCAAACAGATTCCAATGATGGTAAGGACATCTAAGTAGTATTTCTAGATTTTATGTTTGATATAATATTACTATTAAAATTTTGGAGTTTCATTTCTAATAGCGGAATTCCACTAGAGGAAAATCGGCGGCAACAATTTCTTTTGTTGCCCACTAACAGCAGTTCATTTCATGTTTGCAATGAAAACGCAAATGGAGGAGTATCAGATGTGTTGCCACATTCTCTAACTGTTGTTTCTGTGTGGAGATTTGTTGCAACAAATTAGTGGGCAACATTGGGAGTTTGAACATGGTTAAATGAAAAATACTATTGTTCAATTTACTTCAGCTTCAGGGTAAAATATGAAAAGAACAGATCGGGTATATGCCAAGGAAAGCAATAGTTAAAACGAAGTTTTTTTTACCAGTAAAAGATTTTGAAAAGTAAGAATAAAGTTATAATGGAGTGATGTACGTACACTGGAAAACTTCACCCAGAAATGACAACGAGAATCTTTTTAGGTTCGTTCCACTTTCTAACTTCAAGACATATTATGCTTCTTCAAACGAGCTTCTAAATTAAGGGAATTACAGATAAATGAGTCACACGTCGCAAAAATGAATTTTGAGATATTATCATATTTGAAAAGATGAGATCAATCCGATTCCAATGATAGTAAACAATATAGGACATCTAGTAAATATTTCTATATTTTAAGTTTGATATTTTTCATTTTTGAATAAAGAAAGTTTGCAATATTTCTGGGTGGACAATTACTAGTAAAATAGGTAAATATACTCCATATGATGACCTTAGCAATGCATATATTTATTTAAATTAGTTACATATAGTCATACGACTTCAGGGGCTAGACACCCACAGTATTAGAACATTCCTACAAAGAGATCCTGTGAATGAAACACTTAAAAAAATATCAATTTTCCTGAAACACATCATATCATATGAGTCTAGACAAACCGACAGGAGTTCTATCATTATCTTACCCATTACAGGCCAATTGGACACGTTAAGGTGGTACAGAACACACTTCACAGAACATAGAAGGAAAACATTTATATCTTATCTGTTTCAACAATTATTGTCATCTCCATGTAGGACACTCACCTAAAAATCAAATAGAATAACATTATTATATCAGAATTACAATGATATTCGAAGTAAATTCAATCTACATTTTTTTTATTCAGAAGTGAAAATAAAGGCAGCGACGGGAGAGAGAGAGAGAGGGGGGGGGGAGAGAGAGAGAGAGAGAGGGAGGGTGGAGAGAGAGGGGGTGGAGAGAGAGAGGGTGGAGAGAGAGAGAGGGAGAGGGTGGAGAGAGAGGGGGGGGGGAGAAAGAGAGATAGAGAGAGAGAGGGTGGAGACAGAGAAAGAGAAAGAGGGTGGAGAGACAGGGAGTGAGAGGGAGAGACAGGGAGGGTGGAGAGAGGCAGGGGGAGGGTGGAGAGACGGAGAGAGGAAGAGAGAGAGACACATCAATTAGTGATTGAGACAGAGAGTGGTACAGAGTGTAAAATAATACACCAAATACACTGAATACAGGGCTTATTTATTTATTTATTTATTTATTTATTTATTTATATATTTATTTATTCATTTTTATTATTTTGTGGTATCTTTGTGGTCTATTCCCAACCTAGGGGCTTATTTCTTAATTCAGGATCACAAATTCTCAAACTTTTATCATCCCATATTCTTGTATTATCAAATTCTAATGGTCCATGTTTAATGCTCGCATATTGTAATCTGTTGTCAGCAAGGGATTAAGGAATTAATTTAAGATAAAGTAACTAAATATACTACATTAGATGACCTTAGAAAAACACAAGGATATATTTAATACACTGTCTTGAAATTTGATACATGTATTCAAATGACTGAAAGCGCAAGATATCCCAAAGATGAGAAAATTCCTACAAAGAGATCTTGTGAATAAAACACTTTGAAAAATATCAATATTTCGACTTGCGACTCATTTTCCCTGTAACACATCCCATATAATCTGTAGTGAGCAAGGGATTAAGGGAATGCACCGATGATCAGAGTAAGGTGGAAGGGAAGCACTGATACATATATGGATCGGATTTTCAGAAAATGTACAATTCAACTTCACCAATCTTCTCAAATAACTCAAATTTCAGACGAAAATAAAGTTCAAAATACAGTTCAACCTAACCAAACAGATTGCTAGAATCAATGCAATGCCGAATATACTCGAATTTACCTAGTATTGACCAAATTGCAGCCAAATTTAGCAGAATTTACTAAATGTGTACAGCTGCCAATTGTACATTTTCTGAAAATCTGACCCATATATATATAGGTAGGTCAGCCCCCTCCCTCACCCCCCCCCCCTGCCCCTCCTCAACCGCTACCATCTGTGGGCACTGTGGTCACCTGTGACTGCTGGACAGTAAGATACTAAGGGCACCAGCTGGACAGGTCACAGTAGAGACTGACCACTATCATTGGATCCTTGACCATTCATACACACACCACATACCCCCCATTCATATATTATACCAAAACACAGGGCGAATTTTTAAACCTTTTCTGCGAAATATATCATAAAAATGATTCTGCGTTAGAGAATGGACGGCAACAACTGTCGATCTGACTTTTTCTCACTAATAATGCGGTATTCAACGTTGTAAAAACGTTTTTAATATCGACATTTTTACATGTTATTGTTCTATAGCTATAGCTATAATCAACCCTAAAATATTTCATTTTTGCTAATCCTCGACAAGTTCAATAAAAAAAACAAGTTCAATAAAAAGGCAGAATATCCTTCTTATACATGCAAGTATTTCTCATTTCTATATATATACAGGTTAACTAACGAGTTGATTGAAGGAGCGTGAATATATTGCACGAGTTGCGTAGCAATCAGTGCAATATTCTAAGGGACTGAAACCAACGAGTTAGTTAACAGATTTATTATACATGCTTTCAATCATGAAAATAATCCGCAAGTTGGAGAATCTACAATATTTACACCCCAAAAATCACACTTGAAAATGTCTTAAATACGAAAAAAGAATCATTTTAAAAATAACATTAATTATCTTATCAGGGAGCAAAGACGTTTGTCCATAAATGTTCATATTTGTTAGTTATAAAACAAATAGTGGACTCTTGTTATGAGAGCAAACAGCTGGCATGTGTCATGCAATATCATTCTGCTTTGAAGGCACAAATTTGAGCACATGTCATATATAATATACTCGTGAACTTTCTGTACTGAACGTCAAGGGACCTCCCATGACATTCTAGTGATCCATTTTTTATATAAATAAAAACATTCACAGAATTTCGGAGTTTCAAAACAAAATATTTTGGAATAGACTAAAGCAATTATCAATTTTTAAAAGGTTTCTATTCCGAAGACTGAAGCATTTCGAGCTAGAGTCGTATTTTTTTTTACAGATCTGGGTGTAATTGAAATTAATTCATGAATTTACTAAGTGCAAAAAGTACAAATAAAGGCAAAAGAAAAAAAATAGGTTGCAGTGATCTCTAATTCCAGAAGTTTCATAGGGACATGAGTCAGACCTTAACATTTCAAATATATAAAAATAAATAAAAATAAAAGAGCTCTTTTAAATTGTCTGAGTACATGGGAGCACTTTGTAAACATAAGAAGCAAGATAGGATGATGCATGAAGTCTGTGGTTAAGGGTCAGATCGCCTAGAAATGTACAATTGGCAGCTCTACACATTTATGAAATTCTGCTGAATACGACTGAAGAATGATAAATACCAGGTATATCTGAGTATATTTTGCATCGAGTTGATTCAAGGGATGTGTTTGGTTATATTGAATTGTGTTTTGAGTCTCATTTTTGTATTAAATACGGGTTATTTGGGAGGGTTTCTGAATGTGAATTGTGCATTTTCTGGAAATTTCACCCACATACATCAGCAGGGAGAATAGATATTACATCAGCGTAGAAACAGTGAGTCAAGGAAGGTAAGGAGAAACTGCGCATTGACTTCTTTTTCTTCTGTCTGCCCCTTCTGTCTGCCCCCACCCCAACCTCTCTGTCCGTCTTTCCCTCACTTCCTCCCTCTGTCTGTCTGCCCCCCTCCCGTCTTTTCCTCTCTATGTCTCTCTGCCCCCTCTCTCCCTCCCTCGATCTGCCCTGTATCTCTCTTTTCCTTCCTCTGTCTGTCTGCCTCTCTCTTCCTCCCTCTGTCTCTCTGTCTTACTCTTTACCTCCCTCTGTCCGTCTGTCTATACATGTCTGTCTCTCTCCCTCCCTCTATATGTTTGTCTCTCTCCTCCCTCTATCCGTTTGTCTGCCTCTCCCTCTCCCTCGTTGTAGCTGTCTGTCTGTCTCCTTCCTCTCTATATATGTCTACCTGTCTCTATCTGTTTGTCTGTCTCTCCGTCCCTCTATCTGTCTGTTTATCTCTTCTCACTCTGTCTCTCTCTCTCTTCACTCTGTCTGTCTGTCTCCCTCCCTTTCTACACACAGTTGAATTGTGCACGCAACACATGGTTATAAATAATATCAAAAACAATAATTACTGTTTTTAGAATAATTGTTATAATAATCGACGGTTGTATTATAAGTGAAAACACACAAATACCACAATCCGTGTTGTTTTAGGTGAGTTTATCAGGTCGAGAACTGGAGGTAAACACAGCGTGTTCCAACCTGTCTTTTTGTACCTCCATCATGGGCGCATGATCTGTATAGGTTAATTAGGGAGGTTCAGCAGGTCTTACAGGTTTACGTAAACGTAAACGTATCCGTATCTCTGATATAGAAACATGTTAAAAAGAAGAAAGAGGTTCGGGAAAAACGTAATGTACCATATCAAGCAAAATGTTTCATCTCACAATTTATTTTTCATACTTGAAAATGCGACGTAAAGATACGGATACGGGTACGTAATTGAGATAGGTTTGCTTGCAGAACCTCCCTATTCTCTCTGTATATATTGCTCTATCTGTGTGAATTAGTGAGAGTGTTGTGGGGACAGTAGTCGTTGTTACTGAGTGATGATAGCATGTGGAGAGGAGCATGTGAGTGAGCATGGCATGTCAGTCAGTGCATGTTAACCCTGGTCACCCCCCATTCCACCTCTCCTCACTCTCCCACCCTCCCACCCAGATAGACCCAATATAGATGGAGTCAACACAATAAGGGCTTTTTGCAATGCTAATTCACTGGGTAACTACTAGGTTCTGTATAATAGGTTGTTCGGCAACATAACAGGTGAGTGAGTGAGTGAGATTGGTTGCTTTACGCCCTTATCAACACATTGAAGGTTATATCAAGGGCGAGAGAGCTGAGAGGGAGGCAGTTTATGATCATACCCAGGAAATAGAGATAGAGAAGTAGGGAGAGAGAGACAGAGAAAAGAGACAGAAAGGCAGTTTATGATCATACCCAGGAAATAGAGATAGAGAAGTAGGGAGAGAGAGACAGAGAAAAGAGACAGAAAGGCACTTTATGGTCATACCCAAGACCATTCGGCAACATAACAGAGAGGACAACGGTTGGGCAGTTTGGTTCGAATTTGGACATTATGGGTCAGATTGTCAGAAAATGTACATACAATTTTACCAATCCTTTCAAATGACCCAAATTTAAGTGAAAAGTGACGTTCAAAATGCAGTATAAACACAATGAAAGAGATATTTTTAAACAAGACAATGCCAAAGATACTCTGATATACCCATTATTTATAATTTTTCTGTTTAATTTAACAGAAGTTTGTAGAGCTGCCGATAGAGCAGCATTTTCTGAAATCTGACCCTTTTAAGGGAAAGATTATTTATAAATATTTTGTGTATGATTATTATACCTATATTGTTGCAATGATACTTCCTAGTTTGTGCCTCAGAACAATTCAGTTTTAAACGGATGGTCCCATGTTAAAGTTGGGTGATGATATACTTATGGGTCAAGTTTTCAGAAAATATACAATTCACCTTCGCCAATCTTTTCAAATAACCCAAATTTCAGACGAAAATAAAGTTCAAAATACAATTCAACCTAACCCAACAGATAGCTAGAATCAATGCAATGCCAAATATACTCGAATTTACCTAGTATTGGCCAAATTGCAGCCTAATTTTGCAGAATTTACTAAATGTGTACAGCTGTGAATTGTACATTTTCTGAAAATCTGACCCTTCCTTGGATTATGCACCAGTGCACCAGCAGGCCGTAACTGGAGGTAATTAATCATTTAATCATTAGGTCATTACTGCCCCTGGATCGTTATAGTTAGATATTAATAGCGCCTAGTATTTGCTACATGTTCATCTTCCGGTCGAAATATTTCCTAGCTAGCTTTTCATATACTGTCTCATATTAGTCCATTGTTTCCATTCGTTGCTACATAGTAGCTCTCATCTCATAACCATACCCAACACTGTTAGTCTTAAGATTTTTATTTTTTCGTTTTTCTCTGTGTAACAAACCCATCTATTATTGTAACGACCTAATGCAAGTAAGACGGCATTCACAGGAAGACCTGGCTGTAAAGTCAGACCTGTCCAACCAAGTTGTAACAACATCATCGATTACAATAAAAGAATTTTTGAATTGAATTGAATTGAATAATGAATAGCCTCAATATTAGAAGTACTTTCCCTGGGATTACTGATACAAAAAGGTGGCAAATATTGGGGTGGCAAATATCAATATATTTTTGTATTTAATATTTCTTATTCAGCCAATATAATTATGTAACTGGTACATTATTCTCAGTAATTACTGATTCTCACTACTACTCAAACAATCTAGTATCCTTGTGTCATTATTTACTCATTCATAGTTAGACAAAAATGGAAATATATACGATTATACATAAGATTACGAACAGGGTCGTTAAAACCATCACCACCATGCTGTTTTCAAGAAACCTGACATTCCATTATTATCATTACTACTCGTTTAACAATTTCGCACATATTCCAACTAAATTTGAATATATATGAATAATCGTCAAAAAGGACATTAGATTTATATCTAATAAGTGTCCATACTAAAAAGAAAAGACCTATAGTAACCCTAGAACAGACCAACAACACCCCCCCCCCCCCACCACCACCACTATCACCCCTCCCTCGCAACACAGATTATCATGCTAGGCTACATATATGGGCCACACAACCCAAACCCCCTTAAACATGGGTAATACTTCATATAGTTCTTACTAACTTAACCCATGTTTTATTCTATGATGACTTGGCTTCGTGAATCATTATCATATCTTGTGAAATCTTAAGGCAACACTTGAAAATGTGTTATTATAGGTTTTAAGTGTTTGTTTCAAGCCAAGTTTCTGCTTTTTTGATTTATTGTTGAATCATAGGTTTCAACTCAAGGCAATCTTTGCTGAATCTGTGTCTTTGTATCTCAGCTGTTAAAAACTCAAGGCACCATTTATCTCAAATTCTTATAATTAGTTTAATGCTCTTTACAGACTCGGGACAATGTCTATTTACATAGTTTTAGTTGGGAAATATTTTCTGTTTTCTATTTTCTATCTATTTTTGAAGTTATGCATTGCTCGAAACTTAAGGTCATTCTGACCTATTTGAGCCGTTGTCTTTTTCAGTATTTGAATACCTTTCATACACTTTAAGCTTTTAAAAACTTTCACTATTGACTTTCTTCATTATATGGGTTCGTTTGGGGCATTGAATCTCTCCCATATCTGCTTACAAAGTTAAGGCGATAATAGATAGCTTTTGTCTAAGTTATCGAATTTGTATTATTGTTTGTAAGCTTAAAGCTTTTAAAAACTCCTATTTATATTTGCCTATTTGACTTCTTAATTTCAATTTCTTGTATATATGTTTTTTTATTTAAAAAAAAAGAAGAAAAATGTTCTTTTATTTAGAGTATAATAGAAAAAAACCAATGTGGTTCAGCTTCATGTTGAAATCAATTTAACATATATATCAAGCAAATAAACACAACTTTTGTCTTCCTTTTTACACCAAACAAAAACATTTCTTCAAAAGAGTACATAGATTATACACTTTTTAAGAGTACATAGATTATAAACTTTTTTCTTTTTTTTAAGATTTTATTTACACTTAGTTAGCAATTATCCCAGTTGCCCAGACTCTTCTAATGCGCCAGGTTTACAATAAGACAAAACGCTTTATTCATTATCTATGAACAAAATCATTTGCTAAGCAAATTTCTGGGTCAGTTAGAACAGTGGAGTGCTGGTTGTATTTGGGACAGGAGGATTAAAGGCGAGGATATGTGAGGTGATGTGAAGGAGTGGGTACCTGAGTGTGTGTTCCTTCTAGCCCAATGCATTGGTAGGTCAAGGGAACAGACAGGGTTTCACACAGCAGGAGCGGCTAGCTCTATTGGCGAATGTTGACATGCTGGTTCTACCATACAGTCTAGGCCCAAAGTTAAGAAAGTCCCTTCAAACGGAGGGAAAGTTTTTTGGAAAAAACTTTTTGATATTGATAAGATGTAAAGGATAGTTCAGGCTAAAGCAAGGAATTGCCTCTACAGTCTAGGCCCAAAGTTGAGAGAGTCCCTTCAAACGGAGGGAAAGGTTCTCGCCTTAAACCGCAAAGTGCCATTATTATTCCATCAAGACCGCAAAATGTCATTATATTCCCATTAAAATGCCGAGTTCTAGGCCAGGAAACCGATTGGCGAACTAGGCTGACATACCATTCTTATCTAGAGTGTATACCTAGAGTGTATACAATATAACTGAACTAACTTTAATTAAAACTCCCCTGTCATATATGCATTATGATTGAGTGGAGGTCGTTGGGTGAGTGAGTGGGCGAGCAGTAGAAGGAGGGAGAGCTAAAAGTGATAGGAGAAAGAGAGAACACATTTTATAGAGAAAGAGAGACAGAGAAAGAGACAGAAAAAATTGAGCACCAATAAAACAACGAGAAAAGAGTAATATTAAGTTATGTTGGTCGTCAGTAAAGAGTGAGTGAGTGGGTGAGTGAGTGAGTGAGTGAGTGAGTGAGTGAGTGGGTGAGTGAGTGAGTGAGTGAGTGAGTGAGTGAGTGAGATGAGTGAGTGAGTGAGATGAGTGAGTGAGTGAGTGGGTGAGTGAGTGAGTGAGTGAGTGAGTGAGTGAGTGAGTGAGTGAGTGAGTGAGTGAGTGAGTGAGTGGGTGAGTGAGCGAGCGAACGAGCAATAGAAGGAAGGAGAGCTGGATGGATTTTTGATGTGACAAGCTCTTAGGAAGAAATTTTGTTGACATATTGAATAAATATCTATTTTATCCACACAAAAAAGTGATGGGAGAGAGAGAGAACAAATTGTATTGAGAAAGAGTCAGAAAATAAGCACAAAAAACAGAAGAGATTATTATAAAGTTAAGTTGGACGTCAATAAATGGGTCAGATTTTCAGAAAATATACAATTCGCGTTCACCAATCCTCTCAAATAACCCACATTTAAGGCAAAAATCAGGTTTAGAATACAGTTCAACATAACCAGACATGTTTATTGAATGAATACTATACAGAATATACTCAGATATACCTAGTATTTATCATTTTTCACTCTAATTCAACAGAATTTGAGAGATGTGTAGAACTGTAGATTGTGCATTTTCTAATAATCTGACCCAAATAGTGAGTGAGTGAGTGAGTGAGTGAGTGAGTGGCAGGAGATAGATAGGATCACTCCACCCTGCTGCCCACAAGTATAAATACGCCTCACTGGTCAAACAATCTCGACCCCCACCCCCACACGCTACCCTTAACACCCTCATACATAACCATTCACTCACTGACGAGCCCCATCCATCCTAAGTGATGTGTTTCAAGAAAATGAGTCACAAGTCGCAAAAATTCGTTTTTGAGATACCATCATATTTGAAAAGATGAGGTCAAGCCGATTCCAATGATATTAAACATTAGGAGATTCAATAAATGTTTCTATATTGAAAGTTTGATAGGACTTTTATTTTTTATTTTTTTATTTTTTATTTTTTTATCAGTCCCACTCCCCCTCAGCTCTCCCTTCTCTTCTCTCTCTTTCCCTGCCTCCTTTCTGTCTCTCCCCTCACTCCTATCTCAACTCCCTCTCTCTCTCCTCTCACTTTCCTCTCTCTCTATTGCAGTTCTTAAGGCCTAGTGTTTAGTGGTTGGATTATATATAAGAGAAAAGGAAAGGGATGTCAAATCTTGACAACCTTGACTTCACGTACATTAGTTCCATTAAGACTACATCATAAATCACAACACTTTTCAATACAATGCACGAGAGGAGCGTTTTATAAAAAAAAAAGTGTCAGGTCGCTGACCGATACACTTTCTGTGACATTGTTCACTCATTTTGACCCTAAACCATTGACCACAATCAGGGGTTTGCATTTGGACACTGATCGGATCAGTAGAGCAATGCTAGCTATACTATCAAAGAAAAAGGAAACTAATTTTAACTAGATTGCTTGAGTTTTATCTCTCTACAACCTCTCTCTCTGTCTCTCTGTCTCTCTCTCTGTCTCTCTCTCTGTCTCTCTGCAAGAGTAGGAATGACATCAAGGGGAGGGTGGGGGTGCTCTTGGAAAGGTGCCGTGGGTTTGGACCCATGCAGTAGACATTTGTATATGAATATCTGCTTACCATTGAGTATATATAAATTAATGTAAGAGTTTCCTGGTAAGGGCCAGTTTTGAAATCTCAAATGTAATTACACATCAGATATTGAATGGATTTGAATTGAGGTTGTAATGATTACGTTTATATATATCAAATAACACTAGATGTTTGAATTTAAACTTTTTTTCTGGATTTTTATTTCTCGATAAGACGTCAGCAAGGCTGGCATGCGTTTTGTTAATGATGTAAATGTGATTGGCCTTAAAATGAAATAAAAATATCCAATTTCCAATTCTTATATTATTTTTAGTGAACATAGACACATTCATACAGTGCCACATACAAATCCGCTATACCTGATAGAGAGGTGTACTCGTTGAGTCAGAAGATTGAGTGAAAGTGGGTGAGTGTGAGCATGTGTTTTAACATACCTACACATGGCGCATTAACAACCATTAATACATGTATATTGGGAAACCACAACATAACATGTTTCTGTGGTGAAGAAGGTCGTAGCTGGTCAACGGTCCAGAAATACACTTATATGATAGGTGAAATCGCCAGAAAATATACAATTCGTACAATCCTATCAAATAACGCAAATTTAAGACAAAAATGACTTTCAAAATTCAGTTCAAACTAACCAAACAGATTGCTAGAGCCTAGAATCAATGCAATGCCGAATATACTCGAATTTACCTAGCATTGACCAAATTGCAGCGTTATTTAGCAGAATTAACTAAATGTGTACAGCTGCCAATTGTACATGTTCTGAAAATCTGACTGATATTGTGGGGGGGGGGGCGCGGGGGGGGGAGTAAAATTTAAATTCTAGAAAGTGGGTGAATGCTATCATGTGTTTTAACATACCTACACACGATGCCTGTGCATTAATATTGGGTTGTGAAAACCACAACATAACATGTTTCTGTGGTGAAACAGGTCGTAGCTGGTCAATGGTCCAGAAACACACTTATATTGTGTGTCGGTGGGTGGGTGGGTGGATGATTTAAGTTCTTTTATGAACGCATTATGTACATAGTGCACATTATGTGCTATACATGTAAAATAACAATGAATATCAGCATAAAAAATATAGGGATAAAGATCTCCTTCTTGCAATGACAGTGTATTAAATATATCCTTGCGTTTCAAAGGTCATCTTATGGAGTAGATTTAGTAACTTTACTGATATTTGTTTATCCAGAAATATTGCAAACTTTTTTTCAAACATAAATGTATCAAACATAAAATATAGAAACACGTCTTAGATGTCCTTCATGTTTACCATCATTGGAATCACCATGATCTCATCTTTTCGAATATGATAATATGTCTAAGTCCATTTTTAGCGACGTGTGACTCATTTTGCTGTAACACATCACATATCATATTTGGAGAAAGCTAATTAAAATGTAATTTTAGTTGAGATGAACTCAAATCATGCATGCCTCTTATATTTATTTTGTCAGGGACTTTTTTAATGCTCAAGTTTAACCAAAATTGTCGACGCATATATATATATTTGTTAAAAATAAAGAAAAAGTCGTGGACGAATAACATCGTGACATATGTAAGCAAGCTTATCAATATTCATAACGAAGTCAACGGTTGAAAAATTACCCTTAATCATATATATGACATGTGCTTAGATGCAATCAAAACGAGGGACCCACAACCTCTTAATACGTTAATGATAATGTTTGTAAATATGACTTAATGTGTAGAGAGATCAGTCAGTTGATAGAGTAGAAGTAGCGAGGTGAGGGAGGGAGAGAAGGCGGGGGGGGGAGAGTAAGAGGGGAGGAGTCACAGTTGAGAGAGTGGAAAAGGTCAATACCACCGATATTGTCGCGGCAATATATTTTCCCAAACCAGGGGAAAATGGTCATTGAATAACTCAGGAGAAAAACGTTCGTTGTATTTCAAAATAGACTCCAAATATGTTATACAAGTTGTACTTTTGATTCAAGTTTGCCTTAAAATCTAGTTGAAATGAGGGATATGAGAAGGGGAAGGGCGAACTACACTTACATACAAAGGTCAGATTTTCAGAAAATGCACAATCTACAGTTCTACACATCTATCGAATTATGCTAAATTAGAGTTAAAAGTGATAAATACTAGGTATATCTGAGTGTATTCTGTATTGTATTCATTCGATAAATATGTCTGGTTATGTTGAACTGTATTTTAAACCTGATTTTCGTCTTAAATTTGGGTTATTTGAGGGTATTGGCGAAGGCTGATTGTACATTTTCGGAAAATTTGACATACAATTCTTTGTTAATATGACCTTAAATTGGCGTTATTAATTGTAGTAATTACATTAATCAAGAAACTGCTCTATTATAGACATCTAAATTTAAATGTCAACTCTTCAAAAGGTGATGTCAAATATATTCAAACCTTGATGACAATTATTCAAATTGTCCAAAATCTTACTCAAATTATTGTAACGTTGCTTGAATTCTTTTAATGGGTTCTATGAGAATAGCATGAATTTGTAATTAAACCCAATAAAATTTATCTAAAAAGATGAAAAAAAAAACACAATAAGACGAGCTGGGAATTGCATTTCTCGTTCTTTTAAACTATTGTGAGCTATGGAAAATGAAAAAAAAAGAAGAAAAATCAAAAAGGAAATATAGGAGAAATTCAGTGTGATGAAAATAATGAAGAGGACCAATCAAAATGAAGGGGAATTAGGAGAAGGGTCAGATTTTCAGAAAATGTACGATTGGCCGCTCTACACATTATGCTAAATTCGACTGATAAGTGCTTAATACTACCTATATCTGAGTATATTCAGTACTACCTTAATTCAAAGGGTGTGTTTGGTTATGTTGAATTGTATGTTGAGTCTCATTTTTGTATTAAATTCGGGTTATTTGGGAGGATTTCTAAATGTGAATTGTGCATTTTCTGCAAATTTCACCCAGGAAGAAAGAGAGCAGGTGGTACAGACTTTATCAATGTGGCGGTTCACCACAAGAATTCCAATTTAGGGGGTACATTTTAAGAGAATGTATTCATGCATTTTTAATAATACCGGAATCAATTTTTATCGTACATGACATGATTGCTTCTTTTCATGATAGAGTTATAAGTAAATTAAAGTTGCCTTGTACAACGGGAAATTTGATGTTAGCAATTTGGGTATCAGATAGGCAGCACATATCGAATTTTATTTTGGATAACCACAAACTAACAATAGGGCTTTAAGAATATAGAGAGTGAATTATCAGTTCAATTTAAATCAGAAACACTCAAAAAAATGATATTTAGAAAAATGTCTGTAGTAGAACAGAAATATTTATGTTGACTTTGATCTCACTCTAATTTACTTGAGTTATTCTAGTATTGGAAGGTTAATGTAGACTTTAAAGATTAAAAAAAATCAAAAAATATAGGGCCCAGCTCACTAGAACTGAATATTCAGTAGAAGTTGTTTAAAGCCTGTTGATACTGTTTGATGAAATCACTTGTATGCTGTTATGATTTGGAAATAAACGGGCAAGGCAAAAGCTTTCCCCAAACCGTAAAACCACCATATGGGTGAAACTTCCAGAAACTGTACAATTCACATTTAGAAACCTTCCCAAATAACCCGTATTTAATACAAAAATGAGAGTCAAAACTCAATTCAACATAACCAAACACATCCTTTGAATCAACTCAATGCCAAATATACTCAGATATACCTAGTATTTATCATTTTTAGCCTAATTTAGCAGAATGTACTTAATGTGTAGAGCTGCCAATTGCACATTTTCTGACGATCTGACCCATAAAGTCTAGGTCCAAACCCTCAGATCAGATAAGAATTGTATATCAGTGATTAGACGCCTACTTCGCTAATCGGTTTCCTAGCCTAGGACCCAGCATTCTAATGAGAATATAATGACATTTTTCGGTCTTCATGGAATTAAAATGGCACATTGTGGTTTAGGACAAGACACTTTCCCTTCGTTTGAAGGGACTCTCTCATCTTTGAGCCTCAGCTTTGTTAACACTGCCTCAACCCAGAGGTCCTACTATAAACCACAGAGACTATGCCCTGGGGTGAACTGGGTTTATTGTATGAATGATATGAAAGTATATTAGGGATAATTGTGATATTAATTACTGGGGAGGGAATTAAGTCGGGCATAACTCATACACCAGGTGTGTATGTATGTTGCTATACCTAGATAGGAACGCTGGGACGACGCCATATTATCGCTCACTAATTACATATATATGATAATTTCATAATTCATGTCACCGGTCTACCAGACCTGGCCTTACTCTAGTTTAGGCCATTTTTTGTTTGTGTTTTATATTGTCGCTTATATTATGGGTCTTATATTATATACATACGTGATGCGTTACAGGAAAATGAGTCACACGTCGCAGAAAATGAATTTTAAGTATTTAGTATGCCTGAAAAAAAGGTTAGTGATATTTCTTAATGGTCAATCCCTATAGTAAAGTAGGTACATTTAGTGAAATATACTCTTTTTTTATAGGATAACCTCAGATATATCAAAAACACCGTCATAAAATCTGGGACACATATTCATACCATTGACAGCGCTGAACACCACAAAATATGAAAACATTCTGAGTAAGAGTTCTTGTGAATAAATCACTTTGAAAGATAGCAGTTTTGCGACTTTGTATTTCCAAGTGAAAATAATAACCTTCATTATGTTTAAAATGAAATCATATTTTTCTCCATTTCTTAATGTTTACGGAGAGATGACATTTTAAAGGGATAATGGCCAAGAAGAATCTCTCTTTTTTGTTCTGCCTCCCCTCTCACCGCCCCCTCCACCCATCCCCGCCTACCCACCCTCTCTCTTCTTCTCTCTCTCTCTCTCTCCCACCTGTATGTATGTCTCTTTCTTTCTTCCTCTCTCTCTCTCTCTCCCCGTTTCTATATATCTCTGTCTGTCCGTCTGTCTGTCTCTCTCTCTTCCTCTCCTTCTAAGTAACTCTCTCTCCGTCCCTCATCCCCAGACCTCCCACCCTTTAAACAGACCTTGTAAAGTGCTTGTGTAACTAGAAACCACTATGACACTCCTCTCTTCCTCCTTCTCCCTCTCCTCCACCCATATCTCAGCTCCAAGGCTAGTCACTAAGCCCTATTCTCACCACACACAACTCATCCTAAGTACCCTAGTTCTATAGTGAAGGCCTGGAGTGGAGAGTGATGGAGATATGACTGATTTAGCTGGTGTTGATCAATAGGGATTGAGGAGGGGGGCTTTGATGGTGTCCTTTAGTGTGCCAGGTACCTCTAGACTAACCTTGGGCGTCCGGGGCCAAGTGTGTGAAGGTGGCTTATGGGTCAGATTTTCACAAAATGTACAATTGGCAGCTCTACACATTTAGGAAATTCTCCTAAATTAGGCTGAAAAATGATGAATATCGTGTATATCTGAGTATATTTGGTATCACATTGATTTAAAGTATCAGTTCCGTTATGTTAAACTGCATTTTGAAGCTCATTTTTGTCTTAAATGTGGGTTATTTGAGAGGATTGGTGAAGGTGAATTGTACATTTTCTGAAAATCTGACCCATATACTACTTACATACGGACACAGGCTGAGAAAGGCCAAGTCCGTGTCCAGTGTTTATTATAGATGAAATATGTTTATCTCTTTTGTCAGAAGTATTGAAATAATGTTTATCTCTTTTGTCATAAGTATTGAAATAATGTTTATCTCTTTTGTCATAAGTATTGAAATAATGTTTATCTCTTTTGTCATAAGTATTGAAATAATGTTTATCTCTTTTGTCATAAGTATTGAAATAAATAAGTATTGAAATGAAAATATTATAATGATAATATTAGGCAAAAAAGAATAGGTGACCGTGTGTTTCCGATTTATCTGGGTGAAAACTAGGAGGAGAGGGGGGGGGGCTGGTAACTTTTTGATATTTCTTTTTTATATTTTTTTTAGGAAACCACTTTCAAGGAACGGA
>OW804094.1:18324112-18461974 GCA_942159475.1 Sthenelais limicola
TTTCCACTCTCCCTTCAGCTCTCTCTTTCTCCTCTCTTTCTATCTCATATGTCATGTAATAACAAATCCGTATTCTGGCATAAGTATATTACATATATGCAATTACATGACCAGTTTCAATTACAATACTGACATGGGATCTTTATTTAAAAAAGTGTCTAATACAAACCCCCTATTGCAACACAACCCTTCTAAAGGCAGGGTGTCTAATATACCCTTTACCCCCTACCTTACCCCGACATTATCTATACAGCCTACTACTCAACCTACAGATTAGACCCAAATCAATAAGATTCAGACATAAACAAATTATAGCTAAAGCTAGAGGCAGAACCCATTTATTCTCTCCTATACCAATGGCTGTGCACCTGGGCACCTGTATACCAATAACCCATCAATATCACACCACCCGCAACCCACCTGGCCAGGCACTAAAGGCGGTAGACGCCGCTATATATGGGTGGAAATTTCCAGAAAATGCACAATTCACATTCAGAAACCCTCCCAAATAACCTGAATTTGACTAAAAAAAATTACTCAAAATACAATTCAACATAACCAGACACATCTTTTGAATCAATAAAATACCTAATATACTCAGATATATCTGGGGCTTAGTATGATTTATCATTTATCAGCCTAATTTAGTAGAAGTTACTAAACGTGTAGGGCTGGCGATTGTACATTTGTGAAAATCTGACCCAAATGGGTACTAGTTATTTGGTGCATATTATTGGTCTTACTGGGTGTTTCCTGATAAAGGTGTAACAATGTATTGATCTCTATTGATCATCTATTGGAGATATGTTGGTGGGTGAAATCGCCAGAAAATGCACAATTGACCTTTCCCAATTCTTTCAAATAATCAAGATTTAAGACAAAATGACATTTAAGATGAAGTTGAACATAACCAAACATTTTTTTTAAAACCAACTAAATACCAAATATATTTAGGTATACCAAGCATTGGCCACATATCAGTCCAATTTAGCAGAATTTTACGAAAAGTGTAGAGCTGCCAATTGTATATTTTGTGAAAATTTGACCCATGTATATTATGTTGCGGTAGGGACTTTTTACAGCTTTTTTCTTCGTTTTTGTTTTCACATTATTAACTTTTCTTTTTCTCCCACTTTTCTTCTCTCCCTCTTTTACTAGCGTTTTCTCCAGCCTAATATACTCTTCTCCCTTTAACTGGTACTGGAAAAGGTCACAAAGCTAACGGGAAAAACTACCACAACCAGAAACATAATTCCCACAATCGTACACTAGTGTGCATAATTTATACACAACAAGAGCAAGTGATTCAACTAACATTGAATTATGACCAACGTGAAATGAAGTGATATTATATAGGGTTCACTGTAGCTTTTTAGTTTGAAGTTTTCGGGACACCAACTGTCTAAGAACCCTAAGTAATACTGTTCTAGGCCCAAACCCTCAGATCAGATAAGAATGGTATGTAAGTGATTGGGACACCTACTTCACTAATCGGTTTCCTTGCCTAGGACTCGGCGTTCTAATGGGAATATAACAACATTTTTGCGGTCTTAATGGAATTATAATGGCACTTTGCGGTTTGAGGCGAGAGGATTTCACTTCGTTTGAAGAGACTCTCTCATCTTTGGACCTAGACTGAACACCTCAGTCCCCCACCCCCCTCCTCTACCGCTAATACTCCAGCAGATACCGCCGAACCATCCCCCGGCCTTACCTTGACAGCGGCAGGTAACAGGATGCACACCTTGATTGGAAACCAATCTATAGGTGGGCGGCTGGTAGGCATAGGTGAGGCAGAAGTAGGTGTGTCTATACCACCCACCCCACCCACCTGTACTGCTGTATACTGATGGTCCTATACATACTGTATACCTACTGTACACCTCTTCCTTACACAATACCCCCCAACTATAGCCTTTAAATCTGTGAAAACGTAAATTTATATTTATAAATATATCAGTTGAGCGAAATAAACGCTACCCCGCAAATGTTTCCGCCAGTGTTTTAGTGCAAATTTAAGAATTAGGGATGAAACCAAATACATTTTTAAAAAAACAAAAAAAACAAACCAAACAAACTCTACTTGTGGTCACTCAGGAGGTTTTGCAATGGCAATCTCGTTTTAGTGGTCAGTAATTTCTGTACATTTCCACCTTACTAACCTCCATCTGCCCTCCCTCCAGAATGCAATACAGAAATCTTAATGAAACATGGAAAAGTCAAAACTTAATAATTAATGATATTGAATGTTAATGAAGAAAGCACTTGTTTCAATAATTTCTTGGTCATCTTATGAAAATTATAAAGGCAATTCGATTTGAGGCGAGAGGCTTTCCCTCCGTTTGAAGGGACTCTCTCATCTTTGGGCCTAGTCTGTGTACCCCACTGCCAGTACTCTCTCACTCTTTATGTCTCTCTCAGAATCTGTGTCTGTCTGCTGTCTCTCTCTCTCTCTCTCTCTCTCTCTCTCTCTCTCTCTGTCTCTCTATCTCTCTCTCTCTGTCTCTCTCCATCTCTCTCTCTCCCTCTGTCTCTCTCTCTCTCTCCCTCTGTCTCTTTCTTCTCTCTCTCTCTCTCCCTCTGTCTCTTTCTTCTCTCTCTCTCTATCTCTCTCTCCCTCTGTCTCTCTCCCTCTCTCTCTCTATCTCTCTCCCTCTGTCTCTCTCTCTCTCCCTCTGTCTCTTTCTTCTCTCTCTCTCTCTCTCTCTCTCTCTCTAGTTCTATCTCTCTAGTTCTATCTCTCTATATTTCTCTCTTGCATTTTCTATCTATCTTCTTCTCATTTCCCCAAACAAATTCATCAAATCAGGGAGCAATCCGTCATGGTGAATAAATATTAACAACAGTACTTAAAATTGCAACCACCAATTTCTAAAGCATGATTGACTTCTAGAATTAAAGCAAAAAGTATGAACTTAATTTGAGTTGATTTAAAAAGCGAGTGAAATATTAGGGTGAATAAGATGATGTGTGAGTTTTTGGTGGGATGTTAAGAATGCCCTTTGTGTGTTTACTATTGATTGCATGTTGAATATTTCATTGAGCATTGAAAGTGGGGTCAGGTGAGTGCTAGTCGATGGGGAGGGAGAAGGGTAGGAGAGGGCGGAGAAGGCTGGCTGGGTGGTGGTGGGGTAGAGGTGCTAGAGGCTGCATGGTAGTGGGCTGCTGCCTGTCCCGGGTATAGGGAGAGGCTAATGATAGGGAGGGGGAGGAGGAGGAGGAGGAGGGGGAGAAGAGGTGGAGAAGGGGGAGGGGAAGGAGGAGGGGGAGAAGAGGTGGAGAAGGGGATGGGGGAGGAGGAGGGGGAGGAGGGAGGAGGGGGGAAGAGGAGGGGGGAAGGGGAGGAGGGGGAGGAGGAGGGGGAGAGGGGGAGGAGGGGGAGGGGGAGGAGGGAGAGGGGGAGGAGGGAGAGGAGAAGGAGGAGGAGGAAGAGGAGGGGGGAGGGGGAGGAGGAGGGGGAGGAGGGGGGAGGAGGAGGAGGAGTGGGGGGAGTGGAGGAGGGGAGGAAGAGGAGGAGTAGGAGGGGGAGGAGCAGGAGGAGGAGGGAGTAGGAGGAGGGGGAGGAGGAAGAGGAGGGGGGAGGAGGAGTAGGAGGGGGAGGAGGAGGGAGGAGGAGGAGGAGGGGAGGGAGAGGAGGAGGAGGGAGAGGAAGAGTGGGGGGAGAGGAGGAGGGGAGGAAGGGGAGGAGGAGGAGGAGTAGGAGGGGGAGGAGGAGTAGGAGGAGGGGGAGGAGGAAGAGGAGGGGGAGGAGGAGCAGGAGGGGAGGAGCAGGAGCAGGAGGAGGAGTAGGAGGGGGAGGAGGAGGGGGAGGAGGGGAGGGCGAGGAGGAGGGAGGAGAAGAAGGGAGGAGGAAGGGGAGGGAGAGGAGAGAGGAGGAGGGAGAAGGGAGAGGGGGAGGAGGGGGAGGGAGGCGGAGCAGGGGGAAGCGGAGCAGGGGAGGAGAAGGAAAAGGAAAAGTGCAGGGAGAGGGGGAAAGGGGAGGAGGATGAGAAGGGAAGGTCTAGGTGGAGGAAGAAGTGGGAGAGGAGGAGGAGGAGGGGGGAAGTGAACGGGGAGGGAGGAGAGCGGGAAGTGGTGGAGGAGGAGAGAAAAAACCTTTATATTAAGCTAATTTAAAAGGTGATTCAATTTACTCCATTTTACTCCTACGTTTTGAAAACAAATGTAGAATAATCTATCAAACCAAAAATATACATACGGTAATAGCTGACGCGGAATCACTTGAGTATCACCAAAACAATGAAATGATTAATGTCTAAACACAGATGATTATATGTAACAATGAGTACGGATACACAATTATAATACCCCTGAGGCCAGCTTAAAAACCAAAGAAAAAGATATAACAAATGGTAATTAGGAATAATCAAGCTAAAAAGAGTTATAATCTGGTTTGCTGATGTCAGACAGATTTATATACGTGACACAGCAGCAGACACACGTCGCCAGAGGGTTATATGCTCCTGGCTAATAATGACATTGAGCGATCACTTCACAATAGCCAGCAACTGCAATCTGTAGGTTAAATGTTAAATACTTCCTCGAAGCTTGGAATATTCAGGGAAACTTTCACATCATTTCTAATAAAGGTATCAGTGATGTATATGTGAATGTTTGTTTTTATGGGTGAATTTAACCATCGGTTTCAAGCTTTCTTCAATCACAGAATTGGATTGCCCTGTGGAGGTGGAGGGAGGGGGGAATAACATTTATTGACATCACTTATTGTACGGTTAACGCTCATAATATTCGATTAGACATATTAATTGCTGTGCATAATAACCTTTTTTTGTTTTGTATATAATGCAATAGCAATCTCACCTATCATATAAGTATCTTTATCTTCGAGGGTTAATAATAAAAGAATGCATAACAGAAACTTTAGTGTCTAAATTGTTGTTTTTTTCAAGTAAAATTAAGGTTAGGTTAAAATACCCTAAGAGTATTAGGTAATTCGTTCGAATGTACAAATGAAACGCATGAGATTATAAGCCAAAAACAGATTGAAAAGATATTTATTGATATCAGAATGCCTATTGTGATATGGTATACGTTATTATTTGTTTCCGAAAGAGTTGGGTTGTTTTTTGTGGGTTTGTTTTTATATATAACAAAAAGGGAGATTGGAAATGGAATTGTGGCATAAGGTCTTCCACACTCCCTCCGGGGCATAACATGGAGAAACAGGTCAGGTTTACTGAGGGGAGAAAACCAGGTTAAGTTGGGAGAATAGGGATATTATAGTAGTCCGAGGAGGGAAGGGGGGGGGGGGAGAATGGAGGTGGGGGTGGGGGGAGACTATAGGGGGGGGTAGATGGGGAGGTGAAGGAAATAGGGATATTATAGTAGTCCGAGGTGGGAAGGGGGAGGGGGATAATGGAGGGGGGGGGGGAATGGGGATATTATAGTAGTCTGAGGTGGGAAGGGGGAGGGGGAGAATGGAGGGGGGGAATAGGGATATCATAGTAGTCTGAAGTGGGAAGGGGGAGGGGGAAGGGGATGGGGGAGAATAGGGATATTATAGTAGTCTGAGGCGGGAAGGGGGGAGGGGGAGAATGGAGGGGGGGTAGATGGGGAGGTGTAGGAAATAGGGATATTATAGTAGTCTGAGGTGGGAAGGGGGAGGAGGGTTGGGGGTAGAATAGAGGGAGTGAGAGGAATAGATGAATTTACAGCTATTAAGACAAAAAAGGCTTACTAAATACTCAGAATTATAGCATATAGGACGGAATTCATCAATATTCTGATGCTATAAGTTTATTCAAGAATGTAAAGTACATGTAAAGTCAAATTGGCCGATGGAAAACGGCCGCTAATGAGCGATAATATGTGATGCCACCGCAGAAAAGGATTTCGGCGGCACACCGAAATACAAATGCGAGCTTTTATTAAGGGCCGTGGAGAAAAGAACCGAACGAAATCCGCCAAGATTTGAGTAAAACTATTTTTAGATGGGTTGGAAAAGAATGGAACAAATATCTGAAAATGTTTTTTAACTGATGTTAACTGAGAGTGCAACTTTAACGGTACAACGGTACAAATAGTGATAAATGAAAATATCTAAAATTTCGGTTCATATGCACTTAGTCTTAGAAATAACTGTAGTTATATACATATGTACGCATTGCATGCTGGTCATATTTCTTCCATGTCATATGTCAGATTATTATGGGATGTGTAACTTTGTCACTTCCGTTTCGTGCAAGGCATGACGGGTATGGACTAAAGATGGGTTTCACTCTATATATATAAACTCAATCGCATGTCTTGGGGTAATATTCTCCGCGCATAAATTTTGCCGCGTTCGTGGAAGCAATAACTAACAGCAAAAGTTATGAACTTAACCACTAAATATCTGAAAGGTTTTATGCACATGGACATAAAATGCACCCAAAACCCTACTGAAAGAGCTAATAAAATGTTGCAATTCCAATAAGTATTGATTTTATAATGTTTTTTTAAACATTTCAACATGTCAAACATGTCCGAGGTATGGTATATAGCATGTACTCTATGACACAACTGGCGTCCCTGTGACCCCTATGTAGACATATGACCTTGAGGCAATCGGAGGTCACTCAAGGTCGTTCTTCATTATGAAACAGCCTCAATCCATGAGTGTGACCAAGTTCAAAACCTCAATGCATGGCCGTAATAAAATAGACAATCGGAGCTATTATTACTACTGTGATCTAGACATCACTCCATTTTGTATTGAAATATAAACTTAGCAGTTAACCAGCAGCGCAACAGCAGATCTTATGGGTAAAATCACCAGAAAATGTACAATTCCTATTCACCAATCCTATCAAATAACTCAAATCTAAGACAAAAATGACTTTCAAAATGCAGTTTAACCTAACCAAACAGATTGCTAGAATCAATGCAATGCCGAATATACTCGAATTTACATCTATTGCAGCGTTTTTTAGCAGAATTACCTAAATGTGTACAGCTGCCAATTGTACATTTTCTGAAAATCTGACCCTTATATTGGTTAATTGGGAATTTCAACCAGAGTTTCTTAATGGGGTTGTACATAACTAAGCCCGGTCTTATTGACAGCAATAATGGAAGGAGTAATTACTGAGTAATTACATACAAATGTCCCTTTTTATATTAAAAAAACATATATGTCATTTTCAACATATCTTGCTCTGTAAAACACCCCACTTCAGCAAGAGATCTTGTGAATAAAACAATTTGAAAAACATCAATTTTGCGACTTGTAACTCATTATCCTGAAACACATCACAATTTTGAAGCCAATCCAAACGACTTATCTGACTCCATGACTGAATCAAGTTGATAGAGTAACACTCACCTGAAATAAAAGAGAAACACAAAGGTTAATTAAAGGTCTTAGGTCAAAGATCTGATCAGTCTAGGCCCAAAGTTAAGAGAGTTCCTTCAAACGGAGGGAAAGCCTCTCGCCTCAAACCGCAAAGTGCCATTATAATTCCATTAAGACCGCAAAATGGCATTATTTTCCCATTAGAAAGCAGAGTCCAAGGCCAGAAAACTGATTAGCGAAGTAGGCGTCTGTCTAATCGCTGACATATCATTCTTATCTGATCTGAGGGTCTGTACCTAGACTGCAGAGTCTAGATTACATACAAATGTCCCTTTTATATAAATATGATACAACTTTATATGAAATATATATATATATGGGTCAGAATTTCAGAAAATGTACAATTCGCCTTTACCAATCTTCTCAAATAACCAAAATTTAAGACGAAAATCAGGTTCAAAATACAGTTCAACACAACCAAACAGATTCATTGAATGAATACAATAAAGAATATATTCAGATATACATAGAATCTATCAATTTTTACTCTAATTTAGCAGAATTTGAGAGATGTGTAGAAGTGTAGATTGTGCATTTTCTGAAAATCTAACCCACATTTGTCATTTTTCAACACATCTTCCAGTGTAAAACACCCCACTTCAGCAAAGCGGGTTCCTTTAATGGGTCAGATTTTCAGACAATGTACAATTCACCATCACCAGTCTTCTCAAATAACCCACATTTCAGACGAAAATAAAGTTCAAAATACAATTCAATCTAACCAAACAGATTGCTAGAATCAATGCAATGCCGAATATACTTGAATTTACCTAGTATTGACTAAATTGTAGCCTAATTTAGCAGAATTAACTAAATGTGTACAGCTGCCAATTGTACATTTTCTGAGAATCTCACCCTATCACTGACCACCCACTACCTGTGCAATGCATCAGTATGGGGAGGGGAGGAGGAGGGTTGTGGTGGGGATGAGGTGTGATTGGGACCAGATTGTCCCTATTGCTTTCTCCACCATCTCCTCCATTGCTCCCAAACAAGCCACAAGTCTAGGGTTTTAGAGGCCTAGGCTTTATAACATTAAACCTGTATAAAATGCTGGGTTAACTATTTCGTTAATTTATTATTTTATTATCCTGTTTTTTCCGTTTTAAAGCTGTAACTCTCAGTTAAAACCTCGGTCAAAAACTGAAAATTTTCTACTTTTTGTTCCCTTTCTAGTGATGACTTCACTTATTATCGCTCACTGGTGGCCGTTTTCACTCGGCCAAACATATAACAGCAGCAGAATATTGATAAATACAGTCCTATAAGTCATAATATGAGTAAAATTGGTGAGATTTGTTTTGTCGTAATAGCTGAGAATACAGCTTTAACTGAGGGGAGTTTTCAGGTATCTGCAAAAGTGAATTATATGTTGCTATTTTGTATTTAGAATAATGTCCTGAGGTTCAGTCTAAGGTAGTTGCATGAGTTATATGAGATTAACATTAAGCTGGGTACAGGGTATTAGCGAAATAGAGAAATAGAGAGAAAACGTGTTTGCAGTGAACATAAAGAAACGCTTTTAAAGTTTATGTGAACCTGGCGAAAATAAAGCGGAATAAAAGTCTAATAAACAGGGGTAGACGGAAAAAACTGTCACGGCAGAGCCTACCACCTATTTCCACCTGTAGGAAAATACAGATGTAACTGTTATGACGTGGAAATAAATATAACTAATAATAACAATAATTTCATATTACTTTATCACAATGTGACATGGTTTAGGGGCCAATGTTATTTATTGATGCTAGAGATAAATGCAGCAGGCAAATCGCAGACTTTGTGAAGGTTTCTGCTGGAGAGAGCTATAGAACTGCTTCTAAATACTGCCACCTGTTTTCCTGTTTCTGCTGGAGAGAGCTATAGAACACCTTCTAAATACTGCCACCACTGTCCTGTTTCTGCAGGAGAGAGCTATAGAACACCTTCTAAATACTGCCACCACTGTCCTGTTTCTGCAGGAGAGAGCTATAGAACACCTTCTAAATACTGCCACCACTGTCCTGTTTCTGCAGGAGAGAGCTATAGAACTGCTTCTAAATACTGCCACCACTGTCCTGTTGGTCTGGAGAGGGCTATAGAACTGCTTCTAAATACTGCCACCACTGTCCTGTTGGTCTGGAGAGGGCTATAGAACTGCTTCTAAATACTGCCACCACTGTCCTGATTCTGCTGGAGAGGGCTATAGAACTGCTTCTAAATACTGCCACCACTGTCCTGTTTCTGCAGGAGAGAGCTATAGAACTGCTTCTAAATACTGCCACCACTGTCCTGTTTCTGCTGGCGAGGGCTATAGAAGTCCTGCTAAATACTGCCACCACTGTCCTGTTTCTGCTGGCGAGGGCTATAGAACGCCTTCTAAATACTGCCACCACTGTCCTGTTTGTGCTGGAGAAGGCTATAGAACTGCTTCTAAATACTGCCACCACTGTCCTGTTTCTGCTGGAGAGAGCTATAGAACACCTTCTAAATACTGCCACCACTGTCCTGTTTCTGCAGGAGAGGGCTATAGAACTGCTTCTAAATACTGCCACCACTGTCCTGTTTCTGCTGGAGAGGGCTATAGAACGCCTTCTAAATACTGCCACCACTGTCCTGTTTGTGCTGGAGAAGGCTATAGAACTGCTTCTAAATACTGCCACCACTGTTGTCCTGAATCGACAACATATGGGTCAGTATAGAAATAGTCACTGCTCCACCTCCACCTAACTCCCCTTCTCTCCCCACCACCCAGCAGCCACACAGACCCTCTCTATACAGACTACTGAAGGTGCATTAGATACAACAAGTGGCTGTGGAACATAAGGTTGTACTTCTAGGGTACTGGGTTCAAATCCCTTTCCTCGCTATGCAAGGGTGCTTGAAAACGACTATCTGCAGATATGGGTGAAAATACCAGAAAATGTACAATTCAATTTCAACAATCCCTTCCAATAACCCAAATTTCAGACGAAAACAAAGTTCAAAATGCAGTTTAACCTAACCAAACATATTGCTAGAATCAATGCAATGCCAAATATACACAAATTTACCTAGTATTGACCAAATTGGAGCCTAATTTAGCAGAATTAACTAAATGTAATCGGCTGCCAATTGTACATTTTCTGAAAATCTGACCCATATACCGCTCTAGTCAAGAAGCCACACCTCCAGTCCAGGTCCAAACCCTCAGATCAGATAAGAATGGTATGTCAGTGATTGGACGCCTACTTTGCTAATCGGTTTCCTGGCCTAGGACTAATGCAGTTATACCGGGAAGCCACACTGCGCCAGTGTGGCCTGTTAGACCCAGTTCAGATGTGATGTGTCACAGGAAAATGACTCACAAGTCGCAAAAAATATCTTTTGAGATATCATATTATTTGAAAAGATGAGGTCGAGTCAATTCTAATGATGGTAAACATTATGACATATAACATGTATTTCTATATTTTAAGTTGGGTATTTTTATTTTTGAAAAAGAAGTTTGCGATATCTCTGGGTGGACAATTACTAGTAAATTAGCTGAATATACTCTATGAGTCTATAGGCTGAGCTTTGAAGTACATGAATATATTTAATACACGATTTGTAAATTTGGTGTAACACGAATTTACTGATAAACCCTTATATATACAGGTCATGAACTTTTGAGGCATGAAATCTATTTTTATGTAAACAAATTTAGGAATCCTTGAATGATGAATGGAAATAACCCAGGTCACAATTATTTATAAAGTGGTCATGTTTCTGCACAGCGCACTAAACGACACCACATGTTTTGGGTGGAGAGGGGCGAGGTGGGGGGGGGGGGTATAGATATATATGTATTAAGATATTCAAAGTTATATTATTTTTTCATCATGGAGAAAAAACACAAACCGAATGAAATCAACCTAAAAATGCCCTCAAGCTTTTAACGGTTACTTCCTTTACCTCATTGTCTATATTGGTTCAAAATAACTACAATACATTCACCATTCTATGAGTAAATGTTATTCATGGGTCAGATCGTCAGAAAATGTACAATTGGGAGCTCTACACATTTAGTATATTCTGATAAATTAGGCTGAGAAATGATGAATACCGAGTATATCTGAGTATATTTGGTTTTGTGTTGGTTTAATATTATCTGTTTTGCTATGTTAAACTGTATTTTGAACCTTATTTTTGTCTTAAATGTGGGTTATTTGAGAGGATTGGTGAAGGCGAATTGTACATTTTCTGAAAATCTGACCCTTATACAACCAGTAAAATCACCCTCATATGCCCCATAGACCCCCCACCCCCCACCCCAAGTTTAACTTCTGAACCCGAAATCATTGCCCAGCATTTGGGTGTAATTACAAGGGTTCCCCCCAGGTGGTGCTGGACGTCATGTTTATCCAAGATGGCGGAGTCCATTGTTCGGACAGCGGTCAGTCCAGTTATTCTCACATGCAAGTGGGTGATGATGGTCAGTTAAAATGACCACTTGTACACCGAGCGGTCAATATGGGTCAGTGTATGTGTGTGACAGGGCATAATTGTGAATTGATGGATGAAGGCAGATTAGAGTGTTGGTATTGTTTCATTATGCTCACTATTATAAGGGTCAGATTTTCAGAAAATGTGCAATTCAACTTCGCCAATCTTCTCAAATAATCCAAATTTCAGACGAAAATGAAGTTCAAAGTATAGTTCAACCTAACCAAACCGATTGCTGGAATAAATGCAATGCCGAATATACCCGAATTTACCTAGTATTGGCCAAATTGCAGCCTAATTTAGCCTAATTTACTAAATGTGTACAGCTGCCAATTGTACATTTTCTGAAAGTCTGACCCATAAAGGCCTTTCATGTCGATCAATGAAGGGAATGGGTAAAGCTTAATAACAACAATTTCCTTTCACGCTCTTTATATTAAGCCTATTGGATGCACCATCCTAGAAATATACCAAAAATACACTGGTGAATACTTGAATCAAAAGATTATTCCAAAAATTGGCTGAGTTATGGAAAGAAACCACAAATATATTTTCAATAAAATAGTGTCAAATAGGAGATACTCCTGGTATGTATAAACCAACGATGGTCAGTGAAACCTAAATGTTTTAAGGCCGAAACATGTTGAATGAATACCATTTTTAACATAGTATTCAGTCAACATGTTTCAGCCTTATAACATTTTAGCGTCTACGAACTTCGATGCTTTGTAAATGTCATGGCGATTATTATTATTATTTAGGTGAACAAGATCGTCACTAAAATTTTAAGAAATTATGAAAGAATGAAATATTAGAAAATCAGCAAATTCTGAGATATAATGTACTTGTACACAATGCTTTTGTCTGAATAAAAATCTTTAAATACAAAAAGAAAAAATCTATGAAGGATATGTGGGTATAAATCATGAATGAGTGAAAATGTGATGTGTTTCAGGAAAATAAGTCACAAGTTGCAAAAAATGGATTTTGAGATATCATCATATTTGAAAGGATGAGATCAAGCCGATTCTAATGATGGTAAACAGTAGGACATCTAATAGTGTATAATATTTTCAATTAAATTTTACATGTTTAACATTGAAGAGGCAATATGTATATGCGTCTCATAGAATGCAAATATTGTATTAAATACCCGATTTCAAAGATTTAGAAATGAAAAGATATTAAACTGTCAATATTTTAATTCTAGTTTAGAATATTCAATCAATAAACGTTATAATGTTCCTACTCTCACTCACCAAGTTTATTGAGTTCAACAATTATTAAGCAAGGATTATTTTTTTAATTACGTTTCAGGCCATTTATAAAGCCTTACCAAAGAACAGGGACATAAAATATATCCATATAATTATATGGGTCAGATTGTCGGAAAATGTACAATTGGTAGCTCTACACATTTAGGAAATTCTCCTAAATTAGGCTGGAAAATGAAGAATACCGGGTGTATCTGAGTGTATTTGGGATCAGATTGATTTAAAGTATCGGTTCTGTTATGTTAAACTGTATTTTGAAGCTCATTTCTGTCCTAAATGTGAGTTATTTTAGAGGATTGGTGAAGGCGAATTGTACATTTTCTGAAAATCTGACCCACATGGCTATTCTGATTAGTATATGCCCGATTCGCAGAATCCATGAAATAATTAACTTTAGGTCAATGACGGCGTAGAAGTATTTGGATCTTAAATCAATGGATATAACATCTGGACATAGATGAAAGTATTCCAATTTTACTGGATAAATTATACCAAATCTAAATTTACCTAAATAATTTTTTTTTTTTTATTACTTTAAATGTTATCGAAAGTGTCCCTACTTTGTTTTTCCGTTTTACTCCCAGATTCAAGTGTTTTATACTTTATTTGTGATGCGTTTCAGGAAAATGAGTCATAAGTCGCAAAATTGATATTTTTCAAAGTGTTTTTTTCACAAGATCATATTATTGGAATGTTCTGATTTTTGGGGAGTTCATCACTTATAGCTATATAAAATAATGTATCAAATTTCAGGACAATCTATGTAATATATCCTTTAGTTTTAAAGGTCCTCATATGGACTACATTTAGTTACTTTACTGTTTATTGTCCCCCAGAAATATTTGATTTTTTTTTTTTCAAAAACGAAAATATCAAACTAAAAATCTAGAAACACCTGTAAGATTATTAGACTGTTTACTATCATTGGAATCTGCTTGATCTCAACTTTACATTTACATTTTTACAAAGCGTTTTTAATACTATTATAGCTGAGGTTGAATGAAGCAATCCTTTTTACAACATTAGAGTATTTAGACTTACCAGATAGCCCCAATTAATTAGAATACATTGCAATCATAATTTAACCCAAACCCAATGATTGCCTGAATTTGTTTATTAAATAATAAAAAATGTGTTTGGTCGTCATAAAATTATTTGCTGACATACAGAATCAACTTTAACATGAGTCTCAGTGAGACGAGTATTTTAAACACAGAAATTGCGCTCAGACCTCAATCCAGTTTTCAGAATTGAAGTGCAAGTTTAAATAGGTCCGATAAGTTCAAGTTAAGGCCATCAAATTTAATTACATATTAATTATTCACGTGAAGAATTGAGCTGTCATTACAAAGGGGGCATGTGCTGGGAGGTATAGGAGTTGAACGTATTGATGATATGTGGGTCAAGTCGCCAGAAAATGTACAATTCACCATCACCAATCCCCGCAAATAACCCAAATTTCAGATGGAAATAAAGTTCAAAGTACAGTTCAACCTAACCAGACAGGTTGCTAGCATCAATGCAATGCCGAATATATTCGAATTTAGTTAGCATTGAACAAAATGCAGCAGAATTTAGCAGAATTTACTAAATGTGTAGAGCTGCTGATTTTCTGAAAATCTGACCCATATGCATGTGTTTCAGTACGCATTGTAGAATATATGGGTCAGATTTTCAGAAAATGTACAATTGGCAACTGTTCAAATTTAGTAAATTCTGCTAAATTAGGCTGCAATTTGGTCAATACTAGGTAAATTCGAGTATATTCGGCATTGCATTGATTCTAGCAATCTGTTTAGCTCAGTTAAACTTCATTTTGAACTTTATTTTCGTCTGAAATTTGGGTTATTTGAGAAGATTGGCGAAGTTGAATTGTACATTTTCTGAAAATCTGACCCATATATAGGCAACTACCGTGGGTATAGCATTTGACTGAAATAGTGGACGTGGGTCAGATCTTCAGGAAATGTACAAATTGACTCGCAAATATCCCAAATTTAAGACAAAAATGAAGTTCAAAATACAGTTCAATATAACCGAACAGATTGTTTGGATCAACACAATACCAAATACACGCAGATATACCCAATGCTATCCAGACAAATTATACTAAATGGTAGAAATTGAATTATCCGATCTAATACGCAGTTTGGCTAGTCATAAATGTTTCTTAACACATGACAACTAAAAATCGATCCCATAACCCTTCACTTCAGGTATTGACCGGTGTTGCACCTGTCCCAATTATTGGGTATGTCCGATACATTGCATACTGGGCTGGAGAAAAAGGCAATTTACAAGGGGAAATGGGTATAATATGATCCATGCTGAAAATAGAAAGTTTTCTCTGAATTTTATATCTCTCATAATCCCATTTGAATCTTTTTTTTTCAAGTATTTTTACATTAACAATTTTAATCTCATAATCACAATCAAATACGCATAGCAGTCCACGCAGCTATATTCCATGCGTTGCCCGTGCAAACGGAATTATATATAAAATAAGGATGGTATATGATTAACAAAAACAAAAATCTCAAGACTAGCTCTTATGCTTCCAATACATGATTTCAACTATACAAATGAATATCCCCTATTAGTACCTAATACCATACATAAAAAAAAATCGAAATATAGCTTAACTAAAATGTATGTAAAATATACATTATTTTAAACGCACATCTTCTTATTAATGTAGAATAAGTATTAACAACACAGTCTGGGCCCAAACCCTCAGGTCAGATGGTACTTTGTGGTTTGAGGCGAGAGGATTTTCCTCCGTTTGAAGGGACTCTCTCATCTTTGGGCCTAGACTGAACCCCTATCTCAGTCCCCACGAGGTGCGTTTACCCCGAGTGTAGCCGCGTAGAGCCCACCTTGTAGAACCCAACAGGATCCGGATGTAGAAGCGTTGTGTGACCCAACATACAATAGATATACTATATGTACTTAGTTCTGAAGTGGGGGGGGAGCGGGGGGAGGGGGGGGAGGGGGGAGAGCGGGGAGCGGGGGAGGGGGGGGCGGGGGAGGGGGGGGCGGGGGAGGAGGGGGGGCGGGGGAGGAGGGGGAGGGGTGATAAGGGGGGGCTGGGGGAGGGGGCAGGTGGCGGAGGGGGAGGGGGAAGGGGAAAGGGGTAGTGGAGACAAGGGGAATGAAAATGTCAATTGAAAGAGGGGAGAGGAGGGGATGAGGGTGTGAGTTAGAGGGAGGGGTCATTGTGTGTTGGGGGGTGGTCAGGGAGGAGGGGATAAGGGGGAGGTTGGTGGTGAAATAGACATATCCTCATTTATTGACCAATAATCCATTGATTACATTTATTACTTTTAGATAGACTCTGAGCAGTTCATTAAATGAACTTCTTTCTTCTCATAGAAATAAAATAATATCTAGCAAAGTACATACCATAGGCAAGTATATATGTCAGGATGTAAGAAAACCTTAAAGTTTAATAGATTACTTTAAGAAAAAGATCAATCCCCACTGCTTCTTCCACAAAGAACCACATTTGTTAATGGGGCTATAAAGCATGTTTAATGGGGCCCGCCATTGTGGTCAAAGTTCACCACATGATAGGAGGAGGTTGGATGTTTTCTTCTGCCCAATTGAATTGTTTATAAATACTTGGGAATAAGACAAATTATTTTTTTTTTCAAGTGGATTCAGTTACTAGTGTATGAAGTGGGTAATTCTCTCAACAGGATGTCATTTGGTTTCCAAGCCTATGGTTTGGACAACCTGTATTTGAGATGATCACACATGACTATAACCATTTTCGTTTTATTCCTTGGCAAAAATAATGTTGTGGGAACCCTACTTTTAACATTCCAGAATTCCAGAATCGTCTCTTTTTAGGCTAGAAAATAATAAATTACTTGGTAATTTGAATAAAATATACAGGCACATATAGAAAATATAGTACATATATGCTGAAACAAATGAATTGTACCTAGAAATATTGCTGCTTATTTTCAAATAATATTATGATGAAATCCATTTTTTGTGACTTGGCCTCATTTTCCAGAAACACATCACCTATATTCTATATCTATAGGAATCTTTTTATTTGTAACTGAATAATATTTTTACCAGTTATATATGTACATAGATAGACTTTAGTATTTAAGAACTTTTGAGAAAGAAGTATTGATGTGTTGCCATGGTGAAATCACTGCATGTGAAGGCCACTACTGAGATTTGTTAAAAGTCTCATTTCTGAAAGTTCACCCCAAGAATTCACACATTGCTACCATTCTATTTGTGATGACACATTTATCAGACCATGGACAAACTATGATCAATGTCTGTGCCAAAAGGTGAGTTTCTAAGTACCAAACTCTTGGAGAAAATGGAAAAACTGTGTAGCTGTCCTACATGTAGGACACTGGAACTATGGGTATGAAGAATAACAGCATTGTGTCAAAATGGGCCGTTTCTACTGGAAATAGTGATAGTCACTGAAAGCCCTCACTGGAGCACTACAGAACCTATAGTCACTATAAACCCCCACTGGAGCACTACAGAGCCTATAGTCTCTATAAGCCACCACTGGAGCACTACACAGCCTATAGTCACTATAGGCCCTCACTGGAGCACTACAGAGCCTATAGTCTCTATAAGCCACCACTGGAGCACTACAGAGCCTATAGTCACTATAGGCCCTCAATGGAGCACTACAGAGCCTATAGTCACTATAAGCCCCCACTGGAGCACTACAGAACCTATAGTCACTATAAGCCTCCATTGGAGCACTACAGAGCCTATAGTCACTATGAGCCCCCACTGGAGCACCACAGAACCTATAGTCACTATAAGCCTCCATTGGAGCACTACAGAGCCTATAGTCACTATGAGCCCCCACTGGAGCACCACAGAACCTATAGTCACTATAGGCCCTCACTGGAACACTACAGAGCCTATTCTCAGTATATAGTCTCCCTTGGAGCACTACAAAACCTATTTTCACTACATAGTTTCCCTTGGAGCACTACAGAGCCTATCCCCAGTACATAGTCTCCCTTGGAGCACTACAGAGCCTATTCTCACTACATAGTCTGCCTTGGAGCACTACAGAGCCTATTCTCACTACATAGTCTCCCTTGGAGCACTACAGAGCCTATCCCCAGTATATAGTCTCCCTTGGAGCACTACAGAGCCTATTCTCACTACATAGTCTCCCTTGGAGCACTACAGAGCCTATCCCCAGTATATAGTCTCCCTTGGAGCACTACAGAGCCTATTCTCACTACATAGTCTCCCTTGGAGTACTACAGAGCCTATCCCTAGTATATAGTCTCCCTTGGAGCACTACAGAGCCTATTCTCAGTACAGTCTCCCTTGGAGCACTACAGAGCCTATTCTCACTACATAGTCTCCCTTGGAGCACTACAGAGCCTATCCCCAGTATATAGTCTCCCTTGGAGCATTACAGAGCCTATCCTAAGTAATAGGCTCTGTGGTGCTCCAGTGAGGGCTTATAGTGACTATAGGCTCTGTAGTGCTCCAGTGAGGGCCTATAGTGACTATAGGCTCTGTAGTGCTCCAGTGGAGTCTTATAGTGACTATAGGTTCTGTGGTGCTCCAGTGGGTGCTCATAGTGACTATAGGCTCCGTAGTGCTCCAGTGAGGGCTTATAGTGAATATAGGTTCTGTGGTGCTCTAATGGAGGCTTATAGTGACTATAGGTTCTGTAGTGCTCCAGTGGGGGCTTATAGTGACTATAGGCTCTGTAGCGCTCCAGTGGGGGCTTATAGTAACTATAGGCTCTGTAGTGCTCCAGTGGGGGTTTATAGTGACTTTAGGTTCTGTAGTGCTCCAATGGAGGCTTATAGTGACTATAGGCTCTGTAGTGCTCCAGTGGAGTCTTATAGTGACTATAGCTTCTGTGGTGCTCCAGTGAGGGCCTATAGTGACTATAGGCTCTGTAGTGCTCCAGTGGGGGCTTATAGTGACTATAGGTTCTGTGGTGCTCTAATGGAGGCTTATAGTGACTATAGGCTCTGTAGTGCTCCAGTGGGGGCTTATAGTGACTATAGGTTCTGTGGTGCTCCAGTGAGGGCCTATAGTGACTATAGGCTCTGTAGTGCTCCAGTGGGGGCTTATAGTGACTATAGGCTCTGTAGTGCTCCAGTGGGGGTTTATAGTGACTTTAGGTTCTGTAGTGCTCCAATGGAGGCTTATAGTGACTATAGGCTCTGTAGTGCTCCAGTGGAGTCTTATAGTGACTATAGGTTCTGTAGTGCTCCAGTGGAGGCCTATAGTGACTATAGGCTCTGTAGTGCTCCAGTGGGGGCTTATAGTGACTATAGGCTCTGTAGTGCTCCAGTGGGGGCTTATAGAGACTATAGGCTCTGTAGTGCTCCAGTGGGTGCTTATAGTGACTATAGGCTCTGTAGTGCTCCAGTGGGGGCTTATAGTGACTATAGGCTCTGTAGTGCTCCAGTGGGGGTTTGTAGTGACTGTAGGTTCTGTAGTGCTCCAGTGGGGGTTTGTAGTGACTGTAGGTTCTGTAGTGCTCCAGTGGGTGCTTATAGTGACTATAGGCTCTGTGGTGCTCCAGTGAGGGCCTATAGTGTGACTATAGGCTCTGTAGTGCTCCAGTGGAGTCTTATAGTGACTATAGGTTCTGTGGTGCTCCAGTGGGTGCTCATAGTGACTATAGGCTCTGTGGTGCTCCAGTGGGGGCTTATAGTGACTATAGGCTCTGTGGTGCTCCAGTGGTGGTCTATAGTGACTATAGGCTCTGTGGTGCTCCAGTGGAGGCCTATAGTGACTATAGGCTCTGTGGTGCTCCAGTGGGGGCTTATAGTGACTATAGGCTCTGTGGTGCTCCAGTGGGGGCTTATAGAGACTATAGGCTCTGTAGTGCTCCAGTGGTGGTCTATAGTGACTATAGGCTCTGTGGTGCTCCAGTGGAGGCCTATAGTGACTATAGGTTCTGTAGTGCTCCAGTGAGGGTCTATAGTGACTATAGGCTCTGTGGTGCTCCAGTTGAGCCCTATAGTGACTATAGGCTCTGTGGTGCTCTAATGGAGGCTTATAGTGACTATAGGTTCTGTAGTGCTCCAGTGGGGGCTTATAGTGACTATAGGCTCTGTGGTGCTCCAGTGGTGGTCTATATTGACTATAGGCTCTGTGGTGCTCCAATGGGGGCTTATAGTGACTATAAATGAGACTGAAAAATGGTCAGTCCTAGGTTTATCTCAATATATTTTGTACTGCCTTGTTTCGTACAATCTGTATAGTCATGTTGAATGGAATTTCTAATCTAATTATTGTCTTAAATTCGAATTATTTAAGAATATTTGTGGAGACAAATTGTACATTTTCTGACGATTTGGCCCATGTTGTGGGTTTTCAACAGGTGTGTAAGTACAATTTCACCTCCCCTCCCAGGACTAGGGAAAGACCACCATTCTTGTGATCTAGTCCTTTTATTCCTGATGAGACTGCATACAAATTACATATCATTTCCCCTTTTTTCACCTTAATAATACAATTATTTCACATTAACAATTATACAAATATATACCTATAATTATGAAAAGGGTTTTGATAAAAGGGGGAATTACTTTTAAATGTTACCAATTGAACCATTCCCTGAGAATGGATCCACACTCTTATTTAATTTGGGGAGGGGATGAAAACATCTGAGGTTTCTCCTAGTGGTGACCTTTGACCACATAGGCGGGCTCAATTAAACATGGTTTATGGCTGAAGTCAAGACTGTGGTATTGTGTGGAAGGAGGAGGGGGAGTTATGGAGGCAGCTGATGAGGAGGATGTTGTAAAGGAATTATTTTGTAACTTTATTAAATGTGAACCTTTAAGGAATATCAAACAGATGTGTTTAAGTTAGTTAGACATTTTCAGTAGTCTTAATATGGGCAGCCAAACAAGTTAAAGGTGAGGAGAAAAGGGAGGGGGAGGAAAGAGAAAGAGAGGGATAGGGTAGAGAAAGTGAGAATAGAGGGGGATGCTTTGGAGGATAAATGGTCCTTAAGTGTAATAGGACTTCACAGGGAGAGAGTGTGTGCTTCTAGTACAGGGCACAGGGCCCCAGTGCAGCCATAGGTCCTAGAGCGCTCCAAAACGCCTCCCCGCCTAGGTAAGGACAGGTGGGTCACAGAGCGCTTCAATGGAGGTATACCCAACTGGTCCCCACCCTCCTCCTCTACCACTATGTCAGTGATTAGAACGCCTACTTCGCTAATTGGTATCCTGGTCTAGGACTAGGCGTTCTAATGGGAATATAATGACATTGTGTGGTCTTAATTAAATTATAATGGCACTTTGCGGTTTGAGGCGGGAGACTTTCCCTGCATTTGAAGGGACTCTCTAAACTTTGGGCCTAGACTGCTTTGGTATTAGGAACCCGCTCCTGCTATAGGCCTTCATGTTTATGCAACATATTAGACAGTGTAGGCCTACTAAACCATCAAACTTCAATTGCGATTTGCCAACTTATGCCCATGATAGTCTGAACACACCGTGAATGTCCTCGACATAATTACAGCTTTAATCTTCAACTTACACGTTAACTGTAAAATTATAATGGCACTTTGTGGTTTGAGGCAGGAGGCTTTCCCTCCGTTTGAAGGGCCTCGCTCATCTTTGGGCCTAGACTGAACACTCCCAAAGGCAAGAACACACGCTCCACTTCAGTCATGCGCAGTGCATCTGTTCAATTAGGCTCCATGTTAAACAAAATACCAAACAATGCTAATTACACTCCGGGATGAGGGAGAGCACATGTAAAAATCATTATTGTAATTAGGGACAGGTGATCTCAGCTCTTGGTACCAAGGTATGTATTAAATGTGAATTTTGAATTTTAACAGCTCCCGTCCGTGTATCATTTTGTGGTTTAACATATATTAATTCATGTATGGAGAAAATGGGATGAATTGTTTACATAGACATGTTTCAATCCAACAGAATTGAATTAGGTTGGTGGATGGATTTTTCACAATGAAAATGCGAATGAATGGATTTCCTAGTTAAGGCAATTTATATAGAACCGACTTGAAATGCCAGACTTTGAAATTGTATTATATCTGAAAAAAAAGGAGAATTTTAAAAGCCTCCATTCATAGAAATAGTTTCTAAACATGACCTCGTGGTCTTTACTCGCTCACTGTTGTATGTCTTATGGAGTGTTTAAAACAACTTTTGTTGATAGATATTATATAAATATGAGAAGTATTTCTCTTCATATACATTATATCAAAAGTATTGTATTTAAAAAAAGAAAATTAACATACAATTGTCAATTTACTTTTATTTATTTTAAAATATATGTATATCATATCAATTGTTAGTTAGATCCAGATCTGTTGGTCACCCTTAAAACGATCCCACCCAACCCCTTACACCGCAAAACTAAGAAAATACCGCTTTTTTTTTTATTCAGTTTAAGGCCAATAGAATATTTAATTTTCATAGAAAAAAACCGCAATATCCCTCATGGATGTTTTCGCACTTATGACCGATATGCTGAGTGCAACAATTGGAGTATTTCAGAGATAGCTTATACGGCTGATTAGTCTAAGCTCGTTGGGATATAAATGCTCTTTGTATTTTTCTGTTTATTGATTGGATCTACATCTATATCTTAGAATCTAGAACTAGAATCTATATAGGTACAACATGAAGGGTATATAATATATTCTCTTGTAATATTCGCTTTCATGAATATCTTTAAACACAGCTTGTACTGAGAATATTGTACATTTACAAAATGTCTAGCGGAATAAAAAATATCAAACAAAAACAAACAATAGGCAATGGAATCTATCTCCTCTTGACAACCAATAGATGGCGCTATAATAATCTACTTTTTGTTATTTACACCAAAAAATACATCAAGAGAGAGATTAATAAGAGAATAATGAAGCCCGCAAATATAATAGAATCTGTCAGTGGTGACTAATTTGTAGCAGTGAACGTGACTAGCAAGCACATGTACCTTGACTCAGGAGCCACCGTTCAGCATTCATCATCAGGGTCAGATTTTCGAAAAATGTACAATTTGCAGCTCTACACATTTAGTACATTCTTCTAAATTCGACTGAAAAATGTTAATTACTCGATATATCTGAGTTTATTCGGCTTTGAGTTGATTCAAAGGATGTGTTTGGTTATGTTGAATTGTGTTTTGAGTCTCATTTTTTTAAAATTTAATTTGGGTTATTTGGGAGGGTTTCTGAATGTGAATTGTGTATTTTCTGAAAATTTCACCAAGATACTCATATTTTATGGAATTTTCTGTCATAAATCAATAGTCACTATATAAAATCATTGATAGAATCTACTAATTATCATGATTATTACTATTGTTATTATTTTTTATTCTCCTTCGGAGCATCTTGTAGATCCACCAGTCCAGGCCCAAACCCTCAGACCAGATAAGAATGGTATGTCAGTGATTGGACGCCTATCAGTTTCCTTGCCTAGGACTAGGCGTTCTATTGGGATTATAGTGACTTTTTGCAATCTTAATGGAATTATAATGGCACTTTGCATTTTGAGGCGAGAGGCTTTTCCTCCGTTTGAAGGGACTTTCTCATGTTTGGGCCTAGACTGGATCTGGATCCATATGATGGTCTAAAAGTGCTAAATGGGGGAAATTTGCAATTGTTGAGCTGTTGTTGCTATAATTACTGTTCAATGTTGTGATGTAAAACTAATAAAGAGGTTTTTGGGTTGTTTATTTTTAGTTTTTGTTTTTTGTTTAGTTTTTTTAATAACGAATTAAGGAACTTATTCAGACCTTTTTCAAAAGATTAATATGGGGAAAAAGTATCTAATTGACTCGTTATTAACACATCATTTTTGCCTATCACTTCAATACACGATTAGAAATATTAATTTTAATAATTGTATGAATTTACTTTGGAGATCAAAACAATAAATCCCTAGTTTGGCAGTCACATCTCTTCTGGAGAATGGTCGATAAACACAACTCATGACATCGACCAAGAACACTGGAAAAATATGGGTCATTTTTTTTCTGACATAAATAATAGTTGGTCAATCGATAAATCATATGTGTATGTACTGGTCAGTTTGGCTAGTGTCCATCTAGGTGTAGATGGCCTGACCTTGCCTGACCTCTCCTGATGACCAATAGGTATAGGGAGGTATTGGTAAATGATGTCAGCAAATGACGCTATATAGCGCATTGTAAAATCAAGGCTCCCTCCCTAAGCCCACATTTGTCATGTAGGGGGAAACCTGAGGGGGGCCTTGGGGGGGGGGGCACTACCCTAAAGAAATATGTAGACCCGTTTGATCCTCCAGGAAGTTGGTGGTCATTATATGTAACGTTTATGTGAGTTTAGTTAGACTCTTAGAGTCATCTGTTCATATGTGTGTGACGTGTTACACGAAAATGAGTCACAAGTCGCAAAATTGATATTTTTCAAAGTGTTTTATTTGTAAGATGTCTTTGTGGGAATGAGTTTATTTTGGGGTTGATTAACGCTGTTTTCAGCATGAATACATCTACTAAATTTCAGGACAGTGTATAAGATATATCCATGCATTTATAAGGTCATCTTATAGAGAATATTTAGCTTCTTTACTAGTAATTATCCACCCAAAAATACTGTAAACATTTTTTTCAAAAATAAAAATATTAAACCTAAAATATGGAAATAATTATTAGATGCCCTAATGTTTAACACGGCTTGATCTCATCTTTTCAAATATGATATCTCAAAATCGCAACTTGAGACTCATTTTCCTATACACATCACATTTGATTAGTACCCCCATCCCCTCTCCCTTGTGTGTATCGCCCAGGGGCACGCAATGCATGAGTATAGTGCCCTCGGGCTTTCTCTCAAGATGGCCTACGTGAAGTTAAATCCATACTTGACCTATGACCATGCCATACAATGTAGCAATGCATTTAAGTATGATATGTAATTCAATTATCATTTTATTAAAGAAATAGTTAGCATTATAATACTGAACTTTTAAGCAAAAAGACATCTGCTTCGAAGCATTACATATGGCTCCCATGAACAATAATGATTAAACTTAACGGCTTTTATTTGATGTTTTGATGTATAATATAAATCTATTATTTTTCTCGCAATTAAGAAATTAGCTGAGGATAAAATTTGTTAAAGGATTTAAAAAATCAGAAGGTCAGATTCTTGGAAACAGGAAGGTTACCCTTGAAACGACTTTGGATTTTTTGTAAACATCCACGGTACAGTCTAGGCTCAAAACCTCTCAGATCAGATAGGAATGGTAGGCTATGTCAGTGGGGCGTCCTAATGGGATTATAATGGTATTTTGCGGTTCTAATGGGATTATAATGGCGAGAGGCTTTCCCTCAGTTTGAAGTGACTCTTTCAACTTTGAGCCTAGACTGGATAAAGGGCTATGGTGCCAGAAACGCCGGACCCCCAATAAATAAAGCCAAAATAAACAAAGCACTCCATGTCCCCCATTTGTCCCGAGTTGCCTCCTTACTGCTTTGATCAAAAGAAAATAACTCTGCAGATTACGGTAGCTTGGATAAATTAACTTGTTCAAACTTAGCAAAAAGCCTATGGTGTTGTGTTATATGCCCGACGCCGGAGGCAAAAGGTCATATAAAACACAACCTCTGAGATGCACAAATCTATTTCGTTTAGTCAATAGGAATTACTTAGTATTAGTAATAAACCTAGGATATGGATGAAACTTGATAATGCATTGTGTTAAAGCTAGTAGCTTTTCAATTGAATTGAATTGAAAGAATTGTGTTAAAGCTAATGGCTTTTACGCTTTATTAAGCTTTAGAAATTTCTGGACCATTATACAAAGTTATATATTGTCCAGAGAATGATAAAAAAGTTAATATATATCGCACCATATTCTCCTCTTTTTTACATTTGCATTTTTTTCTAATTAGCTCCTCAATGTTTACTATCATTGGAATCGGCTTGATCTAATCTTTTCAAATATGATGATATCTCAAAATCCATTTTTGCGAGTTGTGACTCATTTTCCTGTAAGACATCACAAATGTACATATTGTGCTGACCCGGCTGAGCCCACATATGGGTAAGATTTTCAGAAAATGTGCAATTCACCTTCGCCAATCTTCTGAAATAACCCAAATTTCAAACGAAAATAAAGTTCAAAATACAGTTCAACCTAACCAAACAGATTGCTAGAATCAATGCAATGCCGAATTTACTCGAATTTACCTAGTATTGACCAGATTGCAGCCTAATTTAACAGAATTTCCTAAATATGTACAGCTGCCAATTGTATATTTTCTGAAAATCTGACCCACATATATTATGCTGACCCGGCTGAGCCCACATATAATCACAGACCGTGGCTATATAAAGGACGGGGGTATCTAGTTTGGACTTGTTCCAGTGTATGGGGCCACCAATGCCTCTCAAGCACCCCATTAAACATGATGTAATGAGAAAGGTAAAGATTTCACGGCCACCAATCTACGGTGGTGAGGTATGTTGATTTCTGGAATTATCCAGTGTTGTGGCTGACCATACAAATACTGTAAACCTATTGGTAGCGAGTGCTATACAATAGCCTGGGCAGGGCAGAGGAGATGGGTGAAATCGCCAGAAAATGTTCAACTGGCCTTCAACAATCCTCTCAAATAACCCAAATTTAAGACGAAAATAAGGTTCAAAATACAGTTCAACATAACCAGACAGATTGCTTGAATGAATACAATACAGGATATACTCAGATATATCTAATATTTATCATTTTTCACTCTAATTTAGCAGAATTTGATAGATGTAGAACTGTAGATTGTGCATTTTGTGAGAATCTGAGCCAGGAGATGGTAGGTTACTGTGAAACATGGAGGGTGGGTGAGAAGGGGGTGATTGGTGTGGGTTAAGTAGTCAACGAGAAGAAGTGAAAACCACGGAGGAGTTTGGGTGTGGGAAAACTGCGATGGATAAGTCATAAGTGGTACTGAAAGTTGGGGAAGAGTATGAGGGAAGAGTATGAGGGAAGAGTATGAGGGAAGAGTATGAGAGAAGAGTATGAGAGAAGAGTATGAGAGAAGAGTATGAGAGAAGAGAATGAGGGGGCCGCACTACTAACTGGGCTGTAGAAAACCAGGTCGCCATTTTGAATCTTGATTCGCATGGAATTATGGGACAAATGGTACATTGTAAAATCTATAGAAAACATGCCATGTTCAGCATGGACTATTTATCAATGCTCTAATGTCAATATCCATGTGTTATATATGTTTCCATAACACAATCCTTCATCTTTCCCATCATGCAGTTGGTTTTCATAGATGTTTTATACAAGCTATGATATTGGTGAAAACATTCTTGTAATTTTCGATGAAATATTGTCAAATATTTGTATGTCAGATTTCATCAGAATCCATCCCAGCATGCACTGCAGTAGACATGCGCAGTGAGACATGCAACTCCCCGATTGGATGTTTGATTTTATTTTCCCAATGTTTCGTAAGTCTTCTTACTTCCTTCTTCAAGAGCTTTCCGTAATATAACATTTGGGATTGAAATAACATCATGTCACACCTTCGCACAAAAAAAGTTTAATTATTTTTTTCAAATAAAAATAAAACAGTTGTTCTAAATGAGCACTGGGATTTGACTTAAATCCAATCTTAAATTTGCTAATCAACATCTAGATGAATAAATAAATGATAGAAAACCCAGAGTTAAGATAACACCATGTGAAAGATAACGACCATCAGGCTCAAACAGTGGACATGTAGTCCCTAAGTTTACTATAAGGGTCAGATTTTCAGAAAATGTACAATTGGCAGTTCTACACATGTAGGAAATTCTGCTCAATTAGGCTAAAATATGAAGAATATCTGGTATATCTGAGTATATTTGGTATCGCATTGATTTAAAGTATCAGTTCTATTATGTTAAACTGCATTTTGAATCTTATTTTTGTCTTAAATGTGGGTTATTTGAGAGAATTGCTAAAAGCGAATTGTACATTTTCTGAAAATCTGACCCATAAGCCTTACGTATAGCTATACAGGTACAGTTATAGAACTCTAATCCAACGACTTGTATACAAATCCCATATAAGCCCCCCCAAAAAAATAGGTGTGTTTCCGATTTACCCCCCCCCCCCCTACCTAGAAAAACCTTACCCTACCTAAAAAAATGTTTTACCATACCTGATTTTTTCCCCATCATATCTTAGTATTTTTGGATTTTTTTGACAAAAAAAGCTTATAAAAGCAGGAAAATGGGTTTTCCTAACCCGAAACTGTCAAAAAGCACATTTCCCATGTTCAAAACAACTATTGTTATGAAAAAGACATTTTTCTCAGTTCCTGGGAGGTGGTTTCCAAACAAAAAAAATTAACGAAAAAAAAATTACCACCCACCCTACCTAGTTTTCAGCCAGATAAATCGGAAACACACCTATTTTTTTTTTGCCTAACAAAAGATCTGCCATACCATGACCCAATATTGAAAGCCTCCCAAAGTACAAGATCAGAACAGAGGGAAGGTATATAAATATATAAATTGTGATAAGAAGCGTAAAGGATGTATCGATATCAAGTAGGTGTGGGTCTCCTTGAAAATTAATACAGTTATATACAAAAAAACAAAAAAAAAAAGTTATATACACCGAGGCTTAACTACAAAGAAGTAAAATTGATAGGGGGAATTGCATGGACACCATTTTTTAATCTGGAAATGGTATGATTTGTCGGAAATTATTTTAGAACTTAAATGATTCATTTGAATACTTTTGATAAGATTAGATAAGAGAATTTCTGAATGTGCTACGTCAGATTTGTTCATACGAACTAATGCAAATTATTGTTTAAACTATCCATGTGAGAAAAATGAGATACGGATTTATTCGTCGGTCGGTTCTCATATGGGTCCGATTTTCAGAACATGTACAATTGGCAGCTGTACACATTTAGTAATTTCTGCTAAATTAGGCTGCAAGTTGGTCAATACTTGGTAAATTCGAATATATTCGGCATTGCATTGATTCTAGCCATCTGTTTGGTTAGGTTGAACTGCATTGTGAACTTTATTTTCGTCTGAAATTTGGGTAATTTCAGAGAATTGGTGAAGGTGAATTGTACATTTTCTGAAAATCTGACCCATGTATTCTCTGCCAATCCTGAGAGTTGGGGAGAGAAAATATTTAATAGTATTATTTAATTCTGAAGTAGAAGTTAGATGGGAATTATTGCCTGGCAGTATCCGGTATTGATATAGATTTATAAGTTAGATGTTAGATGTGCTGTTATATACCATTGGTAACTAGAGCATACCTGCTGCCAAACCACCGAATGTTTTCTAACAAACCCAAGCCTTTAAATGTAAGAACGAAAGATTGAATTAATATAACGGATTCAAAAAGAAATGTCCATACAGTTAAAGCAAAATAGTTTATAGTGTACAAGTATTCGCAGATTATCAGTTCAAGCCACCATCCGATGCTTATTCCCTATAACCACAAGTCGACTGGCTACATTATATATTTGATACCAGTCCAAAATCATCAGTCAGACACTAGAGTCAAAGTCTAGAAGTTAGAAGGATATGACTGTTAGAAGATAAATAGTGCATAAAATGAGAGTAAGAGGGTCAGATTTTTAGAAAATGTACAATTCGCCTTCACCAATCCTCTCAAATAATCCACATTTAAGACAAAAATGAGCTTCAAAATGCAGTTTAATATAACAGAACTGATACTTTAAATCAATGCAATACCAAATGTACTCAGATTTACCCGGTATTCATCATTTTCCAGCCTGCTTTAGCAGAATTTACTAAATGTGTACAGCTGCCGATTGTACATTTTCTGAAAATCTGACCCAAGAGTCGTCTGTGGTGGTGGTGGTGGTGGGCCAAGTAGGTCAGTTGACATGATAATTACATTAAGTACTAATTACCAGCACTGGGCCATTATTAACATAATTATATAAGCATAGGCGGGCGCCCCCACCTACCCCCAACCGATCTCCTTACCGCACGGGCAGAGGCAAAATATTGACTTGTCCTTATACTAAATCTCATAGGATCAAGTCTTTATATAATTTATAGACCTCTGTCTTAGAATAAGGCATACAATTGTGCCTTTCTTGTTTTTGGGGGTTTATTTTTTTTGTAGGCCTCGACCCCTCCCCCCCTTCACCCCCCCCCCCCCCCCAAAAAAAAACAAAAAAAAACAACAACAACAAAAAAACAACCCAACTCTTTCATTCAAATCTGAAATGCTACCTGCCTTGCCCTTGGATATATTTTCCTTCAAATTATCTCTTCTTTACTCACAATATATTAAATTCAATGTTTAAACTTAGGGCGTAAAATCGGATCACAATGGGAAAAACACAACTATTTGTTTAATCACGAACCTTGGATAAACATGTATCTATGAGCAATTATGGGAAACCCTTAATAAGCATTGGCAGATTATTTAGAGGTAATCTATATATGAGCAATTCCACCAAAAATGCCACATTTGGCCATCCAGGGCTGAAAATTCACAATTTTTTAAGATTCCTCCCATTGATTTATTTTTTTTCGTACATAAACTAGATATATTGCTGCTAATATAGACGAAATTGGGAACGTTAATAATGAATATTGTGGTCAGGGCAGCTTGGGAGACACAGTGATCTCTATTCTATAAGGGCAAAGGGGAAAGGTACATAATTTGTACATAAATGAGGAGTTAATTAGAAATAAATAATAAAAATGTATGCATAATGTTTTTAATTTGTGTGTACCTGATAGATCTTGATATAAGGGTCATAATGCTCTTTAGTTTGTGAAAATATTCCAACTAGAAGAAAAGTTAGAGCCAAATAACCATTCAGTAATGGTAATGGTAATGGCAGCGGTACAGGTCATAGGTCATTGACCCTCTGGCCCATTATGTACATAAAACCCATTATATCTAGAATATGTACAAAACTATCAATTACATGATTTCCCCCTCGTTTTTCTGTTCAGTTGAGTTGCATACATGTTTTGGTTGTTTATGAAGGTAGATATAAGGTATATTTAGGTATTTAGAGGAAAAATTAGTGGGGAAAACTTAAAAAAAGATAGTTTCAACCCCCCTCCAGACCCCCGCCCCCTCTAGACCCCCGTCACGGCGACATGGGCGCCCTCTAGACCCCCGTTACGGCGACATACTGTTTTTGCTTGTTGCTACCATCTCAAGTATGACAAAAACAAATTTTGTATTTATTTATTTTCCCTTGTGTTTCTTACACATTATAATGCTGATAGAAAATAATTTATGCTAATATTAATTTATTTATTGCTGAAACCTAGACCCCCGTTACGGCGACATTAATATACCCCAAAACTTTTTTCAGAATTCTGATCCCATTATTTAGTAGGAAGGATTAAGCTGGAGATTTTTTAATGAATATAATGGATGTACTAATCATAAACAATGATATAAGTAATGGTGGTAAGGGGGGTTTCATTTTTAGTTCTTCTAGGTCTATATGTTCAAAAGAAAATTTAGACCCCCGTTACTGCGACAGGGGCTACCCCATAATCAACTTTACATAATATCATCAAGAAATGACTTGAAAAGTTGAAAATTATTGGTTTTTTAAAAAAAAAACATTATTTCAGAGTAATCATTGTCCCTCTAGCTCATTATGCCCATAAAACGCATTATATTGAGAATATTTATAAGTTTTTTCCCACATAAAACTGTTTGTATTTTTTAAAGAGGGATTCTGATAGGAAAATCTGTGTGTTTTATGGGTGATTCTGGCAGAAAAATAAGCATTTTCTTGGCCTCACGATTAAAAAACAACAAAAAACTTTGTAGGATACTTCCCCCTAGGCGACTTTTTTCCCCTGGATCCGAAAATAACAACGAAAATAATCTCAGATAAATATTTTAGCTTCTGGAGGAGCTCTTTTATTTTAACCCAAATGATGCACTTTTGGTGGAATTGCTCATATAGCGATCTATAGCTATGACATAAAAGAGGAAGATAAGGTGAGAGAGGAAGGAACTGATAAGGTTTCAGTCGTCTGGTGATATGTCTGGACCTTTCTAGCCGTTCACCAATGCTGCTTCTCATACGTCTACATATCAAAAGATTGCTTTGGTTCGAGCAAAATATAATATAGTATTATATCCTTTTTTATTTTCTATCGTCCCATATACAAAACTTAATAGGAGACTTGCATGCATGTGCCACTGCGCATGTCTATAACATTGCATCCTGGGATGGATTCTGTTGAAATTTGACATGCAAATATTTGACAATATTTTATCCCAAATTGCAGCTTATCGCTGGATGTGGAATCGAGGAATGTGGCAGTCTGGACCTGACTGAGACAGCAATACAGGTGATGGGTGTAGATCTATACTACATGTATGAAGCACTTATCTTGTTCTCTGTGTTAGAGTATACCAAGTGTTGAAAGAGAAGCACTCACCTGAAACAAGAGAAGATACATTGATCAGTACATGTTAAACAGTTAAATGTGATAACAACAAAAACATTCATAATCAAGAATAATCTTTCAACAATATTCTCAAGTATATTATCTAACTCTAGGGAGGTTCAGCAAGTCCTATACGTAAACGTATCCGTATCTCTGATATAACAAAACATACGTGAAAAGTATGAAAGAGGTTCGGCAAAATATGGCGGGAAAAACAAGGTGAGAGAATTCATTATACATAAAAATACGACCTAAGTCACAGAAAAAATACGGATACGGTTACGTAATTGAGATACGTTTGCTTGCAGAAACTCCCTATTATCATCGTCATACTATCTTCTCCTTGGCACCAAATATATCAATGTTAGAAACAGACTTGTCCCTGGATTGTTTTCCTTATAAGTAGAGGAATCAAACAGCCTAAGCCTGATGAGCCTATTGACATAGTCTGAGGCATTTGGTGCTAGCCTATAGTCTGTCCGAAAAGTAGTTGACACGTGATTCCTTAGCCCCTTTAAGGGGAGGGAAAAGTGGGAGATTTCTGATTTCTATTTATGACAAGGACCTGTCCACTCTTTGCCCAGCGAGTTGCTTATTGCAATCAACCATGGGGAAACAGGACCTGTATAACCAGCTCTTCCTTCCTTTTAACCAAAACAACAGCTGCAGCACATGGAACAGAGACAGTACAATACAGTACAGCTGGACATTTGGCCATGGTTGGTCGCAAACGGCCATGGTTGGTCGCAAACGGCCATGGTTGGTCGCAAACGGTGATTCTGGGACAATTAGTTTGAAGTCAAAATTCTCCCACTTTTCCCTCCCCTTAAAGGGACTAAGGCATCACGTGTCAACTACTTTTCGGACAGACTATAGACAGAAATATTACATCAAAATCTCTGACATAGAGGGACTGAAAAAGTAGATAGATAAAGTCAAGTCACTTAAATGGACAGTCTAGGACCAAACCCTCAGATCAGATAAGAATGGTATGTCAGTGATTGGACGCCTACTTCGCTAATCGGTTTCCTGTCGGTCTAATGGGGTTACAATGACATTTTGTGGTTTTAGGCGAGAGGCTTTCCCTCCGTTTGAAGGGACTCTCTTATTTTTGGGCCTAGACTGGAAGGAAACATATTCTACTTGAAACACAATCCATTTCCTTGATAATCACGAAAGACAAACTGCCATTACCTCTATATCTCATCCTTTTTTCTTTACAAAAGTAAATAAACTAATTTGAAGTTTACGACGTGGCTAAATGATAAAATACCACAGGAAATGAGGAGTAATTAACAGTCAAATTACTTAAACCCCCTCGAGTTCTTTTTCCATTTAAAATTAAAATTTCTCTAACCCAAATGTTTATTAAAACAGGTGTTCTCATTTAGGAACAGCCTAGAGCTGTTGAGGGATATATTGTCACGAGTAGTCTTAAAAAATGGTTTCTCAACGACAAATGTTATTTTCCTTTATATTTTCAAACTATTTCCACCGTCTAATTGCTTGTCAAGTTGACCTATCTTGCCTAAGGTAGTATACTACTTTTCTTACTAGTCTAAACACCCTGTCAGTGTAAAAAGAAAATTGTCTTAACACAGGTCAAATACCAACAAGCTCACTCTAAAACAAATATTTTCTAAATTTTATACATTTCATCCAACAAACTTTAACCGTCAGAGGATTATTTATTTCAAGGTGAAAAATCTTGAAAACCGTTCAGTAATTGATACTTTGAGGAAAACCTTGAAGCAGTGACTAATAAACGTGCAAATTATTTACAAATATTTTTACGAGCCTGAAGGCAATTTCCTAAGAGAGCCGAATGGTAATTGGACATTCTTTGTTAATTAAGTTCATGATGGAAACTTTTAGCTCAAAGCTGCCGTCATTCCTCTCTGCTGGTGATGTTTCTAAAACAAGCATATTACCCCAAACCTATTTAGTGTCTACGTCTTCTGAGATTCGCTAATGGTTGAATAGGGGACGAGAAGAATGTAAGAAAGGGTAGGAGAACAGGAGGGGGAGGAGGAGGAGGAGGAGGAGGAGTGGGAGGAGCAGGGGAAGGGGGAGAGGGAGGAGGGAGAGGAGTAGCAGCAGGGTGAGGGGGGAGCAGGGGGAGGAAGAGGAGGAGGAGGAAGAGCAGGGGGAGGAAGAGGAGGAGCAGCAGGGGGAGGAGGAGGAGGAGCAGGGGGAGGAGGAGGAGGAGGAAGAGCAGGGGGAGGAAGAGGAGGAGCAGCAGGGGGAGGAGGAGGAGGAGGAGGAGCAGCAGCAGGGGGGGAGGAGGAGCAGGAGGAGGAGCAGGGGGAGGAGGAGGAGGAGGAGGAAGAGCAGGGGGAGGAAGAGGAGGAGCAGGAGCAGGAGGAGGAGGAGGAAGAGCAGGGGGAGGAAGAGGAGGAGCAGCAGCAGGAGGAGGAGGAGGAGCAGGGGGAGGAAGAGGAGGAGGAGGAGCAGCAGGAGGAGGAGGAGGAGCAGCAGGGGGAGGAAGAGGAGGAGGAGGAGCAGGGGGAGGAAGAGGAGGAGGAGGAGCAGGGGGAGGAGCAGGAGGAGGAGGAGGGGGAGGAGGAGCAGGGGGAGGAGCAGGAGGAGGAGGAGGGGGAGGAGGAGCAGGGGGAGGAGGAGGAGCAGGAAGAGCAGGGGGAGGAAGAGGAGGAGGAGGAGCAGGGGGAGGAGGAGGAGGAGCAGCAGGGGGAGGAGGAGGAGGAGGAGGGGGAGGAGGAGGAGGAGCAGCAGGAGGAGGAGGAGGAGCAGCAGGGGGAGGAGGAGGAGCAGCAGGGGGAGGAGGAGGAGGAGGAGGAGCAGGGGGAGGAGCAGGAGCAGCAGGGGGAGGAGGAGGAGGAGGAGGAGGAGCAGGGGGAGGAGGAGCAGGAGCAGGGGGAGGAGGAGGAGGAGGAGGAGGAAGAGGAGGAGCAGCAGGGGGAGGAGGAGGAGCAGGAGCAGGAGGTGGAGGAGGAGGAGGAGGTGGAGGAGGAGCAGGGGGAGGAGGAGGAGCAGGAAGAGCAGGGGGAGGAAGAGGAGGAGGAGGAGCAGGGGGAGGAGGAGGAGGAGCAGCAGGGGGAGGAGGAGGAGGAGGAGGGGGAGGAGGAGGAGGACGAGAGGGAGGAGAAGGGAGGAAGAAAGAAGAGAAGGAGGAGCAGTGGGAGAGGAGGGGCAGGAGGGAGGAGCAGGAGCAAGAGCAGGAGCAAGAGCAGGAGAAGGAGAAGAAGGAGCAGAAACAGGAGGGGCAGCAGCAAGAGGAGCCGGAGCCGGAGGAGCACAAGGAGGAGGGGGAACAGGAGCAGGAGCAGCAGCAGGGGGAGCAGAACCACCTTTAAAACTTGAAGGATTCATAAATGAATAAAAACCCACAAGCAATTCAGCTAATAAAGTAAAATCTTCAAGTATGAAGCAGAAATAGCAGAAGATGTTGGGTAACTCGTTATAGCCAGGTGAGTAACTCTCTAACAAATACAAGACACATTTTGAGACTCGGACCTATAGATGCATTCCATTCTTAGGATGGGACATATCTATAGTTAGTGAGTGAGCCCATAGCAGGACCCTGTTACTTAGATCAATACACCCTTACTGAGATAATAGAGCAGTTGTGCGCATGTCTAAACTGGAGGATTGTGGGATTTTGTTTTAAATATTTTATTCAGCATTAGACCATAGATATTATTTTCATTTCGAGCTGATTTACCTGTACAGATCAAAATGTATCATAATAGAAAAGCAAATAACAAAACATTGCACTCTTTTTTTTTTCTTTTTTTTGACATTGTACTCTACAGTAGTAGAAAATATCAGGACGGTAAAAACCTATAATTTCGACAAAGTAGACACTGTACCTAGAAGTGTACCTATTTAAGTAGTTTTCAATTAATACTGGTAGGAAGAAAAGTCAAAGGTCCAGACTAAAGTAACACTTATGTATTTAATAATCATCCTGCTAAACTCATGTAATCTTACTTAGAAAGAGAGAAATGTAAACAGAGAGTCAAAATTTATATACCTTTTCAATGATTCGCTCGATGTATCATTAACTTTACCTGTTATTTACATGGTTTTTTTAAAATAAAGATCGGGTGTTGGACAAAAAAAATATTGGTAGGAATGATATCTTTCCATTGTTCCTAGATGATGTTTATGATTATGTGACCTATAGATTGTTTCTGATTTGGACATGTTGACCATCTGCTGCTTGTAACTGATTGTGCTTTAGGTTTGTTAATTTTTTTATTTTTTTTTTATTTTTGCCTCAACCTTTTATTTCTTTCACATGTTAGACAAAAAGCGTTGGATCTGTTACATCTAGGATAAAAAACACTCGATTAGAGTCTCTTGTTTTTCCTATGGGAGGAGCTCGTACACCTTTTTATACATAAACATGTCATGTTTTTGCTGCCTTTTTATGATGTTTTTATTTTATTCTATCGATAAACACATCGATGTCTACCATTAGGTTTGACCACAACCTATTTTTTTCCTTCTTTTTTTCACCTCTGCTTGTGTTATTAATAAAAAGATAAACCCATTAGTTAGGCACAATATTCGTCAGCAAGTAAGAGTCTCTATAAAATCGTTTGACCATTGAGAACTTTAAACTGGTATGAACATTCCTTAAGTATTGATAAATATAACAATAATGGTAAAACAAATGATAATAAAAGATACTCAAAAGTGAACATTTAGAGCAATGGGCTGTGGGTTCATACATATATAAGTTATAAGCACTATGGACGCAGAAGGGGTCAGGTGAAGGTCAGGCTTTACTATGGTGACGTAACCATGACATTGGTCAGTCAGCATGAGTTAGTTACATTAGTGCTATGTAATGGAGATGGGCTGGGTGGGATATGATAGACTTGCTAATATCAAACAATAGTATTAATTGTAGGTCTTGTATGGCCTGTATTGGTTTCACTATATTAGCTTAAATATAGCCCTTTCACATCATCTGTCTCATTGGTAACCAAATATTTTATTATTATCATCACTATTTTCATTTTGGTGAGGGAGGATGAGGAGTGAGAGAGAGGGAGGAGAAGGAGTGAGAGAGAGGGAGGAGAGGGAGGAGGAGGAAAAGAGGAAGAGGAAAAGGACGAGGACATACTTTTTACGTGTCAAATTAGGGTCTAAATTTCTAAATTAAAATAGGAAGAAAAACGTTTTAAAAAAATTGGTATAAAAGAGTTGTTCAGGTACTCCCCGGGCCACCTATCATAACTTTATACATAATACTCAATAAATCAATGAATACCTAAATAACTTTTAAATGCATAATTTCCGTTAATAACTCATAACCTATGATGATCAATACCCAGCCAATATTGTTGTTTAAAACATCCCATGATTACAATGAACGAGGTTACTGGATAACGATATATAAATATATAAATTTAATCTTAGAGCTAATATACATTAATGTATAATTACTACTAAGGTTTAATTGAGAAGCTTAATATAGGATTGTGCGGGAGACTTGGAGCAAGTCCAGGTTGAATCCCGGTGTGTGTTTGCTCTCACTGTTGTTACTTCACCTAAGCGCAGACGAGCCGATGATGAATTGATTAAATGGAGAATGTTAAAAATTAGGCGGATTTGGTGGTCACAAGTTCATGTACTCAAGTATAAACACATAATCTCTCTCTCTCTCTTTCTCTCTCCCTCTTTCTCTTTCTCTCTGGCTCTCTCCATTATCTAGTGTCTAGTATCTCTCTCTCTCTTTCTTTCTTTCTTTCTCTCTCTCTGTGCCTCTCTCTTTCTTTCTCTTATCATGTATCAGTCTAATTATATCATTTCTCAAATAAAGAATTGCTTCATTTTCTTTTGCTATCTCTCTGTATCTCTTTTCTCACGGTCGCTTACTCCCAATCACTCTGTACCCCCCCCCCCCCCTCTCTCTCTCTCTCTCTCTCTTTCCCCATCACTCTGTTTCTCCGCCCCCACCCCCACCCCTCTTGCTCTCTATCTCTATATATAATCTCTCTATTACTCTCCCCCCTCTCTCTCTCTCCCTTTCTGTCTGTATCTCTTTCCCTCTCTACCCTCTGTCTATCTCTCCCTGTCCTCTCTCTCTATCCCTCAGCCCCCCCCCCGCCCCCTCCTATTTCTTTCTCTTGTGGTACCCATTTGTTTCTATCCACGCATCTCTATCTCAAATCCAGAAAACTATCTTGTCGCACATAGTAGTTGCTTAGTAAGCATCCAAACTAGGTTTTAGTTTCCATTTGACATTTCCATCTCATTCTAATATGACAAGATCTAAATTCTACCATGAAAAGCAGGGAAAAACTTATATGACATAATTGGATGGTTTGAAGCATAACGGTAAAACCGGAAAGGACTCGCGTTCAAGAACACTGCCTCCTTTGTTAACTTGTCATATTTTTTAGTTCCAACCCCATGATGTATTATCCCAACAGCCTATCTTTAATATATATTGATATTTATTTCTTAAATCAGACCACTTTGACACGTAGACTTATTAGAAAACGCCCAAGTCCTTTCGAAGGAAAACCTGTCGCTTTAAAAGGGAATTTTTAATGACACCAATATATTCCAGTATGATAATAAAGGCTTGAATACCAGAAAGTTCCAGGAGTTATAAAGTAATGACATTAAACATTATTTTTCCACTAGAAAATTAATTAACTATGAATTAAAGGAAATACATTTTTGGCTTATATTATCTATGTGTTCCAGCTTGAGATATATAACACATTGAATAAACAAGACTTAATATATCAAAGTCTCATCATTTACATCTATTTTTTTCTGTCTTGACATATCAGATGAACAGTATCTGAGGCGAAATTGTATAGTATGTCTTCTGTGGTAATGCTGCAACAGGATGCAATGCAATATCAATGTGAATATCAAATTACACACAAATGCATTTTCCTCTAGACATAGTACATGTTTTGTGTTCTGATCGATCTGGTTCACACGTAAAATAAATAAAATCTGAATAAAAAAAAACTTATAGAGCACAACGTCTGATGGTTTAGCAATGACAAAGTACAATGTCAATAGGACATGAACATAATATAAAATATTAATGTGAATATAAATTACAAAACATGAATCTATTGTTCTCTAGAAAAAGAAAAAAATATTGTTGACCGCCCATTGGTACACCTAGCCCCCTCCCCGCTCATCCTTTATTTGACCTTTGACCTTTATTCATTACCAAGTGAGACCTTTCCCCCAGAGTGGGGCGTAGAGACAGACACACACATATACACAGAGCTCCAATCTCTCTGACATTTAAATACATAGGTGCAGTATCACTCTCTCATCCAGGCTTTTTAACATGGAGTCAGTGCGAGGAAAGGGGGGCAGAAGGGAAGGGAGGGAGAGAGGGGGGACAGGGGGTAGGGAGGGAGGAAAGGGGGGCAGAAGGGAAGGGAGGGGGGAGGGGGACAGGGAGGGAGGAAAGGGGGGCAGAAGGGAAGGGAGGGGGTAGGGGGGACAGGGAGGGGGAAAGGGGGGCAGAAGGGAAGGGAGGGAGAGAGAGGGGGACAGGGAGGGAGGAAAGGGGGGCAGAAGGGAAAGGAGGGAGAGAGAGAGGGGAGAAGGGGGTAGGGAGGGAGGAAAGGGGGGCAGAAGGGAAGGGAGGGGGAGGGGGACAGGGAGGGAGGAAAGGGGGGCAGAAGGGAAGGGAGAGAAGAGGGAGGACAGGGAGGGAGGAAAGGGGGGCAGAAGGGAAGGGAGGGAGAGAGAGAGGGGGGACAGGGAGGGAGGAAAGGGGGGCAGAAGGGAAGGGAGGGAGAGAGAGAGGGGGGACAGGGAGGGAGGAAAGGGGGGCAGAAGGGAGGGAGAGAGAGAGAGGGGGGGACAGGGAGGGGGGAAAGGGGGCAGAAGGGAAGGGAGGGAAGAGGGGGGACAGGAAGGGAGGAAAGGGGGCAGAAGGAAAGGGAGGGGAGAGGGAGGACAGGGAGGGAGGAAAGGGGGGCAGAAGGAAAGGGAGAGGAGAGGGAGGACAGGGGGCAGAAGGGAAGGGGGGAGAGAGGGGAGAGGGAGGGAAACAGGGAGGAAGGGATAGACAGAAAGAGCGAATGACAGTGGGCAAGGAAGGAAAAGACAGAAAGAATGAAGAGAGCGAGAGAAAGAGAGAGAAAGGGAGAGGGAGAGAAAGAGAGGGAGGGAGAGAAAGAGAGGGAGAGAGAGAGAGAGATGGGGGGGGCGAGAGAGAAAGGGAGAGGGAGAGAAAGACAGGGAGGGAGAGAAAGAGAGGGAGAGAGAGATATGGGGGGGGGGGGCGGGGGGCGAGAGGAAAAGAGGGAGAGAGAAAATCCAGAGAATAGTGTGTGTGTCAGAAGGAGAGGCAAAAAGAGGACCAACATCCATTCTTTTCCGGGCCAATAGCCAATTAAGAATGGCAGTACATAAAAAGATAATAAAACTACATTAAAAAAAGAATAGCAATATACTTTTTCAAGCTTATGGCAAAATATAACTTTTTCTGCCAATAACATTATATAAGTACATTTACCCTGGGAAGCAATTCACCTATATCTGTAACTTACAAAAGGCAGTTCAAACTAAATTCACGCCAAAAAGATTAAAATATTTCAAATAGGGAATAGAGTGGATGTTAGAATAGGTAAAACAGCGCAGTTAGCTGCACTGGATCCGGGGAAAGGTTATAAAAACAATATTCTACCACATATCGGCTTTGAATACATTCCATATTTACTGAGTTTGAGCCTTTTTAGCTGAAGCATTCCCAACATCTATAAATATGGAAATCAGGAGATATGAATGGGTCAGATTTTCAGAAAATGTAATTGGCCTTCACCAATCCTCTCAAATAACCCAATTTTCAGACGAAAATAAAGTTAAAAATACAGTTCAAGCTAACCAAACAGATTGCTAGAATCAATGCAATGACAAATATACTCGAATTTACTTAGTATTGACCAAATTTCAGCTTAAATTAGCTTAATTTGCTAAATGTATACAGCTGTCAATTGTACATTTTCTGAAAATCTGGCCCAAATATGGAAATCATGAAGGAGATAAAAACCATGAATTCTTGAATATAGATTTTAAATATGTAAGGCAATACATTACGACAATAGAACACGTAGATCGAGTGGGAAATATGCGAGGGGTGGGGGTGGAATTGGTTGAAATAAGAGATTTTGAGGGAACAGTCTAGGCCCACAGTTGGAAAAGTCCCTTCAAACGGAGGGAAAGCCTCTCGCCTCATACCGCAAAGTGCCATTATAACTCCATTAAGACCGCCAAATGTCATTATATTCCTATTAGAACGCTGAGTTCTAGGCCAGGAAACCGATTAGCGAAGTAGGCTGACATACCATTCTTATCTGATCAGAGGGTGAGTGAGTGAGTGAGATTGGTTGCTTTACGCCCTTATCAACACTTTGAAGTGTTATATCAAGGGCGGGAGAGCTGAGAGGGAGGCAGTTTATGATCATACCCAGGAAATAGAGATAGAGAAGAAGGGAGAGAGAGAAAGAGACAGAAAGGCACTTTAAGGTCTTACCCAGGACCAGAGGGTTGGACCTAGAGTTGGGAATTGATAATGGCAAATGTGGAAAAATACACGAAACTCTGACATTTGTTGGCAACTGTCATCTGAGATCTGATATCTTTAAAATTTCTTTTACGATCTATGTGATTGAGATGGTGGACCCATGTTCACTTCATTATTTTGATTTCTATTATTTTTTCCCTTCTTCAATTATTTCTCAAACGCGATTATTCAAGTAAGATTTTGGCCCATGATCCTGAATATAAAATAACAGTATAATGTGTGACATGGCCGCATATTATTACAAGCCTGATTTCGCTCTTATCCCGTTAAATGGAATGGACTGTAGAAAGACTCAGATCAACGGGGGAAACAAACTATAACACCATGCAAGGCTATTGGGTCAGATTTTCAGAAAATGTACAATTGGCAGTTCTACATATTCAGTAATTTCTGCTAAAAAATGATAAATTTTGGGTATATCTGAGGATATTTGGTATGGCATTGATTTAAAGTATCAGTTCTGTTATGTCAAACTGCATTTTGAAGCTCATTTCTGTCTTAAATGTGGGTTATTTGAGAGGATTGGTGAAGGTGAATTGTACATTTTCTGAAAATCTGACCCTATTGCGCCTATTTGTAATCAGAAACCATTTCTAACCATCGGGTCTCTTCTCAAATAGTAAAATTAAATAAACACTTTTAATGGAAATCCGAGAAATCATTTAGCTCAGATGAAAACCTAGCCCTAACTCGGTTAATAGGATGTTCTCTTCCTAGAAGGTCGCCTTTCACCATGGTTGTTTTTTTTCTTTTTATCTTTGTTTCCTGAGATCAAAGTTATTAGTGCTCTGACCCAAATCTCGAAATGAGGTGGTAAAATGTGTTAAATATCTTGTATTATTCTAACATTTGCTAAGGGAATTGTTTTAAATTGAATAAAACTCCTTAGATGACGGCCGTTGGGGAGAATACATTATTCTTTTGTGTGTGTTAGTTTAAGTTATCGTTCTTTTTTTACAACGTGTTTCCAATATATTAGTTGGTAGAAGGGGAGAATATCGCTGTATATCGGTTAGGGCCGGGGTGGAAATGATGAATCGATGTAGATATCATTAAAAGTTGTTGATTATGATTTTATTGATTACACAAGCTTTCGGGCTATGGACGCCCTTCTTCAGGTGTGAAGTAGTCAATATATTAGTTTCCTATTCCCATACTTGGTCACATAAATTGATATCTAAATGAACATTATTTGTACTCAAAATCATTACACAAACAGGAACTATAATGAAATTTGAGCTTCTATGTAATAAATACTTGATGTATTTATTGTATATTATAAAACGCGGAGCAATTAACAGACGAAATTAATATCAATTCGACATGTCAATGTACCCCGGTCGATTTTTTGGTGACGATTAAAATCTTCCCAATCCAAGAAGAGACTCCTAGTTCAGATCTAGATTCACCCACTATTACTATGCAAGGTTCCCGCGTCCCAGACCACATCGAATTTAATGACTTTTAATGACTAATTTACATGATGATTTTAATGACTTTTTTAATGACTTCTCAGAGACAAAGTAACGGGATATTACAATCGTTTCTAATGGGTTCCTATTTACATTATACATGTATAACCTTTTCCTCAGAAAAAGATAGCCATATTAACATTTTCTTGGTAGTATAGGGGGGGGGGAGGTTTCGCTGTATACTGGTTAGGGCCGAATGATGAACTTGTCACATAGAGATTAAAATTGTTGTTCGAGTTGGTTTTATTAATTCATTTATTTTATTTGATAATGTATTTGAACGATATAGCACATTAAATAATGATAAATTTCTGTAGAAACCTATTTACTTGGTCATGGCAACGCACGAAATATAACTGCATCTTGTCAGTCATGCGTCTTTCCTTATATCAACAACAATGTTAAACAGTTTCAGCCAATCAAATATTTTTTTTAAAAAATAATCAAAAGCTTTCGGGCTAATTGTGCCCTTCATCGGGTGAGGTAATAATTCACATTTTCTTGCCGAGTCATAGTATGTGTTAAAATAACATTCAGGAAATAAGTTACAGTACACAGTAAACAATAAATATCAACCAAAGAGATTACTAAATAAAGCTACTAGGGGCCCAGGCTAAACTAGCTTTTCCAGGTGGGAAAATCGCCCTACCTGAGGTTAAGCCTCTAGCTTGTCTAGCCTAATATTATGAAATATGGCCTTATGAATCCTACAAGGTTCCAATATAATATTTCCAATTCCATAATTAAAGTACAAATCATTTCATTACATATGACTAGGCAAGAAAATGTGAAGGATTTTTTTAAATAGATTCTAGGCACACATTAGGAGGCCATGACACCACTTGTCAATAGGGGAGTTGCATGTGCCACTGCGCATGCCTGTCACAGTGCATGCTGGGACGGATTCCGTTCAAGTCTGACATACAAATATTTAGCAACATTTTTATCGAAAATTGCAAGAATGTTTTCACCAATATCACAGCTTGTATAAATGATCTATAAAAACCAAATGCATGATGGGAAAGAAGGGGACTTGTGTAATGGAAACATGTATAACACATGGATATTGACATTAGAGCATTGACAAATATTCCATGCAAAACATGGCATGTTTTCTATAGATTTTAGACTGTACCATTAGTCCCATAATTCAATGCGAATCAAGATTCAAAATGGCGGCTATGCAAATCCCCTATTGTCAATTACAGATGATAGGCAACATCTGGTTCATATGACACTCGATATGGGCTTTGTGAAATATATATAAACCTCTGATGAATAGAATAGTTGCAAATGGTAAGAAGGAGAGAGGGCCTTGTAAAAGGTTAAGGCTCTACTCACTGACGGGGGCGGGAGGAGGCAGATAGAGAAGATGGGGAGACATAGAGCGGGAGAAGAGGACGGGATAAAAGGGACAACCTTGGGAGGAGGAGAAGGAGGATTGATGGCAAAGGTAAGATGGTTTCCCTGAATCATAGGAGAATATCTCTGGTACAAGTGCTTTAATGGATAGAGTGGTCCTCAGTATTCCACACTATGTACTGAATACCCAGCCAGAGCTAAGAATAATGTACTGAGAGAAAATAGGAAAAAACTAAATATATCACATTATATTCTAAAAAAAGTATGTCAGTTGTAAAGCTGCACTCTCAGTTAACGTCGGTAAAAAGAACTTTCTACATTTTCTTCCATTCTTTTCCAACCCACCTGAAAGTCATTTGACAGAAATTTTGGAGGATTCTGTGTGGACAGACAGTGGTTGTTTTGGCTACAATAACAGGGCTCATAAAACGCAGTAGGCGTCCAATCACTGACATACCATTCCTATCTGATCTGCGAGGTTGTGAGCCTAGACTGATACCATCCTGTCCTCTTTGCACTTGGAGAGATACAAACTTAATCAAAACAATGCAGATCATCAGGGGAATGGACTCAGAAGACGGGAGGTAAGGGTACATGTACCTCCAAAATGTCCAACTTCGCTGTACATAGTTATAATATATTTCGTTATTTCAATACATGCACAATTTCAAGAAATTCTCGCTATTTCTGTGTGGCATGAGAGAGATCATGTTACGGCTTGTGAATGATGATCCACGTTGTATGCCCTAACCTATACCACACCTGTACCTCCCCCCCCCGCCCCCCCCGCCCCCACCCCATATACTCTTAATCTCTCTCTCTCTCTCCGTCCCATCTGTCCCACTGCACATGCGGCAAGAGTTAAGTACATGTTATAAATTGTAAGATCTAACCCTAAAGAAGCACTTAATTTACCCCTTTTTACCCCAATCCCCATATCCTTAATCTCATGAGACTCTCCTTTCTTTGTGATGTGTCAAATGTTAAGAATATGTATAATAGAAATCACAGGACTTAACCTGTTTTACCCCCCACCCCCATCCCCAATCACTAGCCCTCCTGTTTCCCCATCACACCCCCATATCCTCCTTCCCAGTGATTTCCCGATCAAATGTTAGGAACATACATGGGTCAGATTTTCAGAAAATGTACAATTCAACTTCACCAATCCTCTCAAATAACCCAAACTTAAGACAAAAATAAAGTTCAAAATACAGTTCAACCTAGCCAAACAGATTGTTAGAATCAATGCAATGCCAAATATACTCGAATTTAGATAGTATTGTCCACATTGCAGTCTAATGTAGCAGAATTTATTAAATGTGTATAGCTGCTAATTGTACATTTTCTGAAAATCTCACCCACATGTAGTCTTACCACACCGTGATCTCCTCGACACGGATTAAACCTCAACTTCCAAGTAAATATCAGTTAACTGTAAAATCAAATTAAAGAACCTAACCCAATGGAGCACTAATTGTACTCGGTTTCTCACCCCATACCCGACACTACACCCCCTCACCCCCCCCCCCCCACACACACACACATACCCCCCACCCCCACCCCATTCACCTGCCGATGTATGTAAACAGGTGGGAAGAACACCTTTAACATCTAAGATGGTGATTATAAGGTTGTCCTTGTTCCCACCAAGGTCGGCAGAGGGAGCCCTTGGTGGTTATTACCCAGGATTCCGTGCTATCTGAGTGCACGGTCTCAGCTCGAGATCTTCAAAGATCCCATCATGCAATGGGCACAAGAGCACGAATACATCAATCTATTCTCTTGTATAATAAGTTCACAGTTAGGGGGGGGGTGATAGAATTGCGCAAATTTATTTTAATTACAGGATCGAATCCCGTCCTTTAATTAGCTAATTATACATAGAATATATTAGGCCTAATAATATATATATAAATTGATTACAGATGAAACATATATTTGTCCTTGACAATGCAAAAGAACATCATAACTTTTAGAATGCTTATTAAAAATGCTCAACCAGCTTGAAAATACTTATACTGCTCCCCTTAATACAAAAAAAAGCACATCCATTTTCTTAAAACCGCGAATAAATATAAGTTTTTCTAAGATAAACAAATATATTGAGCTTCATAAGGTTCAGACATCCTAAATCACAAATCTTTTAAACGTTTACACTATTAAATACTCCAATATATCACCGCAATATACGGGTCAGATCGTCAGAAAAGATACAGTTGGCAGCTCTATACATTTAGTAAATTCTGCTAAATTAGGCTGAAGAATGATGAATACCGAGCATATCTGAGTATATTTGGTTTTGTGTTGGTTTAATATATCTGTTCTGCTATGTTAAACTGTATTTTGAACCTTATTTTTGTCTTAAATGGGGGTTATTTGAGAGGATTGGTGAAGTCGAATTGTATAATTTTCTGACGATCTGACCCATACACTCAATTCTGATAGCGCACATTGGGTCCAATACAACCTCTGAATAGGAAAATATCAACAAATAAAATGTGGAAACTAGGATAGACTGAACGAGTATAAGAAGAGGCGAGTAGTAATTAGACGAGCACATCGCACCCCTGTGAAGGATATATACCAATTATGCCAGGCACTCAGGCGAGACCAATTGATATAACTGTTGTACGTAGAATATAGCGTTTTATACTTTACCGTTCCATATAAACCAACATAACATCCATACTAATTGTTCCCCTATACTATAACATTCAATAGGGGTGTTTGAATGAAGTTATGCAGGCCTTTTGGATCCAGGTGTGCTATATTTATAGTTCTACAGTACCAGATTTCTTTTTATGTTAGCATTCAGAAGATTTTAGGGATTAGATAGAATCAGGTAAATGTATTGGTAGATCCGCTCTTTTCATTTTTTAAGAAATGTAGAAGACATCTGTAATTACTTGATTTGTGATTTGTATTACATGTAACAATGAGCGGTTCTAAGAAAAGGAGAAAAGAGTTGTAGAGTGTGGGTGTGTGTGGGGGGGGGGGGGGGAGGAAGGATTTAATCTGAGTGAGTGAGTGAGATCGGTTGCTTTACGCCTTTATCAACGCATTTAATATGGTTATATCAAGGGCGGGAGAGCTGAGAGGGAGTGAGTGAGATTGGTTGCTTTACGCCTTTATCAACGCATTTAATATGGTTATATCAAGGGCGGGAGAGCTGAGAGGGAGGCAGTTTATGATCATACCCAGGAAATAGAGATAGAGAAGAAGGGAGAGAGACAGAGAAAAGAGACAGAAAGGCACTTTATGATCTTACCCAGGAAATAGAGATAGAGAAGAAGGGAGGGAGACAGAGAAAAGAGACAGAAAGGCACTTTATTTAATCTGATATCCATCATAATACTGATGAGAAATAAACCTGGCAATAATTGGATACATCGTTATATTCAGCAATTATTATAATATGTTTTTTGGGGGTTGCTTTTTTTTCAAACCGATTTTATTTTCTTATCCTGCCGACTTGGCTTCTACAATGTTAAAAAGATTTTATTCCGGTTTTATTTTTTGTCTTATTTATAATTATTACGTCTTATTGGTTTCACCATCATACACACATAATGAATATACAAATATGATGTATTCTTAGAGAACAGCATTTATTTAACACAGTAAATAAAGCTGTTATGATATAGCAAAGGCAATTCTAATAGCAATCGACCGTTATACTTCATAGCAAGTTTAAGGAATAACCTAATGAGGCTAATATGCTATATGGGTCAGATTTTAAGAAATGTACAATAGCAGCTCTACAAATTTGGTAACTTTTGTTTAATTAGACTGAAAAATGATAAATAATGGGTATATCGGGTTGTCTTTGGCATTGTATTGATTAAAAATATCTCTTTTATTGTGTTAAACTGCATTTTGACCGTCACTTTTCAATTAAATTTGGGTTATTTGAGAGAATTGGTGAAGGTGAATTGTACATTTTCTGATAATCTGACCCTCATGATGTCTGACTTTTGTAATAAAGACCCGGTGTAGGGGATAAATAAGGTTAATATGTCACCAGATTATTCAACAGGATGTTGTAGATCGGTGACCAGTACAATATTTGTTGTACAATATAAATATATTATTCGAAAATCAATATCAATGTAAGAGGATATATATATATATTCTCAATAAGAAAGGATTTTGAGAGTGCTTCTCAAAATGATCAAGAGTTGTAAGGGGGAAATTAAATAGAGCAACATCTCTTTATGTACAGTCCAGGTCCAAACCCTCAGATCAGATAAGAATGGTAGGTCAGTGATTAGACGCCTACTTCGCTAATCGGTTTCCTGGCCTAGAACTCGGCGGGATTATAATGACATTTTGCGGTCTTAATGGAATTATAATGGCACTTTGCGGTTTGAGGCGAGAGGCTTTCCCTCCGTTTGAAGGGACTGTCTCAACTTTGGGCCTAGACTATATATACATGCATGCATGAGTAAATGCATGCATATGCGTGAATCCACACATGTAGCTGACTGCAAGGCATATAAAGCGTCCACCAACTAGGTCTGCCTACCAGTGCTCTGTCCTGGCATGCACAAATCATTATCCTAGCGTCTACCACAAACACACTAGTGGTAAGCGCAGGATCCAGGTAATTTGGGACCTGGAGTTTACAGCAAGACGTGGAGGAGGAGGTGGAGGTGGTTGGTGGAGGAGGAGGAGCTAGAGGAGCAGGAGGAGGAGGTGGTTGTGGAGGTGGCAGTGGTTGAGGTGGCTGAGTGAGGGCTTGTTGGAGGCAAGATATACACATGTACATCAGCCGAGGTGGAGGTGTAGGAGCAAGGCCCAAGCAAACCCATAGTTAGAAACTACGGTAATATAAACTGAGACTATATCTAGGGACGCCCTCCTCGCTGACAAAGAGTCTTCTACCCTTCAGAGGCTGGTTCTCTACATACAGGACAAAGATAATTATTTCTAACACTCTTGGAGTGCATCTGTCAAACCTGGGGGTCGAGATTCTAAATGATATATGAGTCAGAATTTCAGAAAATGTACAATTCAGCTTCGCCAATCTTCTCAAATAACCCAAATTTCAGACGAAAATAAACTTCAAAATACAGTTCAACCTAACCAACCAGATTGCTAGCGTCAATGCAATGCCAAATATACTTGAATTTACCTAGTATTGACCAAATTGTAGCCTATTTGAGCATAATTTACTAAATGTGTAGAACTGCCAATTGTACATTTTCTGAAAATCTGACCCATATAAAGATTTTTATTCAAGTTGATCAGTACAGTTACATGAAATGGACAGGAGCCTCTGCGAACAGACCTTCCTGGTCCGCCCATCATATACCTTCTCCAATCTCCAGAATAACGAAATAAAATACAAAGCACCACTTCTAGATACATTAGTCATCAGGTTAAAGCTAATACAGCACCAATTTACATTGAAAACTCACTACAGAGTCTATTAATATGATATGTGATATAATGAGTAATAATTGTCTCGTGTAAGACATTAACCCAATAGACCTTGTTATAATCATATTTGGTTGATAACACCTGTTTACTAAATTTACAGAATTATCTGTCTCTGATAGGACATTAATCCAATATTGAGTGAGTGAGTGGGGAGGCGAATTGCAAAAAAAATAAAACACTCTAGGCCCAGGAATGGTATGTCGGTGATTGGACGCCTACTTCGCTAATCGAATTCCTGGCCTAGGACCAGGAGTTCTGATGGGATTATAATGGCATTTTGCGGTCTTAATGGAATTATAATGGCACTTTGCGGTTTGAGAGGCGTTCCCTCCGTTTGAAGGGACTCTCTCATCTTTGGGCCTAGACTGAAAAGTTTATTTCCAGTCTAGGCCCAAAGTTGAGAGAGTCCCTACAAACGAAGGTAAAGCCTCTTGCCTCAAACCGCAAAGTGCCATTATACTTCCATTAAGACCGCCAAATATCATTATATTAAATAATATTATATATATACCGTATACGTATATGGGTCAGATTTTCAGAAAATGTACAATTGGCAGCTGTACACATTGAGTAAACTCGCTAAATTAGGCTGCAATTTGGTCAATACTAGGTAAATTCGAGTATATTCAGCATTGCATTGATTCTAGCAATCTGTTTGTTTAGGTTGAACGGTGTTTTTACCTTTATTTTCGTCTGAAATTTGGGTTATTTGAGAGGATTGCTGAAGATGAATTGTACATTTTCTGGCGACTTCACCCATATATGATAGATATACATATATATATAGCAAGAAAATGTATGTATAGCCAAGCGGTGAACATTAGTTCAGACACAATGTGTCAATAGTGAGGCATTCAAAGGCAACCCATTCACAATCGGACAAGCTTTTTCTTCCGTCACAATCCCTGGACCTGGCCCTGCTGTATACAGGCAAATGACCCCGCACTGGGCTATTGTACGAGAAACGACTTAAAAATAACAGCTAATACAAACTCGCCATACACACTATTGGTGGAGGAAAATAACTGCAATTTATGCATCAGAATAACAAGGAAGACTATAACAATACCTAGCCATATATCTTAAGCATGAACTCTGGCTCTTTCTACTTCTCAGACCACTAAAGACGTCCCAAGTTTAAATTACCATAATTTGGGTCGGTCTGGGTAGGCCCCTGGACTTTCTATAATGCGTTAGAATTGGCTTTATTTTCTACAATTTCACATCATGCGTTTTCTGGACGATATTATTAAAAGTATCAAGTTGAATTTGAAACACGTTTAAGTCATAGGTTGGGAGCTTGAAAGGTAGCTAGAAATACAGTTGAGAAATGCTGACTAAATGGGTCAGATTTTCAGAAAATGTACAATTGACAGCTGTACACATTGAGTAAATTCTGCTAAATCAGGCTGCAATTTGGCCAATACTAGGTAAATTCGAGTATATGCGGCACTGCAGTGATTCTAGCAATCTGTTTGGTTAGGTTGAACTGTATTTTGAACTTTATTTTCGTCTGAAATTTGGGTTACTTGAGAAGATTGAAGAAGGTGAATTGTACATTTACTGAAAATCTGACCCAAATATAGTTTTAATGGGATTAGATATACACTAATATCCAAACATAAGTCTGTTTACTTTGGCGTCAAAAAAAGGATAAAAATTGAACATCGAGGAAAAGTGACACAACATAAAAATAAATAATAAGAGCAAAAAAAAATTAGATAAAAAGAAGAAAGTGAATTATACCTTGAAACACAGACCTATACACCAAACAGCAAAGGTCCTGTACTTTTAAATGAAGCAGTTTTAGAGCTACTATAAAAATCTCAATGGTACTTCAAATACCTCAACCTAAACATGGGTCAGATTTTCAGAAAATATACAATTCAACTTCGCCAATCCTCTCAAATAACCCAAATTTCAGACGAAAATAAAGTTCAAAATACAGTTCAACCTAAGCAAACCGATTGCTAGAATCAATGCAATGCCGAATATACCCGAATTTACCTAGTATTGACCAAATTGCAGCCTAATTTAGCAGAATTTACTCCATGTGTACAGCTGCCAATTGTCCATTTTCTGAAAATCTGACCCACATAGGAGTGTACCCCGGATAGTACTGCTGCATATGTTAGCACTGTACAGTATCGAGTGTGGAAAATCTTTCCTGAAACATTATGCTTCATATTGAATGAGTCTGAACAAATTCAGCGGGTAAACGATGGAAGAACTACTCATGGGTCAGATTGTCAGAAAATGCACAATTCACATTTAGAAATCCTCCCAAATAACCCGAATTTGATACAAAAATGAGACTCAAAACACAGTTTAACATAAACAAACAGATTGTTTGAATCAACTCAATACCGAATATACTCAAATATACCGGGTATGTATCATATTTTAGCCTAATTTAGCAGAATTTCATAAATGTGTAGAGCTGCCAATTGTATATTTTCTGAAAATCTGACCCTCATAGAATTGCATGTCCTATTCTAGTAATCTGATACCAATACTTGAATAAAAGTTCTATGATAAAATAATAATGATAGGCCGCCATATATATGCAAATCAGAATGTGTCCAAGTATATATTGAATATACGCCTAGAATTTTATAAAACAATAAATTAAGGCATCCCATCAGGAATAAACTGAGACTACATCAAATGCTATCGTATCAATAATAAGTGAATAATTTTCCGGGTTCACCAACTCGGGAGTTATTTATCAACCTTTTCTTACACCGTTCATACAAATCTACATAAATATGAAGTACACAATTACGAGCTAACAACCCAGACTTCACAACGGACGCCAAACTTTTGCTTTCTAAGATTACTATTCTGTTTTTTGTTCATTGATCACATGTAAGCCACGTACGTGCTAATATAATCTCATATTAAACACATATATATGGGTGAAATCGCCAGAAAATGTACAATTCGCCTTCACCAATTCTCCCAAATAACCCTAATTAAAGACAAAAATGAGGTTCAAAACACAGATCAACGTAACTTAACAGATACTTTGAATCAACCCAATACCAAATATACTCAGATATACCTAATATTTATCATTTTCCAGCCTAATTTAACATAATTCACTAAACATGTAGAGATGTTCCGACCCATATAACAATGCGAGAGATTTATCGTAACGTCGGATAAAGGATTGTTTCTGATTTCTCTAATATTTTTTTAGGGTAATTCATATTTGTAATGGTCTTTCATTTCTTTAGGCTGTAATAACTGTTTTTATAACAATTACAATTACTATATTGATCAAAAGAAACTACCGAAAAGAAAAATAAATGATTTAACGCTGTCTTCACAATTCCCTATTTACCACAAGAAATAAATGCTCCTATTAACCTACTAACATTGTTTATTATCCGTTTGTGATTATTTTTTTTATAATTTGATGATATTATGTAACAAAAACTGATGTGATTTGTGCTACAAGTTGTTCTCGTTACTTTGCCATAAGCTAGTGGGGAGCAGTGATTGAGCCAGAGTGGGAGATATAGGCCTAGACTATTGGCAGCCTGGTAGCAGGAGCACTTGGGTAGTAGGGTCAGATTTTCAGAAAATGTACAATTGGCAGCTCTACACATTTAGGAAATTCTCCTAAATTAGGCTGAAAAATGAAGAATACCGGGTATATCTGAGTATATTTGGTATCGCATTGATTTATAGTATCAGTTCTGTTATGATAAACAGCATTTTGAAGCTGATTTTTGTCTTAAATGTGGGTTATTTGAGAGGATTGGTGAAGGCGAATTGTACATTTTCTGAAAATCTGACCCAGTAGTGTGCTAGTCTGGTAATTGCTTATATGTATGTGACCAAGTTGGGACAGGGCCATACAAGTTAGCAGTCGGTGTCAATAGCTGATCATCCTGCTTTCTGACTTCTCCAACACCGACACTCACTCGGTTCAAGACAACTCAAAACTGGCAAAGACCTGAGACGTTTTTGACACTCCCCAGTCTAGGCCCAAAGATAAGAGAGTCCCTTGAAACGTAGGGAAAGCCTGTCGCCTCAAACGACAAAGTGCCATTATAATTCCATTAAGACCGCAAAATGTTATTATAATCCCATTAGAACGCCTAGTCCTAGGCCAGGAAACTGATTAGTGAAGTAAGCGTCCAATCACTGAAATACCATTCTTATCTGATCTGAGGGTTTGGACCTAGACTGTTCCAAAGACAACTCAAAACTGGTAGAGACTTGAGAGGTTTGTGACAAGACAACTCAAAACTGGCAGATTTTGGAGATCGGGCATGAGTTTTTAAAGTGATAAAAGGAAGGATATGGACTCATGAAAATGCAAATAAATAGAGATTGTGGTATGAGGAAAATTATATATACGTGGGTTCCTAATATCTAACTATTTGTCACATCTGAAGCAAGTGGAAAACATTTCTATTTAGTTGTTGCGTCGGATCTCTCAATATCTGTCTGTTCTTACCTATACATAGCTGTGGTTTTTATTAAATTCACAAATAGATTAAGTACGTTATTTTCCTCTACGTCTGCCAGTCGGTCCCTTTGCCTCCTACCCTAATTAGATACTTGAGATGGATCAGCCCACCTCTCATTGCATGAGAACACTGTGATTAATTCCCTAATGTGACCCCAATCAAGATTCCGCTTAATTAACCAACACGTTTTCCTTCCAACAACACCAATGCATCCCTTTATTATATATATCTCCCATCAACCAAATCTTCCATTCTTATCACCCCCTTTCACCGCCCTACCTTTCCACTTACAAAAACATGTCATAAATAGCAGAAAATTGTTTCTCAAGTTTCAAATTAGTACCTTTAATAGTGCCATGTAACAGCACCTTAGGCAACACTACCCTGTGGTTATTTCATCAACATACCTCTGAAAATTGTGAACAAATTATCACGAGGAAAATGTATTGGCCTGGGGTGAGTGGGAGGAGAAGGGGGAGCAGGGGGATGGATCGGATATAATAATGTAAATGGGTCAGATTTTTAGAAAATGTACAATTCGCCTTCACCAATCCCCTCCAATAACCCACATTTAAGACACAAATGGGCTTCAAAATGCAGTTTAACATAACAGAACTGATACTTTAAATCAATGAGATCCCAAATATATTCAAATATACCCGATATTCATCATTTTTCAGCCAAATTTAGCAGAAGTTCCTAAATGTGCAGAGCTGCCAATTATTGTACATTTTCTGAAAATCTGACCCAAATATTTAAAGCCGCATTCTTGGCTGATTTCTGATGAAAAATGTTGAATTGTCTTTCTTTCTTGTTCCTATTTATATGCAAGTCATCTGGAAAGAGTATTTTAGAATAGGGTTTCCCTGATTGGGGAAATACTCTGAACAAGAGGCTTTAGATTGAATTGGTTTTATTCCATACCAAAATCGCCATTTCAGGACAGCTGTTAATACAAAATGATTGTGGAAATTGACTACCAACCGGTTGGATCACTCTTGTATTCGGTTGAAATTAGTGTAGAATGATGAGTCAATTTGGATATGCGGTTTGTTTTTTTAATTCATACACATAACATTATGGTCCGACATTTCGGAACTATGCCTCCTTCTTCAGGGACTGTTACATGGGTAATTTATACAAAAATAGGGTAAAATATAAGAAACAGTAGTGCAAAATATAAGAGACAATTCATAAATAATTGAGAAAAAACAATTTTTTCCTCCAAGATTCACTGCACTTGATAAAATAGTGAACAAAATATATTACTTGTCGGCAGAGAATGCATGTTCAACCACTGACGTATAGGGATATGCCAACTTAAACGCCTTATATCAGAGAAGAGAAGGTAGAGAGGGAAAATACAATAAATCAATAGATGAACAACGTCGAAAGTGTGAAGGATCAATAAAGTAACAAAAATCGTATAATAAATCAATACTACAATAAAAGAAAAAAATCGTATAAATAAGATATTGTATTCTTTGATCAAATAGTTGGCGAGTCTTAAACGGATACAGTGGTATCTACTTAGGTTAGTATTTGGCAACAGAATTCTCTTGTGAAAAGAGAACACGGATGTATTCTATTAGATATTTGAACACCTACACTAACAGTATACAAAATATCGCTAAGAATTATAAGTCGTATAATGTCAGACTCTTAGAGTCTTATTTCAGTATCGCTACGAGGTAATGATTCACATTTTTTTAAATAATATTCAAAACGGTCTAATAACTTATATTATGAATAATTTTAACTTATCATATATAAATTAATGTCGTCGTTAATATCCTACATGTAAGAACAATCTAATTTACCTGTATAATTGAATTTATAATTTATAAATTGATGACTGTAATTTTAGGGAAAAGGGGTGAACTTAGGATCATAAATTAATCAATCAATAGAATGGATATATAATTATAATTATCTGATGAGTGATGTAATGATGATACATGTATTTAACTTCCCCTGAACACAAACACACAACCAGTTTTTCACCAGCTAGAATTATCTTCGCATGGGGAATTGGAAAAGCAGCAAGTGAAGACTGATGCAATAACCCCATACTAATACAAACTAATTGCATAAACATTGTTGTGGTTATGACCCAGTAGTCGTACTAGTAATAGGGTCAGATTTTCAGAAAATGTACAATTCAACTTCGCCAATCTTCTTATAAAACCGAAATTTCAGGCGAAAATAAAGTTCACAATACAGTTCAACCTAACCAAACTGATTGCTAGAATCAATGCAATGCCGAATATACTCGAATTGACCTAGTATTGACCAAATTGCAGCCTAATTTAGCAGAATTTACTAAATGTGTACAGCTGCCAATTGTACATTTTCTGAAAATCTGACCCAATAGCATATCTGGTAGTAATAGTAACAGTTGTTCTTGAGAAAGCAGGAGGGAGAAGAACAGGGCAGCCGAGGCTCAAAGTTGAGAGAGTCCCTTCAAACGGAGGGGAAGCCTCTCGCTCCAAACCGCAAAATACCATTATAATCAATAAAACGACAGTATATCTGCTAACTTTTAATTACTATTAGCGGAGGTGAAACTAACCAAACCAAACCAAACCATAATAATCTCATTAAGATGCCTACTCCTAGGTAAGAAAAAATAATAGCGCAGTAGGCGTCCAATCACTAACATTACACACTTATCTGATGTAAGAGACTTTGGGCCCGAACCACAAAATGCCATTATAATCTCATTAGGATGCCTACTCCTGGGTCAGAAAAAACATGAGCGCAGTAGGCGTCCAATCACTACCATTCCACACTTATCTGAGCTAAGAGACTTTGGGCCTAGACTGAGGAGGGGGAGAGGACCCTGTAATGGTGAGAGTGGGACGAGTGCCACAATAGTAGGGAGGACGAGGAGGAGGAGGAGGAAGAGGAAGAGGTTAGAGGTCTAGTCTATACGTAGCCCCAGTTTTACCATGCCCTACCTGGCATGAGTTACAAAAGTTTGGCAAGCTCTGAGAGAAACTAAGACTTCTCTCTCATTCCCTGCTCTCCCCCCACCGCTACCACTACTGCTACAACTACTACTACTAACACCTATACTAACGAGATCTCCACCAAAACATAAGAGGGTCAAATTGTCTGAAAATGTACAATTGGCTTCACCAATCCTCTTAAATAACCCAAATTTAAGACGAAAATCAGGTTCAAAATATAGTTTAACATAACCAGACAGATTTATTGAATGAATACAATACAGAATACACTCAGATATACCCAGTATTTATCACTTTTCACTCTAATTTAGCAAAATTTGAGAGATCTGTAGAACTAAAAATTGCGCATTTTCTGAAAATCTTACCCACGACCTTGTCACAGCTGCCATGAGGAGGTTTAATCCCTGGAAATATCTATATATTTGGGTGAAATTTCCAGAAAATGCACAATTCACATTTAGAAACCCTCCCAAATAACCCGAATTTAATACAGAAATGAGACTCAAAACACAATTCAACATAACCAAACACATCCTTTGAGTCAACTCAATACCGAATATATTCAGATATAGCTAGTATTTATCATTTTTCAGTCGAATTTAGCAGAATTTACTCAATGTGTAGAGCTGCCAATTGTATCATGAATGATATTTATTTCATTACATTTTTATATATTTATAATCACACCGATTGTATATTTTATATTTATTTACATCGTTTTCTTCCTGGTAGTCAAGATTTATGCACCCTGTGATGAAAATGATGGATTGGGCCCTGGAATATAAATTTATCTCCGGTATTTATAAATAACACCTCACCAACAAACAGTCTACCACGCACTGAAAGATTAAATGTTTATGTTTCAAAAGGTTTAGAAGCAGCAAAGATTCTATAAAATCCTGTTTTATCGGATTTCTTTATAGATTAAAGAATATAATTGAGCTTGACTGCGTTTTATTTATTGATTGTGGCCTAGTTATTGAATGAAATAATAAATAGAATCCCTCCCCCGTCCTTCCAACTCCCAAACGAAACTACAGGTAAACTACATGGCCATCATGTTAACATGACACATCATGTAATATGAACATGACTGTATGATCTCTCTCTAACTCTATGATCGATGACGGGCGGAGGGGAAAACTAAGAGACAGAAATAGAGAAACATGAATTTCTTGTTATTAGGCAGGTTCAGCAAGTCTAGCCTATACGTAAACGTATCCGTATCTCTGATATACAAACATATGTTAAGAGGAAGAAAGAACAATACTGAAATAAGGAGAACCCTTGGGCTCTATCGAAACTGAAAGAAATGTATATGTATTGAATCCATAATTATATTTCAAGGTTTAAACTTTAATTGTTTTCCAGTAATTAACGGTTGCGCTCTCAGCATGGATGATGAAATTTAGTCATTAGCAACAAAAAGCTCCCAGTATTTCTTCCTCATCCTCTCTCTATCTCTCTATCCAACTTTCTACTCCTTCTCCGTTAAAATGAACCTACTAAGTTTTGTTTTCCTTGAGATAAAAAACAATCTCCATTTCTTATCAAAGAAATCTCGAGAAGATAAACAGGAACACACACTTGAAAATATAAAAAGGACACATAGATAATTTCAAAGTAAAAGAACCATATTTTTTCATAGATAATAAAAAAAAACTTGACATAAAATAAATTTATATGATACAGAGTATAAAGAAAAACGCTCGGAGCCAGAAGCATCACGGTCATTTATCAAATTAAAGCCTCGGGCATGCCGAACTTTCTCCTAGTACACAAAATGAACCTAGGTTTCTCAAATTCTGTATGAAAGGGATAGCCCAGTAGTTTTAACTAATACACGGGTCAAATCGCCAGAAAATGTAAAATTCGCTTCCACAAATATTTTCAAATAATCCGAATTTAAGACAAGAATTATATTAAAAATTCCGTTCAACATAACCAAACATATTGTTTGAATCAAGGCAGTACCAAATATACTCAGATAAACCTAGGACTCACAATTTTTCGGTCTAATTTAGCAGAAATTAATAAATGTGTAGATCTGCCGATTGTGCATTTTCTGAAGATCTGACCCACACGTTCTATAAAGTAGAGGTACATCTCTGCGTATATTTATTACAGCTTTTTTGTCTGTAGCCCTAATCAGTATTCGGTATATTTTACAATATTTTCTATTTCACATGTTCAGCAATTCCATAATCCCTCACTACATACATGTATTAGCTTTTTCAACTATAAATCTTCATTCATAAACTGACCTTTCAAAATGTGTTAACAAGACTTGGTGATATTGGGACGGCCAAAGAACCTAACTGTGTTATAGTGGTTTTACACACTGACTGAATAAAAACAAGCTTCAAAAGGCAGGTAAAGTCGACTCCATTGTTTGCAATGTTATAAGCATCACATACTAAATATAACTTGGAAGTGAAACAATAATATTCTATGTTTACACTCTGCCCGCTATTTCTAACCATATCACCTCTTACAGAGAGAACTAACTTTAAACAATGTAGTTGGAACAACTTTGCTAACTCATTGAAATAGGACCAAGTTGATCTATATATCTATTTTTTATCATCATCAATTTTTTTCTTCACATTTTTATGAATCATCAGGGTGGGAATGGCTATCAGACTCGACAATGGTAATTTTTTTCATCTATTTTTATACCATTTGGTCCCAGCGAACAAAGGCTATATGGTCAATCATTCCCAACTAGATATAGGTTCATCAAGGGGTGCATCGGAGCAAGTATGTTCTATGCTATAAGGTCTGTTATTGCAAGTAAATGAACCCATCACATGGCCTATGGCACAGATCAGATATAGAGGTTCGCACACCATCATTTGTTCACATACATATATTGAGTAATATCTATAGATCTACCTTTAGAAATGGCCACAAATGCTTCTTTTTGTGACCTAGTATCTGTAGGTATAACTTAACTCATATAAAATGGACATGCTCCATTACAATTTATTTGTACCAGGAAATGCGCTTCTTTCCTTAGAATTACTATCTACTTTATTTTGAATTTTGAATGGGAAAAAAACACTTTATTTTCGAGGGAAATATTTCCAAAAGTTAAAATATCATGTTATTTTTTTCACACATATTATATAATATACTCTTTTTAGATGGTAAACCAAACCACAAGGCGATCTTGAAAAATACCAAAATGATCAACATACCAACAACGATACTAACGATCAAAATATGGGATACCTAACTATAGCTCTGACACCTTTTCAACAAATGCAGACTTATAATACATAATACTATTATACAGCCTATATTCATAGGTGATGCCCTAAAAGCTCATAATAGAAACATATCCTACTAAACGAGGGAGAGGCCAGATGGTGAATAAATTATGTCTTATTTTTTAGTCGTTTCAAATCAAAATGATGTATAAGTACTACTAGTGTATCTCATAATTGCACCTGGTTCCATTATAATTTCATATATATATATATATGCTTATTCATTTTACCCAATGATTCATATTCTAAAGTACTGTCAGTCCACCCTACTTCCATGCTGTATAATTTATACTTGAACAGGTTTTTAATTTAGAGCACAGCTTTTAAAATTCCCTAATTAGTTAAAATTAAAAGTTCTTGCATACCCATCGATGCATAGCCATGAAATGATGTTATTTTTCAACCAAAAAATAATAATAGAATACTGATTTATCCCACATTTATAAACTCATTAGCTTATAAAGCAAACAATACACTAAAACCTATGGAATACTGACTGCATTTTCAGATCGCAAATTTTTAAAAAGTTATCCCTGAGAGAACATTGCATATACATATATTGTATTTTTATTCAGACATTAAATTAGGTACATCAGAAAAGGAAAAGAACCCTCAGAAAACTGGTCTTCCGGGCCTCCCTTAAACATATCATATATAGCAAATTTTCTATAATGATCTATTTGAATAAAAATATAAATATGTACGTGTGAATATGCAGTGAGCTCCCCCAACTACATGAACCTCATGATATCATTAGACGGTCTGTCCGCTGTCCCACTGGGTTCATGACCCCATTCTCAGTTCCATGTTCATACACATATATGGGTCAGATTTTCAGGAAATGTACAATTGACAGCTCTACACATTTAGGAAATTCTGCTAAATTAGGCTGAAAAATTATGAATACCGGGTATATCTGAGTATAGTTGGTATCACATTGATTTAAAGTATCAGTTCTGTTATGTTAAACTGCAATTCGAAGCTCATTTTTGTCTTAAATGTGGATTATTTGAGAGGATTGGTGAAGGCGAATTGTACATATTCTGAAAATCTGACCCATATATACATACGTAGTCTCTCAGCTGCACCAACACATGACCATTATATCATGCATGTACATGACAACATTAACAATCATGTTCAGCATGACATCTTCCATGGACCTTAACTTAAGGACAGAGATTGCGTGCTGGATTAGATCTTTCACCTACTCATCGTCATCATCATAGTCATAGCTTGATCTCTTCCTCTCTCAGACTCAATATTATTTATACAGTCTAGGCCCAAAGATGAGAGAGTCCCTTCAAACTAAGGGAAAGCCTCTCGCCTCAAACCACTAAGTGCCACTATAAGTCCATTAAGACACCTAATAGCTTGATCTCTTCCTCTCTCAGACTCAATATTATTTATACAGTCTAGGCCCAAAGATGAGAGAGTCCCTTCAAACAGAGGAAAAGCCTCTCGCCTCAAAACAAAAATTATAAAAAAAACCTATTGGATGTCCTTCATGTTTACTATTATAACATCGGCCTGATCTCATCTTTTCAAATATGATATCTCAAAAATCTTTTTTTTTCTCATAGTCCATTTTTCTGTAACACATCTTCATAGAAACAAATGTAATACTGGAGAGTCTAGGCCCAAAGTTGAGAAAGCCTCTCGCCTCAGACCACTTAGTGTCACTATAAGTCCATTAAGACCGCAAAATGTCATTATAATCACATTAGCCTAGTCCTAGAAACCGATTAGCGAAGTAGGCGTCCAATCACTGACATGCCATTCTTATCTGATCCGAGGATCTGGGCCTAGACTGTATATCTTGGTTCTCTCTTTCTGTCTTTTTATATTTCCATCCTTTCTCTCTGAACTCCTGTTATCCAATTATCTAAAACAAAATCACTGCGACATGTTTTTAGTTGAGTTGTCTCCACCTTCATAACAATTATTTATATCTTGTCTATCTCTTCTCTGCCTCTCTATATTTCTCTTCCTCTCTGACCTTCTCTTCCTGTATGTCTCTCTCATCAGTCCCTCGTTCTCTCTATTTTTACACCCTATCTCTCTCTTTTCCACTTTATATGAACTTTATGTGTTTTGAGTTCAGTGTATATAAATTAAGTTGGACATTACCCTTAACCCTTTTCTCTGTGTGTGATCCTTTTTGCACATTCTTTTTAATAATTCAGAATCTCCATTCATGATTAATCTTTCTGTTTATCGTCTCAATATTATATAACACATTTCCCTACATTTACATATCAATTTAACAATACATTAACAGCTTATTCAGGCCTTTATAAATCTTGTTTCATTATTATAATAATTATACAACTGTGTTCTCTCATCTCTGCAACTTTTCCTCTCTTATTCTCCCATCTCGCTGTAGATCATAAGCAGGAAAATCTAGATCAATTCGAGCACAACACTGATTTTCTGGGGCATGTGCTGCTTAACAAGCTGCCCTGACAAAGATAAATACACTTCAGCAAAGACTTAATTACATTTAATTATCTACTTTTTCTGTCCCCAATTAACATAACACTATCTCACATATACATCTAGTCGTTTGAACATCAGAAAATAAACTTGCAGGAAAAATAGCTGAAATTACTTTGGTTTTGCGTTAATAAAAACGAGCTGTATCATTTAGATTTTTGTGTGGCAACATAAATACTCTAATGTGGCAATTTTACACTATCTTGTGCAATATCTGAAATGTTTTGGATCATGTGTGGCAATTAGCTCTTTTACGTTATCATCGGTGTAGGGGGAGAAGGCACAAGGATATTCTAGGATCCGAAATTGGATCCTTTGCACTGACCTATTTGTCAATGCAGAGGTTGCTGCTAAATAATAGAGAAATGAGTGATATCTGAGACAACCACAGCGGTGTATCTTCCCACGATACAGGCACTGGGGCTGGGACTAGGAGGAGGGGGAGGGGGGGTGTAGAGTCAGGGATATAGGTGTATATAGGTCTCAAGGCTGAAGATTTAACGAGCAGAGGTGTTTGGGGACGTATATACATTAGCATATTCCTTTGATATAATGACACAGATAAGTTATAACAAATAAACTAAATTAGCATCGCAAATCCACTTAAATTTTAAGAGCCAACAAAAATACAAATTACATGGTGAGTTACAGAGAGAAAATGATAGAAAAAGAAATATAGGCTAATATATATTTTTTAAAAAAACCAAGGGAGTGGAGGGAGGGGGCTTCGGTATATTACAGGGTTGATGCAAAAACTTTATAGGTAAAAATAAGTGGATGAAAGTGAATTGACCAAAATAAACATAGACAACATCCCGATGATTACATGAAATTTGGAGGTAGCTACATGGAGTGGTTGACAATATAACTACAATAAGCTAGAGCACAATCCAAAGACTTAAGAAACATTTCTTCATAACAATACCCCTCCAACTCACACTCTTCAACAAGAAGATCAACTGTCAGTGTCTACGCTGACAGTCTAACTAAGTACTCCCCGGGCCCCTCCCACTTCTCCTCTAACCCAGCACCTAGCAAGGGTATAATATACAAAATCTAGACCAGGGGATTATATATATACACACACGGTCCCACACAGGCAGGACTCACCCCCTGGGCCCCAGTCTTATATTGGTAGACAGTCCATGGGATCCAGAACTTACTCCCTACTGGCCTTGACATTGCAAAACTCTCTACTCCCTCTCTCTCTCTTTCCAACTCAACCTCCCCAGTCACTCCTGAGAGAGGTCAGAGACTTGAGAGAGCCTAACTTCGCTCTAAGCACTAGAACATCCCATGCCTAGGTTTATAATTTCCAGTCACTAACACACTGTTTTCACAGCTAGATCTAATACACAAAACACTCTCTGATTATGTTCATTATCTGGGGAACTGGTAGAAGGTTGCCATGGGGTTTAAGTGAGTGGATCTTACTCGGTTGCAACATATTTACGAGTCATATTACTCTCTGTAATCCCGAACACCGATCCCCACTTGGCAGTGTCAGCCATATTGAACTTAGTAAACTCACGTCAGTGACTGCCGCTGTCAGTGGCAAACTAGCCACATCAATGTCGATATTTTAAGGCCCGATCGCCCCGAGTCACATTTTTCCGGCAACTAAATGTAATAATAGTTATCAATATGAAATGTCACGAGGCATCCAGTTCATCTAGATTCAATCCCCAGTCAAAAACCACGGGTGCTCAAAACGCTACATTCCGAACAAGTTCGGGCAGCCATGTTGTTGCCAACTTGCGCAGACGAAACAGCGAGGTCGAAATATATAGCCCGAATTTGGGTGGATTTCCCAGATAACCGGGCAATATTTGAGATACAGACACGTGTGTGGTGATACCACAACACAAGGCTTTCATTCTTGGACCAGAACCAAAAGCCTCCATGTTTGTGATCTGTCGGAATCGGTGCCAAGAAGTAAGAGAAGCGGCAAAACAAGACCTCCTTACCATCGTCATCGTCTTCACGAAACACACCACCGAATGATCATTGCATCGTCCGTCAAATGTCTCTTTTCAAGGTTGTCTACGCCGTGTAGAGTTGATTAAACACTCGAAGAACTTAGATTGATTCCTTAGGGACGGATTGGAAATGATCCTGGGTCATTTGCCAAGATGTAATCCCTGTTGAAGGGCTGCAGACGACAACGTAGTATCTTGTGTTGGACTGTATGCTATTGTTGATACCCGTTTCCGTATTTGGTTCACGCCTGTCAATCAACCTACTCTCCGCCAATCAAATTGAAGCTTACATTTCCCGCCCTACGCTTGAGTGACATGGTGGGAGGGGCTTGCTCGGGGACCAGCACTATCGTACAGAAACATGTTTTTGGCAGCATAGCAACAACGATGCGAAGCTTTATTATTCAGTATTGCCTTTTGCACTGCATAAAATGGGATGAATAGAACCCAGTCGCGAATGTGGTTTAATAATTTAAACCGCTAGCGGGATCGGCTGTGCGTTAATTTCCGACAAAGGACGTTCAGTGGACAGTGGAAATCAGCTGAGCCCTTGGCAAATGTCCAAGAATCTTGGGCATGCCCCGCCCACGTCCCATTCAAGACACTACTCCAGTCATTCCAAATAGATCACCTTCTCCCTTTTTGATAAACTCAGTCATCTGTTGTTCTGATTATCAGGGAAATTACTAGTCCTTCGTTAGTTGTATTTATGATTTTGAACAGTTGTAACTAGAAGGAGCCGTAGCAGCATTAAAATACTAAGGCCCTCTGAAACTGAAAGGGCTCTTATCGACTTGGCAACTCATCGACAACGTCCCCACGTGGTGTTAGCCCATAGGCCCTAGTGTGTTGTTGTTGTTTTTAAATCTGATATTGTATTGTTGTTTTTAAAATCAGTAGGCCTAACTGATTGTCGGGATTGGATTCTTTTTTATTTGACTCATAGAAGAAGTATGCCCTACAGTTTCTTTCTAGGTCCTTTTGTGGTTTCTCACATAAAACTGGATTTTAGCTATTTTTTCTTCTTTGTCACGAATTTCATTATTTGTTTAGTCGGTCCAGGGTATCTAACATTGCATACCATTTAACACTTCCTGCATATGTCTAGTGTTCTGTTCACCATTTTCCTCAATGTGTTTAGATTGACATAAATGTATACCTAGGCCTATATTTATTAGTAAGCCATATCATTTACCTAGCTGTAAATGTCCTTCAGAGTTTAACTTGTATAGCTATCTAATTTAGACCGGACGAGATCAATACAAAGAAATTCAGAAGTTTTGGCTTCTATTTTCATTCTTTTATTAATTGATTAAGGAATAAACTATATAGGGATGTGAATATTGGAATGAGATAACATCTCCTTCCCTAGTATTAATCACATTTTTATGAACAATGCTTTTATGTATTTCAAACTAGATTAGGCCTATTCGTATCTATATTCAAAATATTAATTGGAAATTTTGGAAATTAATTCACTGTTAAGCTTTGGTGACGGTTTTGATAAATAAAAACCCTAACAAAAATATTTCAAGGACCGAAGTTGTATTGATATGGTTCACTCAGTCTTGTTATAAATTATGACCCATGAACTAAGCGGTGTAAGCAAATACTCAGTGGATTCTGACAAGAAAAATAGACCGTGCATATAATCAGATACTTAACCAAACCCATAAGGCTTAACGACTGCAGTTGTAAGGCGGTCAAGTTAACATATGTTGACCTGGATAATGAATAAATCCAAAGGTCAGATCGGAGCTGAGTCAACGTTTTTAGTGAGGTTTGATGTCTACAAGCCATGCCTCAAGAATATGTAGGCTACAATTGGGGTTTGACCAAAAAGATATTTTCAAAAATAGCTTGAAATTTGCTTTAATTTAAAGAAATATGACGATAAAATGCAGTTGTTTGTGTTCGAATGCATTGTCAGGTATAATACAGTAGCATCTATTATAAATATAACTCGCCCAGTGGGTTATATGTATTGATAGAGTATATATTATAAATGGGCATAGGGTCAATGAACTGACTGGCTATTCTGTCAATTAATACGCTGCCAGGCCATACCTTCAGTAGGGGATGAACATTTTACCTTGAAATTACCGTTTAATAATAAAAGTTTAAATTGTGCTGCTAATCAACCACCACTAATGCCTTGCTCATACAGTATAGGCCCAAAGTTGATAGAGTACCTTCAAACGGAGGGAAAGCCTCTCGCCTCAATCCGCAAAGTGCCATTATAATTCCATCAAGACCGCAAAATGTCATTAGAACGCCTAGTCCTAGGCTAGGAAACCAATTAGCGAAGTAGGCGTCCATCTTATCTGATCTGATGGTTTGGACCTAGACTGTGAAGTAGTTCATCTCGAACATATAGTAACATTTTAAAAATCTTGGTTCATTTCTAAAATGTTGTCAATTAAACATTGGCTGTATAAATTTAAATGTTGGTGTCGTGGCCCTCATATAATATTGTCTTTGGTTGGGTTGGATGTTTCTTACATGATGCTATAGATTAGTTATGTTATTATGATATGATTATGAGATTCTTTTAAAAGGGATATTACCTGGATTTAACCCACCCCAAATCGACCTAATCTCATGTACCTATGTTTTGACAAGAGGGTTATTATAAAAGTAAATAAGTATCCCTATCAATTAGTTTTCATTACTGCTAAAGATTAACCTCAGAACTATTTATTTTCTGTGAAAGAACATTAACGTGTCCACTATATCCCTTAATGCAGCTCTTACCAGAACTTCCACAAACAATATACTTTATTCATATGCTGGTATTATTTCTCCCACTTCATGGTAAATAAAAGATATTCGAGACAAGTAAGAGAGAGAAAGCACATCTATACAATTTTGTTTTTCTCAATGATCCATCAATTGAAATCTTACATATATGTCTATATCTTTAAGTTTCAACCGATTGGAAACTTATACTACTTATGTATCCATTTTTTCAACGTTTAACCAACTGGGAAAAGAAATATGCACCCATTCTGAATTTAACAAAAATGTATCTCCATGTTCAATCACGAGTTTATAAACTCGTTGGTTCAATCAACTGGGGAAATAAATGTTTCTGAATTTAACAAAAATGTATCTCAGAGCTGGTATTAAAGCCGACGCAAAGCAGAATAACCACAATAATCCCACCACACGGGCTTAGTTTTATTGTACAACACCCCCCACCCCCACATGTGTCGATATATTATATATGTATCCCACCCTACACTCTGTACCACCTCCACCTACTCCTCCCTCGCGCCTTACTGCCGTACATCAAGTTGGGGCAGGTTGGATCCAGGACTCATATTATACATATGCGGGTATGTATATGTATTAACTTGTCCAACACATTTAATATACAATACCCAGGGGCGGGTCAGAAATGTCTTTGTGCTGAATTGGGCGCGGGGTCGGGGGCGCGGGGGGGGGGGGGGGGGTCCGCAAAGGGGTAACCGAATCAAGCCCATAGCTTCAGAGTTATAGGCCTATATATATACATTGCAGCACACTTATATTTATGGAATGATATTTTTTATTTAATAATTATATTTCCAGCGGTTTGAAAGTCCCCATCGACTTTTCCCAGGATCTTTGTAATATTTAGAACACTAATTTCCCTTGAGGATTATGTTATAGAACATGAGCCTCCGAAAAAAAACCCCAGTCAATTGAACTTTATTATTAGTAGCCTAGTAGTTATATTTATTTCCACGTCATAACAGTTACACACGTTTTTAGTTCCCTACAGGTGGGAATATGTGGTTGGCTCTGCCGTGACAGTTCTTCCGCGTTTGATTAAAATACTGTTCGTTCTTGTTTGAATGAATTAAATATTCTGTTTTTTCTGTACAAAACATAGTCCCCCCCCCTCCCCCCCCCCCCCCGAAATTGTGGGTTCACCCTGGCCCCTTCCCTCATACTACAACGACCACCCCAAGCATGCTGTTACACAACACCTACATGGGTCAGATTTTTAGAAAATGTACAATTCGCCTTCACCAATCCTCTCAAATAATCCACATTTAAGACAAAAATGAGCTTCAAAATGCAGTTTAACATAACAGAACTGATACTTTAAATCAATGCAATACCAAATGTATTTAGATATACCCGGTACTCATCATTTTTCAGCCTGATTTAGCAGAATTTACTAAATGTGTAGAGCTGCCAATTGTACATTTTCTGAAAATCTGACCCACATACCGACCATCAGATCAAATCTTATTAAACGGGGTGAATGGGGTCAGAGGTCAGAGGTCACAGAGACCATGCCCGCTTCACAAAAGTTGGTTATAAATTCTATAGGCCTATATATCTATTTCTTAGAATTTTGAGAAATGTATGTGTGTTACAGGCCTATGGACAACGGGCTTGCTAATTATTCAAGAGCTAGATATAATTTCCTGAGGTCGTGATTAAACTATGCCTAATTAGGCCTAGCATTTTGTCAACAATACATTACAAACGCATACTCTTTCCGATCTAATTGTTATGGATCTTAGGTTATGGATCAATGATGCTGGATCAAGAAAGTTTTAAAATTTGATACAAAAAGTGCTAGCTGTTATTCTTATTCCCAGATTGAAGTTTACAATTTTAATTAATCACGCAGGGGAGGAACAGCGATCTTGTCACATTAGTCTTATTACCAGGAAGTAATATTCCACGCAAAACTGGGTTCCAATAGCCTCTTTAATGATAAAAAATGAACTAGGCTTATTCATGTCCTGCACACGCAACCTCCCCGTTTTGTATATAGAAAAATATTTTTTATGAAGGTTGGGGTTGAATGTCCAATGTTGGAGCTAGCTTTTCCAGGGGTGTACCCACTATTAGCAAAGATACTAATTAAAGTACCTTTCAGTCTAGGTCCAAACCCTCAGATCCCCGTTTCGTATATACAAAATTATTTGTATAAAGGTTGGGGTTCAATCTCCAAGTGTTACTAAAGATAGTAAAGTATCTTTGGCATTATGAAGCCCGTCCTGCTATGGCCCTATACTTGTTTATGCATTATATTAGACAGTGTGCTAGAGGATGATCGTATGTCAGTGATTAGACGCCTACTGCGCTAATAGCTTCCCTGGCCCGGGAGTAGGCGTCCTAATGAGATTAGATTATAAGAGGCATTTTGCGGTTTGGAGCGAGAGGCTTTCCCTCAGTTTGAAGGGACTCTCTCAACTTTGAGCCTAAACTGTAAACATTTTCCTTCCCCGTGTAATTTGCTTATTTTATTTCTAACTCAAAATGATGGTAAGTCCCCGGTAGGTCTAAGCAGATTGGGCACTATGTAAGTTACAATGTAAGCAATATATTGTAATTGCAATGTATCTAAACCCTAGTAAAGGGGGTTAGTAGTATAGGGGTTGTTCAGCTGACACAGGTTATTAAACTGTATTAAGGGTTAACAATTATTTTATATAGGCTAAGGGTTATCAATTATTTTATATAAATAAAAGTGTAGCTAGCTGATTCTGGGAACTTCAGGGATAACTTCTCCAATTCTGTTGTATTCAGCCACGCCTACAGTAGTACAACGCTATATTGAAGCAACCATTGCTAGTTGATGTTTGAAAACGGAAAAAAGTAAGCCTCCCGCGAACCGGAGTCGAACCAGTGACCTAAGGATTACTAGTGGGAATTCCTCTACAGTCCTCCGCTCTACCAACTGAGCTATCACGGGCTGGCTGGCGGGGACGGCTCAGGTAGTGTACAAATGGCTGCCATAATAACAATAGGGACCTTATTATTAGGAGAGAACGGGGGCCCTACATTGAGGTCTTATAGAAACGTAGAGTTACACAGTCTAGGCCCAAAGTTGAGAGAGTCCCTTCAAACGGAGGGAAAGCCTCTCGGCTCAAACCGGCAAAGTGCCATTATAATTCCATAAAGACCGCAAAATGTCATTATATTCCCATTAAAACGCTTAGTCCTAGGCCAGGAAACCGATTAGCGAAGTAGGCGTCTAATCACTGACATACCGCTCTTATCTGATCTGAGGGTTTGGGCCTAGACTGTAGTGAGACAGAACTGAAACAATGTTAAGGTTAGCAATGACCTGGAAGAACTCTAATTTGAGAAGTTCACAACATTTGTGGGCAACATTACAACTAGGCTATTATGGCAAATAAAGAATCATCTTAAATCTTATCGTATATTCATTGACGGCCTCGGGATTAAAATTCTCGTTTATTTCAGTATTGACACGTTCGTTATAACTAACTTCAAAACAATATAATTATATTAGATAAAAAAAATAACATAGGACCTACGCTATATTTGATATATTGATTGTAACAATAAGATCTTTGAAACCCAAATATATATTTCTAATTTCTAATTTTAAAATATCAAAGCATTACGGGAGAATGCAACACTCATATCATCCACAAAATATCAGAGCTAAAAGTTTATTGCAAACAATCTTTCTTTTTTTTGTTTAGAAACAATTTGGAACATGGCCTGTCCGAATGAATATGGTGAGCGAAAATATCTTCTTTCCTAGAAATCCTAGAATACATTCCTGGAGCATGATCACAGAGGAGTGGGCGTCAAATGAATGTACGCAGTACAATAAAAAAAAAAGGCTGAAATGTTTTGTAAAGCAAGAATGGCTTTGGAGCAGGGAGCGAGGTACACCTGCGAGGTGATAAAAGATCCATTTTGCTATATTTTCAATTATCGGGATGATGGTTTGCAGTATTTCATATCTACTTGCATAGATTTGGACTCAAATTGTGAAATCTATTTTTGCTTTTGACTAATCACATGGGTCAGATTTTCAGAAAATGTACAATTCACCTTCACCAATCCTCTCCAATAACCCACATTTAAGACAAAAATGAGCTTCAAAATGCAGTTTAACATAACAGAACTGATACTCTAAATCAATGCGATACCAAATATACTCAGATATACACGATATTCTTCATTTTTCAGCCTAATTTAGGAGAATGTGTAGAGCTGCCAATTGTACAATTTCTGAAAATCTGACCCATATATTAACTAATCACATTTGCCTTAATTTCTATTGTGGTTTTATTTGTGGTTTAGTGATAGACTAAACTATAATACAATTTCTGCTAATGTATAAAGCCATGCCTGAATATATTTAATCTATATTAAGTTAGAAACATATATAACAAACTATGACGAAATATTAAGGAGCGCCCGAAAGACCTAAGATAATTTTCTCTCTTTAATAGGGGATTTGCATAGCCGCCATTTTGAAACTTGATTCGCATGGAATTATGGTACTAATGGTACAGTCTAAAATCTATAGAAAATATGCCATGTTCAGCATGGACTATTTATCGGTGCTCTTATACCATTATCCAGGTGTCATACATGCTTTGATGACACATGTATTTCACATCATACATTTGATTTTCATAGATCATTTATACAAGCTCTGATATTGGTGAAAATATTCCTGCAATTTTCGATAAAAATAATTTGACAAATATTTTTTTTTTATTACAAATTTGGCCAAAAAGATTTGTATGTCAGATTTCAACAGAATCCATCCTAGCATGCACTGCAGTAGACATGCGCAGTGAGACATGCACATCCCTTATTTACACTGTATGACACTAGTTGCAATGTGGCATTGAAATAAAAATCCATTATTATTATAAAGATTTGTACCAGGAAAAATAGCAGCGTATAGCACTCACATAAAAGGAAAGGGATATACAAAAATTCCCTATGTTAATTATTATATATGGAATTTTTTTTAATAATTTATTATTACTATTAATGTTATATAATAATTGTTTTACTCAGAGATTAGAAGTTCTCCATACCCCACACCCCCATTTAAAGGAAAATGTGAGATCCATCCCCAGAAAGGGTCAGGGAGTCGATAGTGGGGGTGGTGGATGTATGGGAGGGGTGAAATGATTCAGTTTCCCTGAGGGGGTGAACCAAAGTACCCCCTGTTACATGTAATTCTATAAATAGATTCGGCCGACTTACCTGTGGAAATCCCTGTTGGTAGACATCACATGAAATGAAAAGAGAAAAACAATCAGTAAGGAATGTAAATTTAGTTAAGAATAGGTTGAATTTGAAAGGACTCTGTGTATATTCATATATTTCGCTTGTTCTTCCTTTTTAACATGTCTTAGTATTGTAGCCCAGACGACAGGTAACTGAATAACATTTTTAAAACAAAAAAAAAGAATAGGTTCAATTTGTTTACATTAGTATTTTTTAGGATAAAAGCAATGCGTAGGGCAACCTGGCATACCTATATCCTTTTATTTAAAAGCTAGATCATGGCATTTTTGTTAAGAAAAGCGTTTGGAAATACGTTCAATAGTCATATACTGTGTGTATGTGTGTATGTTCATAACACATGTGAATATAAACTATTTTGTTGAATAGAGGTATTTCAAATCACACAGAGGCCAATAGAGGATTTGCATAGCCGCCATTTTGAATATTGATTCGCAAGGAATTGTGGTACAGGATAAAAACTCTAGAAAACATGTCGTTTTGATACATCATTTCTAAAAGCTATGATATTGGTGACAACATTCTTGCAATTTTCGATAAAAATGTTGCCAAATATTTTCATGTCAGATTTCATCAGAATCCACCCCAGGATGCACTGTAACAGACATGCGCCGTGGCATATGCAAATCCCCTATGGATAACATGTACTGAAGCACCTATTTTCACTACAGTCTGAAAATCATAAAACTTAAACGGAATTTTCTACTGTTCATGTTGCTCTAGGTTGAATTAGTTTAGATTATTATCATTTTAGGATGAAATCAATGCGTAGGGCAAAGTGGCATACTTGTATCCGTTTATTTAAAAGCCGAATAAAAGTCGAATTTTCATCACACAAATCTCTGATTAGTTTATACATGAGCATTTATTTTATTATAACCTTTCATTTTTGTCCTTATCACACATCTATTTTCGTCTGTGAAATAAATATTAATATTGACTATTTATACCGGTACAAAGTGGACCAACTATCATTCTTGCTCTTAATGCTGACATCTAAGTTTCACTTTTCCCTACAAGATTTGGTCTATGCACATATTATGATATGGGTTCAAATTGACATAAGCGAAATTCCCCATTTAATACTTAAAAGGGAATTTCGGTACTTTAGCCTAGATTTAAGGGTTAGTGCTATGACTAGTGATGGGTCAGGTCGTCAGAAAATGTACAACCCGCCTTCACCAATCCTCTCAAATAACCCAAATGTAAGAAGAAAAAAATCGGTTCAAAATACAGTTCAACATAATCAAACACATTGTCTGAATCAACCTAATACCAAATATACCTGGTATAGACCATTTCTCAGCCTAATTTAGCAAAATTTTACAAATGTGTAGAGCTGCCAATTGTACATTTCTAGTCGATGTGAGCCTGCTATAGCTGTAGGCAGAGCAGTAAATGCACCGATTCCCCACCCCCACTTGTGCTGGGAGGTCAGGCAGCAGCAGGCCTGGAAATAGTGGGGGGTGGGGGGCGGGGGGGCGGGGGGGCGGGGGCTGTCTCCCCGGGCTTTCTGCTTCACCTGGCTTGTAAAAGTGCAGAGCAGAAACAGGCAAAGCTCAACAGCCAAACATGAGGCGCTCTCACCTCTCCCTGCGAGCTATACCAATAGAGGATTTGCATAGCCGCCATTTTCAATCTTGATTAGAATTATGGGACTAATGGTACAGTGAGTGTAAAATCTATAGATAACATGCCATGTTCAGCATGGAATATTTGTCAATGTTCTAATGTCAATATTCATGTGTTATACAGGTTTCCATGACACAAGTCCCCATCTTTCCCATCATACATTTGGTTTTCATAGATCATTTATACACGCTCTGATATTTTTGCAATTTTTGATAAAAATGTTGCCAAATATTCGCATGTCATTTCATCAGAATCCATCCCAAGATGCAGACGCGCAGTGGCACATGGAAATCCCACTATAGGGCGATTGTCTACCTCCCCACAATCCTGGACTCATTAACTGTAATGGGTAATGTAGTAATATCAAGCAAATATTGGGCAATGTATTGTATATAATGGGAATAAAAAATATACTAGGTATCTATAGGGTTAATACTAATTATATAGTAATTGTTAACAGTAATATACGAATATACTGTTGAATATTATGCCAGATTTCCTGGTTCGTTTTCTGTTGTTGAAAGTGTACTAGGTATCTATATCACTATTGTAAAGGGCATGCTAATAGTATTAGATGTCTAAAGTGTACTATAGGTATCTATAGGACTATTGTAATGGGCATCCTAATAGTATTAGGTGTCTAAAGTGTACTAGGTACCTATATCACTATTGTAATGGGCATGCTAATAGTATTAGGTGTCTAAAGTGTACTAGGTACCTATATCACCATTGTAATGGGCATCCTAATAGTATTAGGTGTCTAAAGTGTACTAGGTATCTATATCACTATTGTAATGGGCATCCTAATAGTATTAGGTGTCTAAAGTGTACTAGGTATCTATATCACTATTGTAATGGGTATCCTGATAGTATTAAGGTGTCTAAGGTGGAATTGTAATGCACATTGTTAATGTGCTTGATATCTATAGGGGACTTGTAACAGGCACTGTCTTTTGTGATAGTTTATATAGGATCATTTCAAGGTGCTCTGTTATTGTATGTGTAATTGTAACTATAGGGGAATTGTTATTATGCTAATCTATGGCCATTGTAACTGTATACGATATTTATAGGGCATTATAGTTGCACCTAGTTTTGTGATTATTTGTAAGGACATGTAATGGATCTTGTGATTATATTATAGGGTATTTAGATACATGTATATGAGAAAATGTAAATTGTACTATGTATCTATACAGGGGTATGGGTATCAAATTGTACTAGCTGTTGCAATTGCACTACACACTACACAAGGGAAATTGTGTCAGATAGGTACATCTCTCAAATGAAGTTTAATTAGGTTGCTTTAGGTGGCAGATCAAAATCAGCCAACAATATCTGATATGGTCATTATTATATTATATTTTGCAATTTTAGTAGTATAGACCAAACAGTTATTTAGTAGTATATAGCTATAGAGAAAGTTTGACATTCCTTCCTGTTCTCTTACCCCATGTTATCGCTCTTCTCTTCCCCTCCCTCCACCACATGCCCAGCCCTCTAGCACCCCACCACCACCACCAACCCTCACCCCACCCCCAGTTTCCATAGTACAGAGGGGGTTATAAGGGGGTGGGATAATCCGTAAATGCCAGAGGGGTAACAAGGGGTGAGGTTTTTGTTATCTGGTGTACTTAACACTCCGCCAGCTCCCATCCCTTCCTCCTCTTACACCTCCCTGCCACTCTCCATCCATCCACTCACCCTCCTCTCTACACCCCAACACACAGCATTCATTCACTGCTATAAAACCTCTCTTAATGATGAATTAATCTGTTTAAATATTAATAATTAAAGGTAGTTGTTTAATGTCCATGATATATTTGGAATATGTCATTTTGATATCAAATTGTTTTTATGGTCTGTCATGTTTTGTGGACACAGTCCCCGGAGTGAGGTTTTATCTGATCCTATTTGATTGATATGTATTGTACTTTGTAATCTTTGATTCGTCCTTAAATGACGGAGAATAATTGTTGTATGTGCTCGATTTTTTAATTTTTCATCTTTAAACTGAGTAATATTTTTGGAAAGTGACGTAACATCATCTAGATGTTCTCTCTATTTGCTTATAAATTATATCTAAATCAGCTGTGCTGAGAATAATGTATATTCATAATGCTCTAGCTGAATAAAAATATTAAAACAAAAAACAATGAAAGATATTAAGGTATTTTAATTGGGAGTACGTTGAACTTTTCATCAGATACATATTGCCAAGCGCCATCACCCTGATAGGACCAAATACAAATTATAGTATGAAAGTATGGTGTCAAAATAGGGCGTAAAACAACCGATTCCCTCCCCTCCATCCCTGCTCAAACTATCTAAGAACCAGTCAAAAGGGCTAATATCATCACATCAAAGTAAACACTATTATAAAAGTCCTCCAGCTAATTTGTCCTCAAATTCTAATGCATGGCAGCAAATGCAGTTGATCACAAAAAAGAGCAATTAGAATTTTGGAATAGGTGATAATCATCAAGCCTCGTCCAACTTGTTTTTTTTATTCAATTAAAGGCCAAAATAATGTTTATAAGTCAACACCAGTACTTACTCTACCACGCTCTTCTGATCAAAGATACGATTAGAAATATAGAAAGCACTTAGCCATGAATATTTGTTTTAGATGTGGGAAGGAGTGTCCTTTTCCCTAGCGGATTTCTCATAATCAACGGACTCTCCTTTGAGGGTCAGATTATCAGAAAATGCACAATCTACATTTCTGTCAAATTCTGCTAAATGAGAGTGAAAAATGATAAATACTGAGTGTATTCTATCCAGAAGCCTTGATTTAATTCAATAAATGTATCTGGTTATGTTGAATTGTATTTTGAACCTGATTTTCGTCTTAAATTTGGGTTATTTGAGGGGATTGGTGAAAGTCAATTGTACATTTTCTGAAGACTTGACCATTGAATGCTATGAAATTAACTCTATTTAATTAAATGATTTTATAATTTAAATCCTTAGATGATATATTATCATTTTTTTACAGGTTAGGTGGTTTATGCCTTGTCTACCTATTATTTCTATTTAATTAAATGTTCAATTCTTTAATAAATCTTTTAAAAAAAAAATATTATATTGATGAATATATGTTATCAAACTTGTTGGCGTTGTATGAATCTAGTGCCCACCCCATTATCTGAGAGAAAACATATTCAGTCTACAGTCTAGGCCCAAAGATGGGAGAGCCCCTTCAAACGGAGGGGAAGCCTCTCGCCTCAAACCACAAAGTGCCATTATAATTTCATTAAGACCGCAAAATGTCATTATATTCCCATTAAAACGACGAGTCTTAGGCGAGGAGACCGATTAGTGAAGCAGGCTGACATACCATTCTTATCTGATCTGAGGGTTTGGACCTAGAGTGTCTAGGCCCAAACCCTCAGATCAGATAAGAATGTTATCTCAGTGATTGGATGCCTACATCCCTAATCGGTTTTCTGGCATAGGACTAGGCGTTCTAATGAGATTATAATGACATTTTGAGATCTTAATGAAATTATAATGGCAATTTGTTTGAGGCGAGAGGCTTTCCCTCTGTTTGAAGGGACTCTCTCAACTTTGGGCCTAGACTGTTGTATCCAGAAGGGAAGGTATTATCCCAAAACTTAGTCGACAGTAGTTGGGGATTTCGGTTGGAACTGGTTTATTGGGGTCCGACCTTGCAGATACATTCATGAGCCCTTTACCAGGCAGGTTTTATAAGATAAATGTCAACCTTTTACTTACAAAATATAATTCCTTAATATTAATATCTTTATATCATTATTCATGGTTTTGTGGAGTTGGGGTCGCTCTACCAAAGACTGCACTGGGTGCCTTTAACGTGGCCTCCAAAACATGACCTTAATTAAACTAATTACGCCTCAAAATGAATAATTGTCATGAGCCAAATTGTACTGATCAAAGTATAAACACAAGGATAATTAAATTTGAATAAAAACATGGTTCTCGTTCTCAATCCAACTATAAAGAGTATATTTATAGCGCATACTCTGTCGAGAAATATTATGTATTATAAGGTCTGTTTAGCGATTGCTATTTCATGTTATATGTAACTTTATGTAACTTTATCATCAAACATAGAAGATTTCAAATGTCAAAAGAAAGCACATTGCGTGCTATAATAATAATAATTGTGAACTCAAAAAATCAATAGATTAAACCAATGTAAGCATGTTATAGATTAAACCAATGTAAGCATGTTAATTATAGATCACTGTTTATGTACTATGTAAAAATTCAAATTGAAGTGTTATCAACCGGCCAGCCAGGAAAACCTGCAATTGAGCACCTATTCAGATAATGCTTCAGTACTATGTAAATTGTAAATTGTATTAACTTGATATTGAATAAAAGTTATATATATATATATACAGGGCATTGTAAATGAGGCTATAGTTGGGAATATGTTATTTGGACATTGATCATTCTTAGATATCCAGTATATGAGAAATGTGCAGCGATACCAATTGTTTATTTTCTTAAATGATCTTAATCTAATTACGGAAAAAACACTGTTGACTTATATATAAGTCTCTGTCACTATAATGATGTTTTCTATGAGATATCTTCTGGATATATGCAAACAATTTAAGACAAAAACATGTATAATTTAATCTGAAATCTTGGCACTAGGTCGCCTGAATTTGTTCTTGAATATGTATATCATTTTCATAGTATATAGTAATCATTGTCTACATAGATAAGGGCAGATTGCCTTGAAAATCGCCGGAATTTGCTTTTAGGCGAAGTGTTCGTCTGCAAATATTCTGTTAAATGTGAAAATAAAATTCTTTAAAAAAAAAATATGTACGTATTTTCTGTAACTTTCACTCTTAATTTTTGATAATTCAATTTTCTCCTGTCACAATGATGAGGCGACGCATGAAAATAATCACTTGTTGTGGTTATGCGTAGTTCTTTATGGTTTTCTTTCTAACTGATGTAATTAAAGAATTTCTGTCTCAATAAAAGATATTTCAACAACAACAACTACTAGTCAGACCTTTAGCCTCAGAAGAATTTACCACACGTTTTAACAAATTTATTTCTAACATGTCCTAATACCGTAGGTTTCTTCAGTTGTGTAGGGTTCCCCTGACAAGGGAATGCCTATCCTACCAGATGAACATTTTAAACAAGGAAGAGTTTCTCTTTAAATTTCTAGTATTTGATTCAGGCTGTTCAACGCCGATCTGACAACCACTGAAAGCCCTACATGGGTTAGATCTTCAGAAAATGCACAATCGGCAGATGTACACATCTAGTAAATTCTGCTAAATTAGACTGAAATATAGTCAGTACTAGATATATCTGAGTATATTTCACATTGCCTTGATTCCAACAATATGTTTGTTTATGTTTCAGTGCGTTTTGAGCTGAGTTTTGGTCTTAATTTTTGGTTATTTGAGAAGATTGGTAAAGGTGAATTGTACATTTTTACCCACATAGCGGTAATGACTGCCTTTGTATACAACTTGTAACACATACAACCAGCTGAGGCGGACATGTGAGGTTATGGGAGTGATTCCTGCCATTGACACTACGTGGCGTATCTGGCAAAGCTGGATCTCCAGCTCTGGATGTGTGGATGGTCATAGTGGCATGGCTTAGTTAGAGAAATAATAATAACAACAAATAATACAAGAAATATGTGGGAAATGAGTCACAAGTTGCAAAAAATGGATTTTAAGATATCGTCATATTTGGAAAGATGAGATCGAGCCCATTCCAATGAATGTAAACATTAAGGACATCTAAAACGTGTTTCTATATTTTATGTTTGTTATATCTATGTTAGTAAAAATAAATAGTAGAGAGGGGAGTTATCGCTGTATATCGATCTTGGTCGTTCGGTAAATGATGATTCAGGTGCAAGATGTTATAAAATTGTTGTTTCTTATTGATTTTATTTGACAAAAAATAAAAAAGTAAAAATAAAGTTTGCCATATTTTTGGGTGGGTAATTACCAGTAAAGTAATTAAATGTACTGCATAGGATGACCTTAGAAACGCAAGGATATATTTAGGACACCGTCTAGACAATTGGTATACGTGTTCATGCACCTTAAATCTCTAAACCATCCAAGTATCAGAACATTTCAAAACATAAATCTTGTGAGTAAATCACTTTGGAACGTATCATTTTTGCGGCTTGTGACTCATTACCCTAAAACACATCACGTATTATTCACTATAGAAAAGACAATTAAAAAAATATATAACACACGCTCCAAGTTTTAATATCAGCTCTATCCTCTCTTATATTTTTCGAAACCATACTCAAAATTGAAAAAGTCTTATTACATCCTTTATACTATAATATAACCTTGCTTTATATCTTATCTAGCTATAAATTATATATATATATATATACTGTATTCCTCAAATAAGTACTAATTAGGAAGAAATCTTCAGGTAAAGTTATTGTATAAAGTACTTCAAGGAACTTTTCTAAAAAAAATCCTATCTTCTATATTTTTCCACTGAAGACAGCTATTTATAGAAATTCTAATCTTCTATATTTTTCCACTGAAGACAGCTATTTATAGAAATTACATCATCAAGGAAAACAGGAAGTTGGGAAGTCATGATTTTCCAAGAAAGACAGCTGGGATAGGAGGAGGGGGGATCGAAAGCAAAATAGAGTAATAAATTCTATAATATGGGGTATATCCGGAAAACCACAACGTCTAGGGGTAATTGAGGGTAAGGGAAATAACCACAGAATGGGAATTATGCCAAGTACCGAGTAAAAATTAGATATCACGAACGAAAGGGAAAGAATTTTAGTCCCAGTGTTTCTGATAGGTTCCTTATCTAAAAAAATCCATGATCCATGGACGCAAATGATTTTGAGGGCAAAACCTGTGAATAGACATAGAAAGTGGCATAAAATGAAGGCTCCTATCATAACACATTAGTTATATTTCTTACCAGAATTAAATATCTTATCTCAAAAAGAAATTCATTTAATTAATTATTCTGATTGTTGCATTATCTATGTATCCGGGGGAGGGTGAAGAGAGAGCAAATAAAGCTGGTACAGTCTATAGGTCCAAACCCTCTGATCAGATAAGAATGGTACGTGAGTGATTGGACCCCTACTGCGCTATTCGGTTCCATGGCCTAGGACTAGGCTTTCTAATGGGATTATAATGACATTTTGCGTTCCTATTGGAATTATAATGGCACTTTGTGGTTTGGAGCGAGAGGCTTTCCCTCAGTTTGAAGGAACTCTCTCAACTTTGGGCCTAGACTGGTCTGTTTATGGAGGTTCTATATCATATATATATATGCCCTCATATATGGGTCAGATTTTCAGAAAATGTACAATTCAAGTTCACCAATCCTCTCAAATAACCCATATTTCAGACGAAAATAAAGTTCAGAATACAATTCAACCTAGCCAAACAGATTGCTAGAATCAATGGAATGCCGAATATTCTCGAATTTACCTAGTATTGACCAAATTGCAGCCTAATTCTGAAAAAATTACTAAATATGTACAGCTGCCAATTGTACATTTTCTGAAAATCTGACCCATATATGCCCGTCTGTATTGGTCTTGAACTCCTTGCTCCACCCCTCACATATGGGACAGTAGGGAGTTGCTCATGGACTATATGTGAGTGATTCACTGTGTACTCATGTGGACAAACTTGACGCTTGGGTAGCCACTATAGGAGGATCACCAATACACAGCATGCAGCAATAACAGGACACCTTCTCTTACTCACATCTATATGGGTCAGATTTTCAGAAAATGTACAATTGGCAGCTCTACAAATTTAGGAAATTCTGCTAAATTACGCTAAGAAATGATGAATTGCGGGTATATTTGAGTATATATATATATTTGGTATCACATTGATTTAAAGTATCAGTTTTGTTATGTTTAACTGCAATTTGAAGCTGGTTTGTGTCTTAACTGTGTGTTATTTGAGAGTATTAGTGAGGGCGAATTGCACATTTTCCGGAAATCTGACCCATATGTGATGTATTCCAGGGAAATGAGTCAAAAGTCGCAAAAATTAGTAATTTATTCACAAGATCTCTAAAAAGTTGTTGAAATGTTCTAATGTCTTGGGTGCTTAGTGTTCTGAGTGATGTGAATACATATATCAGATCTCAAGACAGTGTATTAATACATCCCTGCATTTCTAAGGTCCTCCTATGGAGTATAATTAATTACTTTACCGGTAATTGCTCACCCAGAAATTTACAAACCTTTTTTTCTAACATAAATACATCAAACATAGAATATGGAAACACTTCTAAGATGTCCTAATTAATGTTTACCATCATTTAATTGGAATCGGCTTGATCTCATCTTTTCAAATATAACAATATCTCAAAATCCATTTTTTGTGACTTGTGACTCATTTCCCTGTAACACATCACATATATACAGGTTACCTAACGAGATGGTCAAAGGAACGTGAATTTTTCAAGCGACTGAAATCAAGGAGTTAGTTATAACAGATTTATTATATATGCTTTCAATCATGAAAATATAAAATAGAGTCATAAATTTTGAATTTCAGTGGTAATTTTAGTAAAAATAACCAGATTGGTTACGAAATCTAAGAATAAAAATAAGAAAAAACACCCCCACCATAACGCACATGCGCCTAAACCTGAACGCCTCTCTTTATCCAACATATATATAAACTTTTTTCTCCCTGCTCATAGATTCATATCAGTTCAATCTTGACAAACATTGATTTCGTAAAAATATTTTGGCTCAATGCTTGACGTGCTAACATGCTGCTACAATGTACTAAAACCTAACCTCAAGTCTGGCATTGACATGAAATGAATTAGATTCTCATTAAAAATCCCATCAATATCCTATTGAATACTGTAAACATATTAATGTTTGCGCAGTATTAATGTTTGCGCAGTATTATTTCCGCTATTTTAGCGCACCCACCTTGGTGCGCGAAAATAAATCCTGTGCGAGAGTTATAACTATTGCATAAACAAGGTGTGAGACTTCCTTTTTTTTGTTTTTGCAAAGACTTTATTTTCGATACATGCCATCCTGGCTTCTACAATGCTAAACATATATGCAATGTAATCGACAGTCATAAATGATGTTTTCTTAAGAGTTTGCTGGAATGTCTTATCCTTACGAAATAAAAATAGGATACATAGTTGACCTAAGACTTATGATAGTTTACAAATTCAGCGACTTCCTTGCTGCACGGATTTAAATCCGTGCAAAAAGGTGTCAAAGTGCTTAGTGTGTGAAAATTTATCTGCGCGAAAATAAATACGTTTACAGTACCTCCAACTAACCCTGTCTCCACTCTGAGAAAATCCCAACCAGTCGCAAGTAATGGGTCAGATTTTCAGAAAATGTACAATTCAACTTCGCCAATCCTCTCATATAACCCACAGTTAACACAAAAAATAAGCATCAAAATGCAGTTTAATATAACAGAACTGATACTTTAAATCGATGTGATACCAAATATACTCAGATATACACGATATTCATGATTTTTCAGCCTAATTTTTCAGAATTTCCTAAATGTGTAGAGCTGCCAATTGTACATTTTCTGAAAATCTAACCCTAATGACTCATGAGCATCTCTCATGTATTATTAAACTTTCGCCTGAGAACCCTCGATTTGCTCACGAATAGTGAAATCAAGTTTCCAATCACTTAATTATTCCCATTCAGAACACTGCGAGTAGTTATTATGCAGTTGACATAGTTTTTTACAATGCATTTTTTTGCACTTAATTTATTTAAAGGATTTTTGATTCGGATTCAATTGTTTTCATCTATTATGCAATAGAATCTTTGAGGAGCATTGATTTCATTATTGACGAATATTTGTGATGTGTTATAGGGAAATGAGTCACAAGTCGCGAAAAATGGATTTTGAGAAATCATAATATTTGAAAAGATGAGAACAGGCGGATTCTAATGATAGTAAACATTAAATACATCTAAGTAGTATTTCTATATTTTATGTTTGATATATCTATGTTCGAAAAAAAGTTTATAAATTTCTGGGTGGGCAATTACCAGTCAAGTAATTAATTATACTCCATAGGACGCTGGGATATATTTAATACGCTGTCTTGAGATTTGGTACATGTATTCACATCACTCCAAGCACTAAACACTCAAGAAATTAGAACTTTCTAGGAAAAGATCTTGCGAAAAAACACATTGAAAAATATCCCAGGATACACTGTAACAGACATGCGCGGTGGCACATGCAAATCCCCTATTGCTTAGCACAGTATCATTTGTACGAATGAAAGCAAAATGTATAACTTTGCATGTTCGCTGACTGACAAAAGTTAAATAATGAATAGAGAAATAAACAAAGCATAAATGCAATATCACCCGGCCTATTGTCATGAACAACGATGGCACTCGTGATACAATTCAAATAGTCAATAAAAGAAACATTAAAATTGTATACAATACAAACGTCTATTGTTATCGTTGTACCACAGTCTGTGACATCTCTATATGACAATCACATTCAACACATGTATGTATGTTTATTATATAGGCATTGCACTGAGAAGAACGTATCTAGAGTGAGTTATGCACAGTGCGTATTTCACTAGTTAATTATGTGTGGTAGTCATGACAACCAATGCGTTTGTATCAAGTTCAAGGCCCGAAATTCAACTTTTAATCTTAAAAATGTTTTTTATTTATATCATTAAAAATGTTATTACACTATACATGGGTCAAATCATCAGAAAATGGACAATTCACTTTCAGCAAATTTCTCAAATTTCCCATATTTAATACAGAAATTAAGTTTGAAATATAATTAAACTTAACCAAAACATTGTTTAAATTCCCCAATACCAAATATACACAGAAATACCCAGTATTTACCAGGTTTTTTTTCGGCCTTATTTAGCAGAATTCACTAAACGTGTAGAGCTGCCAATTGTACATGTTCTGAAGATCTGACCCACATGCTGTATTCATATTAATTAATGGCAGCTGTCACTCATAACCTATATATGCCTTTGAGAGTACGTTGCATATGTCCACACATTAATGGTTGGTATATAAATAGGTCCTTTTAGTTTCGATAATGTCGTGTCTTTAATTCATATGCTATAGTTTAGCGCCCTATTCCTTGAGAGTAAAGGGGGGAGGTCGAAGAAGAGTTGGGGGGACAGACCATATATATTGACCATTTTATGTCACCCACCACCGCCTCTACCGGTAGACCAGAACGGGATGAGAGATATGATATTATATTACTGCTAAGACAGGAGGAATGACCATAAAAATTTGGTCGAGGGGGCAGAGCCATACCATGACCCAGCTGTTCTTTTATGAGGGTGTTAACAGATTAACAAGAAATAATGGTCATTCCCTCTTCCACTCCTCGACATCAGAGAGAAAACACCGGTGTCTAATTAACCTGTCATAAACTATATAAGACCTTATGCGAGGGTCCGGTGTGTGTGGGTGTGTGTGGCGGAAGGGGTGTGGGTGTGGGGTGGGGGACATCACCTAAAAAAGTACATCATTTAAGGCTCGGGGTCTGATTTTAAGAAATTCTACCCTGAGGAGGCTATGGGTTTTAAATCCCTGCTAGGTCACATCTATCTTTATACATATACCTGGATTGTCTTCATGCTGCTAAACCTCTAATATTAAGGGTGGGTTGGCACGGACCCCCCCCCCCCCACCCCCTCCCCCCAAATATCCCCAATAGTAAGACATAAGCAAACTAAGTGCATGCTATATACAAGAGAAGCTACAGCCAAGCTCTCATGTTTGCACGCATTATCGCTCATGCATAACCTCAAGGTCATCCAATGTGACCTTGCCTCTGGTAGAAGGCTTTTCTAAACATGCACTTCATAACAAATGTATAACGGCCTCCTCACTCGTCCTGCCCCCATATTATCGCTCAAGGGCGACAGTTAAGCATAAAACTCCAGCCGTAATGTTTTTTATTGTTCTGGAAAAATAAAGATATGGGGGACAGTAGGATTAATAACCCTAATGTTGTTGACCCCTTACAGAACAATGGGAGATCCGTTAGGCTCGAACTAAATGCATGATTAATGGCCGTAGCCCAGTACTAGTTGTCAAGTCAATTGTAATGGATTCATGGGTTAGAGTGATTTGCATAGAATATTCCCACCAAATGTTAAATTCCCATGATATTTGCTATATCGTCTTGTCAGTATTGAAACGATTGTAATTGATTTTTTGGCGATCTTTTTGAACTATGATGGATGCCATTATACTGTTCCATACATGCCAATCTGATCTTGGAATGACCTTGAATTTTCAGTTTATATTAGCAGACTTTTCAAATGTTTCTAAAACACTTCAAATGCATTCTCGATCTTAAAAGAAAAAAAAAATGTACTTTTAATCACTTCAGTTATTTCTAATTCACTTTATGGAATCACCTCTTATATGGTATTTGTACACAGTGCCTTTTAGGATTTTTGTCACATGTTCAAACGGCAAATGAAGGATTCAGTTCAAAAGGGGATTTGCATGTGCCACTAGCTGCGCATGTCTGTTACAGTGCATCCTGGGATGGATTCTGTTGAAATCTGACATATAGATATTTGGCAAGATCTTAATAAAAAAATTGCAAGAATGATTTCTGACACCAATATCAGAACTATAAATTATCTATGAAAACCAAATGCATGATGGGAATGATGGAGCCTTGTGTCATGGAAACATGTATGACACATATATATTAATATAAGGGCATTGATAAATAGTATATCATGGAAACACGTAGTACATGCTGAACATGGCATGTTTTCTATAGATTTTAGACTGTACCAATAGTCCAATAATCACATTCGAATCGAGATTCAAAATAGCGGCTATGCAAATCCCCAATTCAAATGTTGTCCATACAAATCCCGCTATTGACTGTGAGTTCGTATGTACATGCTGCCACACATATATATATACATGTATACTCAAGCATGTAATTAAAGTGCGCATTGTGATCGCCCGATCATTATTAGTACAAACACAACCACAAAAAAGAACCAAAAACACCGAAAAAGACAATAATTGTTATTAAATAAATACCTCCCAGATCCCCTGCCGAGTCTTAAACTAGATTGATGTAAGACACCAAATAACTGATTGTGATCATTCTGATTACTTTTTATGATTATAAAAAAAAAAGATCAGTTTTTACAATAACATTATCCGAGCATATATCGCATGGTTTATTGTATGTACATTGCGTAGGTCCGAAATAATATTCATACAACATTCCTGAAATATTCATTTGATTAACGAGTATGCTATATTGTACGTACACGAATTATCTTTTAGTTTGAGAATCTCATAGGATTCTTTTATCGTATCAGGTGATTCAAATTTAGTGATTAATTTTAATCCCTTTGTGACTAAAGAATCTTATCAAATCTGATGTATTATTATTCATTGTAGAACGCAGCTGATGATTTATCAAGATAAACAGTGGAACATCATTAATCCTAATATTCCCTAACATTAATGTTTATTCCCTGTGAATTTAGTTCGGAAGTCGAAGTGGTCAGATTACTGGGTCGCCACACATCACCAGGTAATTCTACCAGAATGTGAAAAAGAAAAAGAAAAAAGAAATTCTACCAGAATGTCTTCCCTATTCTCACGTCACAGCTTTCATAGCCATACATATAGAAAGGTTTTGATATTGAAAGTAAGGGAAAATCACAATTTGGGTCGCTGAGAATAGTAGTTTGTAAAATTGAACTAACTTGAACTAACGTTTATAAACATACTTTGGGCTACAGATGTATACATTGTTTAAGCCACAACAATAACATTTTATATAATTAAATCATATTCCCAACAATTCAGAGAAATGAGAGTTCACAAAATATTGCATAGTACCTTAGAGTGTATACTATGTATAATAATTGGCACACTGTGTCTTACACAAAATAATAGGACTTATAACTAGTAATTGCTGAGGAACTGGTATAGAAATATAAGGGATGTGGGCGGGATGGACTGACATGTATAAATCAAAAGAAACATTCTCAGGACAGCTAGACTTCCGGCTGTACTTCCGGTAATGATGTGGGTCTGGATCGATAGCGCCACCTATTGTGGTAAATCAGAAGCGTGCAATTAAGACTGCACACACGTATCAATCACTGATCCATTTAGCATCAATTATACAGCATATGTACTGCAGGACAATAGTGTAACAATAGGGGGTTTGCACAGCCGCCATTCTGAATCTCGATCCGCATGGAATTATGGGACAAATGGTAGAGTCTAAAATCCATAGAAAACATTTCATATTCAGCATCAATGTTCTAATATCCATGTGTAATACATGTTTCCATCACAAAATATTGCATCTTTCCCATCATGCATTTGGTTTTCATAGATCATTTATGCAAGCTATGATATTGGTGAAAACATGTTTGCAATTTTTGATAAAAATGTTGTCAAATATTTATATAAGGTACTTTCCAATCTTTCCCTTCATGCATTTGGTTTTCATAGATCATTTATAAAAGTTATGATATTGGTGAATACATTCTCGCAAATTTCGATAAAAATGTTTGTAGCATATATATGTCAGATTTCAACAGAATCCATCCCAGGATGCACTGTCACAGACATGCGCAGTGACACATGCAAATCCCCTATAGTTCAACGGGCTGTGTGTGTGTGGCGGGGGGGGGGGGGGGGGGCTCCTGAACCCCATGCTTTCATCAAATGATTGGTCTTCGACTCCAGCAACCCATATAGTTATTTTCATGAAATGATTTGTAAGATTGGTAAGATAATCTTTAAATTGTCCATTCTTCTTTCACAGAGACAAACTTTCCTTTAAACAAATGAAGACCTCATGAACAGTAGTAGTCTTACGGCGATTCATGCGCACATTTTGGCGACACCTTAGATTAGGCTGGATAAGAACCACTTGAGTAGGCCCCTGACCTTTGGAACAGCGATAAGGGAGAGATAAGGGTCAAGGGTAAGACTACTACTATGAACTAGGGTGAACATCGAATTCTATGATTATACTTTATATCTTAATTCTTTCTAATTATGTTAATAAATGGGGGTCGGGGTGGGGGTGGGGGACCATCGCTTCAAATTTTGTTTGAAATCCTATAACAGGTGAAGAACTATGTGGGTACCTCGTCAGAAAATGAACAATCAGGAGCTCTAAACATTTGGGAATTTCTGCTAAATTAGGCTGGAAAATGATGAATACTGGGTATATTTGAGTATATTTGTGTTTGTTTAATATACCTATTTTGCTATATTAAACTGTATTTTGAACCATATTTTTTTTATCTTAAAAGTGGGTCATTTGAGAAGAATGGTGAAGGTGAATTGTACATTTCCTGAAAATTTCACCCATATACAAACAAAAATAATATTTTTTATTTCATTTTGCACTAGATACTCGTGTAGTTTTTTAATGGACTGGGTAACCTGTTAGTCTGGTACCATACAGACAACACCAACATTGCATGTCAATTACTGTTCAACACACTTAAAAAAACATGTCGCTATTTGGGTGAGATTTTCAGAAAATGTACAATTCACCTTCACCAATCCTCTCAAATAACCCAAATTTCAGACGAAAATAAAGTTTAAAATACAGTTCAACCTAACCAAACAGATTGCTAGAATCAATGCAATGCCGAATATACTCGAATTTACGTAGTATTGACCAAATTGCAGCCTTATTTAGCAGAATTTAACAAATGTGTACAGCTGCCAATTGTACATTTTCTGAAAATCTAACCCATTTAGGGAAAGAACAGCAAGATGAAACAAAAATTGAATCGATCATTTGCTGCTGAATTCTATGGTCTTTAGAATTTAAATATCTACAATTTAAATGTCAGCGTGATTAGAATTGGCACAAATTGTTTCAATTAATGGCACTATAATTTGAATCCAACTCAGGAGGTTGTTTGCATGTCTTGAGAAAATTTCTTTTCTTTCCCATTTCATAATATGATATCAATTAGCGAGTTCTGTGTCCATTATTAAATCTTATATTTCTTGTTAATTTACAGCTGTGCTCTTTGTAAAACTAGACTCACCAGTTAGGATGGTTTTTCTTATTGAAAATATATTCTTTTTTTTAAAACAATTTTAGAAATAACATACATATCATAGTGTTCTTCACGATATCCCATAACCTCAGATAATATAACTTCTATTCTGATCTCACGTTTAAGATGAAACAAAAACTCAATTCATTATTCACTGCCACACATTTTCTGCTTTTAAAAGTAACCAGAACGTTAATTGCTTGTAAAAATAGATTGGGTCATGGGGGAGGCATTCTAACTTGCCCTCGAGGCTTTCTGATGATGGAAGGTTATCCTGGAAAGGATCTGTGTACCAAGTAAATGACTTATGAGGGAAAAGGGTGTTATCAGGGGCATTATCATTGATCGCTATGGCAAGGCTTGGGCAGCCCCATCATTGATGCAATGGGCGTCTTCTTTTGGTCATGCTATCTCACGTTGTCCACTAGGACTGTGTAGGGATGGGGCACTTGGGATGAAAGTGGAAGTTACTGCTACACTCTATTTGAGATCTACTATACTTGGAGCGGTTCACCGTAGGGTTACCATTGGTGTTTTGATGTTTACTCTAAGTAGGTCTCAAACAGAGTGTACAGTCTACGTCCAACCCCTCAGATCAGATAAGAATAGTATGTCAGTGATTAGACGCCTACTTCTCTAATTTGTTTCCTGGCCTAGGACTAGGCGTTCTTATGGGAATACAATGACATTTCTGAATGAAATTATAATAATGCACTTTGCGGTTTGAGACTAGAGGCTTTCCCTCCGTTTGAAGGGACTCTATCAACTTTGGGCCTAGACTGTCCTGAGTCTTTGTACAAATCATTGAAATAAACTGGTAGTTATCAAATGAAAAGACTCTCCCTTCAACAAGAATGTAGGGAACAATGCGAGTTTTAATGTTTTTTTCTGCAGCAAATGCAAGAGTTTACAAATCCCAGTTTGACAATGGATTTCCCCCGATTAATGCAATGTTGTGTGAGCCTAAGCAAAGGCCAGTCATCCGTGCACCTAATTCACCTCCCAAACAGAGGCAGTGTATACATCCCGATTGTTGCCAAGTGCCCGTATCAAGTGATAAACAAAGTAGCAGACGACTTTTCGTGCACGCTAGCCACTCCTCATGCCACAGTAGCGAGAAATGGCGGGAAAGCAACTGTGGCGCCACCTGTTGCCTGAGTGTCTGCGTCGTGAACGGCGTGACGCAGCAAAGCGTGACGTAGACCTGGGACGTTGCCAAGGTGAGGAGGAGGAGGTGGAGGCAGACAAGGCCAGACGTCGGGGTCGCACGACGACGACGTCGGGAGGCTAGACTACTTTACTTATGTTCTAATGAACTTAGTGCCTTCCCACTTTTTGACGATAAGCAATGGCAGTGTTAAGACTGCCCTGGAGGGAAATGGTGGAAGCTTTTTGTTTTAGAATGGTGATTGAGTTGGTGAGTGTAGAGGTACAGTGGTATATGTTTTGATTTCAGTCTACTAGGTCTAAACCCTCAGATCAGATAATAATGGTATGTCAGTGATTAGACGCCTGCTTCGCTAATCGGTTTCCTGGCCTAGGACTAGGCGTTCTAATGATATCATAATGACATTTTGCAGTCTTAATGAAATTATAATGGCAATTTGCGGTTTGAGGTGAGAGGCTTTCTCTCCGTTTGAAGGGACTCTGGGCCTAGACTGATTTTATTTTTATTTTACATAAACATTACATTACAATGCATAACAATAATGCCATTCTCATCTCAAGTAGAAAGAGAAAAGACAGATTGAGACAGATTGTAGTAAAAGATGTTGAGCTATCCTCAGCCCACTTTCCCCTCCAGTCCCACCCAAATGAGCCAATATCTCTCTTAATTACAACAATAAATACAAAAGGCATAGACTACATGTAGCCTCCTATATGGGTCAGATTTTCAGAAAATGTACAATTCGCCTTCACCAATCCTCTCAAATAACCCACATTTAAGACAAAAATGAGCTTGAAAATGCAGTTTAGCATAACATAACTGATACTTTAAATCAATGTGATACCAAATATACTCAGATATACCCGGTATTCTTCATTTTTCAGCCTAATTTAGGAGAATTTCCTAAATGTGTAGAGCTGCCAATTGTACATTTTCTGAAAATCTGACCCATATAGACCTATTAGGGTGTCAGAAAATAGTTAGAAAATGTACAATTCACTTTCAGCAAATCTCTCAAATTTCCCACATTTAAGACAGAAATTAGGTTTGAAATATAATGAAATTTAACTAAAACATTATTTAAATCCCCCCAATACAAAATATAAACAGATATGCCGAGTATTTACCATTTTTTCAGCCTAATTTAGCAGAATTTATTAAATGTGTAGTCAGACAATTGTACCTTTCTGAAGATCTGACCCACTATGTGTTCCGGATGGTGGGGGGGGGGGGGGGGGGGACATAGGATGGAGAACATAAACAATGATATCAATATCATGTTTATGACGGAATCATGATGATGACGATATATGGGCCCAAAATCAACAACATGCCGACAGGCGCAGATGACTGTAGGCCCTATTGGCGACCAGTTCAGTCCCGCCATTCCCAATCCAGGTCCCAACTACATGGAGGGCGATATTGGGCGATATAGGCCACTTCTTGCCTAAATTACGATAACCATTAAATGCAAAAAAGTGTATTCGATAATCCAATAGATTCAGTTCATTTGTATTAGAACATTGGTTTTTGTTATTGGGGTGAAATTTCCAGAAAATGTACAATTTTCATTCAGAATCCCTCCCAAATAAACCGAATTTAATACAAAAATGAGACTCAAAACACAATTCAACATAACCAAACACATCCTTTGAATCAACTCAACACCGAATATACTCAGATATAGCTAGTATTGATCATTTCTCAGCCTAATTTAGCCTAATTTCATAAATGTGTAGATCTGCCTATTGAACATTTTCTAAAAATCTGACCCACTGACGCTCTTGTGACTCAAACTGGAACAATAGAAACTTTGAAGAAGATCCATAGCCTACATGAAGTATTCAAACATTCAACCGTTTAATTTAGTCATTACGAGTAGGGGTATGTGATTACCGTTGAAATTCAAATTCATGACTCGATTTCTTTTGTATGATTAAACGCATGTATAATAAATCTGTTAACTAACTCGTTGGTTTCAGTCGCTTAGAATATTGCACTCTTTGCTACGCAACTTGTGCAATATTCACGCTCCTTCAACCAACTCGTTAGTTAACCTGTATATATAATGATTGTCCAAATAGGCTTCGTACCTCTTATGATATGATGAATGATTATGAAAGTAAATTTAGGAGTACATTTTAGGTATGATTTCTGATACGGATTATGTAAGTACTGTATCCTACTTATACATAGATTTCACATGACGTCACCCAGTAGGCTGGGGTATCACAGTGGCTACCATGTCTGGGGTCACTGCTACGCTTGCCGTCTATGGCGGGGGTATAAAAACAAAGTTGATAAAACTCACAAGAGTAGATACTTGGGTAATTCTACACTAAAGGCAGATTATCTAACCTATCATGAAGATATTGTTGAGGAAGATGAAAATTAGTAAAGGTTAAAACAGCCAGAAAACGGTATTTTCAAGTATCACAGCATACATAGGCATTTAACTTGACCCCAAACATGGCCAGGGCCGTGACGTCAGTGAAATCTATGTATAGTAGACTTGCTTATATTAGATACTAACCATAGCACCAGGTAAAATAGTATATTTTGCGGATTTTACTGCAAATGAAACAAAAGGTTCAGTGTAGTTGCATGATAAAACCACTCTAGGTCCAAACCCTCAGATCAGATAAGAATGTTATGTCAGCCTGCTTCACTAATCGGTTTCCTGGCCTATGACTCGTCGTTTGAAGGGACACTCTCGGCTTTGGGCCTAGACTGTGTATCCCATTTATAGTAGGCCTGCTTATATTATATAATAACCATAGCACCAAGAAAAATAGTTCATTTTGCGGATTTCACTGCAAATGAAAAAAAAAGTTCAGTGTAGTTGCATGGTAAAACGGCTTTAACGGCTGCTATACAGTTATACAAGTGTATGAGAGCATGTGAAGCGTACGTCCCGTACAGGCAACACTTGAATGGAGAGAGCGGTTGTACAAAATTACCAAATGACAACAAAAAGTGTTTACATGCGTACTGTATATCTTGTGATCTTAGAAAAACGTGGGGTCAGAGAGTGCAGAGGGAGAGGGTGCCAAACTCTCAACAACCGTTCAGTTGTGGTGGAGGTGGCATCGGTTCTGGGGGGCCGGGGGGGGGGGGGGTAGAGGGGCCAGGGGGGGCTCAGAGGGACCCAGTCAGAGGGGGCCAGAAGGGACCAGAGGGGGCCCGAGGGGCCAGGCGGGTAATACGGGCTAGAAGGGTTGAGGGGGGTATCGGGTCGGGGGGCCAGGGGGCAGGGGGGCTCAGAAGGGCCCAGTTAGAGGGGGCCAGAGGGTCCCGGAGAGCCAGAGGGGGCCAGAGAGCCAGAGGAGGCCAGAGCGGGCCAGAGGGGCCAGAAGGGTAATAAGGGCCAGAAGGGATAAGGTCTAAGGGGTCAGAAGGGCTTGTGGCAAAGGGGGCTAAGGGGACTAAGGGGACTAAGGGCCCGGAAGTCTAGGGGCGGAAAGGGCTGAACCAAAAGAAAGCTGTCTTAGGTATTGACCCAAGAATCTGTTTCAAGTGCTTTTTCTAGCAAAATCAGTTTTTCATGCATTTATCTTTTTAAACACTTACTATCGAATATTATTTCCTTGAATCATGCCCCCACCACCAACGTTGGTTTCAGAAAATGTTTGAGTGTATCTGATGCCAAGTGTGGTCACAATTATCCCCACCGAGGTGTCATAGATTCGGTAAGTTTGGCACCTCATAGGCTGGGGGAGGGACAAGAGGCTCTTTATATAAGATAACATGAACATTATGCATGGTCGAACCTCCTCTATAGTACCCCCCACCTCCCCTCCCCTCCTGCCCTTGCATTGCATATGTATATATACATATGGGTGACATGTCCAGAAAATGCACAATTCACATTCAGAAACCTTTCTAAATAACTCGGATTTAATACAAAAATGAGACTCAAAACACAATTCAACATAACCAAACACATCCCTTGAATCAACTCGATGCCAAATATACTCAGATATAGCTAGTATTTATCATTTTTCAGCCTAATTTAGCAGAATTTCATAAATATGTAGAGCTGCCAATTGTACATTTTCCCACATAGCGGTATGACAATAGGGACATGGGTGCAATTTACGTCATCTTGTAACACATGGGTCATGCTAAAACATGCCATGATCCTTGCACAACAGTATGAGAGGATTAGGCCTCTGACATATAAGAAACATTTTAATTTAAAATAATTTGTCGCAAGATACTTCTAGGCAAAATGGACAATGATTTTCTGAAGAACTTTCTTCTTTTTGTATTTTTTCCTGGTTTTCTCATGAGAACATTATTAGCTTTCTTGCAGGAAGTGGCGATCTAAAATATTTGGAGATTTAAGGGAATATATTAATATATATATTAATATATTCCCTTAAAATATTAAAAATTAATTCTGCAATATTTTTTCCTCTGTTTTCTTGAGAAAAACATCCAGCCATGTAATGCTTACCTGAATAAACAAAACATGTATAGATCTATATAATTGAAGTAGTGTCAACGTATTTATTTTCGCGCACTAATTACTTTGACACCTTTTCACGCAGATTTAAATTCGTGCAGGAAGGAAGTCTCACACCTTGCAATAATTATACCTTTCGCGCAGGATTTATTTTCACGCACGAAGGTGGGTGCGCTAAAATATTGAAAATAAATACTGTGCGAACATTAATATATTTACAGTATCAATTTAATAAATATATCTTTTATTTACAGAAACAAGGAGAAATACAGATACTGTGCGAACATTAATACGTTTACAGTATCAATTTCATAAATATATCTTTTATTTACAGAAACAAGGAGAAATACAGGAACTACGAGCGTTAGGTATAACATGAACTATTTCAAGGACACTGTGCACACTGTCAGTTTGTCATGGAAACCGGTAATCACAAGGAGACGCTGGATGTAGCGTTCGCACTGGAGGATCTATTAGAGTGGTTTCCTCCTCCAGGGTCTCCTCACATTTACCCCTATAGAGATAAGGATCTAGCAGATAAGGCTACACCAAATCACCGTATCAAGGGTGATAAAAGCACCAATAATGTACCCCCTGTTGGGGTGATCATACTATATTTCTATAGATCTCTTGTTTAGATTGTAAAAATGTTGAAAAGTCAATAAAAAGTAACAAAAAAATGGAAACATCTTTGATGTGTAAGAACTGTCACACCCATTTTATGCTAACCTATTACCTCATTTCGGTTATGTATGATTACGGAATATTATCAATATGAATTAGCATAATTAGTAATATCCATACTTGTATGATTATAACCATGCCATATATAATGCAAAAAGACCAGCTTGGGTTATCATTCTATTCTTTAAGATGTTTTGGTTAAAATGTGTAATCTTTAAATTTGAAATAAAAATGAAAAAGTAAAATCACCAAATATTTGTCAGTGTAAATTTAATTTTAAAAAAATGAGATTGGATCTAGGTACTTTATTAGTAAATGTCCACCCAGGAAGATTGCAAATGTTTTGTTTTTTTTCAAAAATAAAAATATCAAACTTAAAATATAGAAATATTTATTAGATATCTTAGCATTTACTATCATTGGAATCGGCTTTATCTTATCTTTTCAAATATAATAATATTTCAAATTCCGATTTTGTAACTTGTGACTCATATTCCTAAAACACATCACATATTATAACTTAAGTTTTCTTACTACTTTCTACCACAAAAATGTACCTGGGTCCCCTTCGTGATGAAAAAACTCTGGGACTGATATTCCAGCCAAAAAATTCAGAAGGTTGGCACATATTTCCCAACTCATTTTGGAGGAAATAGCCAGAAAATGTACAATTCACCTTCACCAATCCTATCAAATGACGCAAATTTAAGACAAAAATGACTTTCAAAATACAGTTTAACCTAACCAAACAGATTGCTAGAATCAATGCAATGCCGAATATCCTCGAATTTACCTAATATTGACCAAATTGCAGTGTTATTTAGCAGAATTGACTAAATGTGTACAGCAGCTAATTGTATATTTTCTGAAAATCTGACCCTTTTACTTTCCTGCATATGACAGCACTAATTTAAACATACTACTGGCCAATACACAGGGTGCAATGCACTACGGGCGCAGTTAGACAAATGATAACGAGTCGTTGATACGCTTGACATTTCTTTGCGCACAAGGTGGTCGAAATGGACAGGGTTTATTTAGAATAAATTTTATTGGGTCCAATTTCCCTCTCAACTTTGGGCCTAGACTGATTAGAAGGTACTCACGATAAGCAGACAATTTAATCAATACTAAATAAGATAAAAAATGTTTTTGTGATTTTACCTCCAATACAATAGACAATAAGAGCTATACGAAGAATAAAAACGACCATTGTTCAATCAATACATGTGTGTAGAGTTGTATTCACATTTGTAACAACAGGATAGCTAGTATTTTTAAATATCTTTAGGAGTTAAAAGATGAAAAATATTTCAATATTTTACTCCAAAGGACCTCCATCCTTTACTCATGGGTGAAGTCACCTGAAAATGTTAACCCTGTCTAGGCCCAAAGTTGAGAGAGTCCCTTCGAACGGAGGGAAAGCCTCCCGCTTCAAATCGCTAAGTGTCATTATAATTCCATTCAGACCGCAACATATATTTATTATACATATGTCATTAGAACGCCTGGTCCTAGGTCGGGGAACTGATTAGCGAAGTAGGCGTCCAGTCACTGACATACCGTTCTTATCTGATCTGAGGGTTTGGGCCTGGACTTTCCCCAATTTTCTCACAGAAATTTAAGAGAAAAATAGTTTCAAAATACAGTTCAACATAACCCAACAGATCTTTGGAATCAATGCAATACTAAATATATTCTGATATATCTATAATATGTATCATTTCCAACCTAATTTAATAGAATTTACTAAATGTGTAGAGCTGCCGATTTTACATATTATTTTGGCGACCAGACCCTCATTCACCTATCCTCTAATAACAATATATACACAACTAAACATTAATGTCTTTTAAATTTAAACTTTAAAATAATAAATAAACAAAATAATGCCACAATGCAAGGCAGACAGCTGTATAGGTTCCATGCACAGCTTTATAATCTCTGCTGCATTTTTGTTGCCTTTAATCTGGAAATTTGGCAAGCGTCCGAATAACTGTTGGTAAAAATTCCCCCCAGTCACAGGATGAATAAGTCATTGTAGGGCTAAATGATGCATGCTGCTCCACTACTGGGTTCCCGCGCCCCGTGCGCATAAGGGTCAGATTCTCAAAAAATGTACAATTGGCAGCTCTACACATTTAGTAAATTCTGCTAAATTAGGCTGCAATTTGGTCAATACTAGTTAAATTCGAGTATAATCGGGATTGCATTGATACTAGCAATCTGTTTGGTTAGGTTGAACTGTATTTTGTACTTTATTTACGTCTGAAATTTGGGTTATTTCAGGAGATTGGAGAAGTTGAATTGTACATTGTCTGAAAATCTTACCCACATATTCAGCAACTTCTGCTAAATTAGGCTGAAAAATGATAAATACCGGGTATATCTGAGTATATTTGGGATCGCATTGATTTAAAGTATCAGTTCTGTTATGTTAAACTGTATTTTGAAGCTCATTTTTGTCTTAAATGTTGGCTATCTGAGAGGATTGGTGAAGGCGAATTGTACATTTTCTGAAAATCTGACCCATAAATCTGCTGCTTCAATAGGACATTTGCACGGGCCGATCTGTTGGGCACGTTTTTTTTTAAAAAGATAAAGGTTTTTTAAAAGATAAAAAATCTTCTTTTAGGATACGAAATGCAATACATTTTTTTATTATTTCTTTTTATTTTGAAACTTTTATTCAATTCCCTTACAACACTAGACACATACATAGCAGTCATTTGAAATGATAGAGAAATTCAACAGTTGCTCAAGTTTCAGGGTTATGTCTCAGGTTTACAATAATTATTAAGAGAGCATAAAACCTATAAAGTTGGGGGCAAAGGTCCCCCACCTTTTTCTCTTCTTAAAGAATCCTGTTTAGCCCGTGTCAACTACTTATTAGACAGACTATAGTAGAGTGGTTATTGTAATCCCCCTATTACACCATTACACCAGTGTGCCAGCTATATACAGTGGAAATCCCCCTATAACAAGGTGAGATAGTGGGCCCCAGTATAAGGGTCAGATTTTCAGAAAATGTATAATTCACTTTCACAAATTGTCTGAAATAACCCAAATTTAAGACAAAAATAAGGTTCAAAACTCAGTTCAACATAACCTAACAGATTGTTTGAATCAAGGCAATACTAAATATACTCAGATATACCTTGTGTTGACGATTTTTCGGTCTGATTTACCGGATGTGTTGATCTGCCTCTTGTACATTTTCTGAAAATCTGACCCATAACGTGAATGGGATGTTACTACTGGTGCTGTCCGATAGCATGAGAGGCCAGCAACCACAGCTGTAATCATTGTCAATAATTTAAAATTGAGCTTCTGCTAAATATAGATTTTCTCCCATATAATTGGTGCTGATTATTTGGGTCAGATTTTCAAAAAATGTACAATTGGCAGCTCTACACATTTAGGAGATTTTGCTAAATAAGGCTGGAAAAATGGTAAATACTGGGTATATCTTGGTATATTTGGTATTGTGGGGGATTTAAACAATGTTTTGGTTAAGTTTAATTATATTTCAAACCTAATTTCTGTCTTAAATGTGGGAAATTTGAGAGATTTGCTGAAAGTGAATTGTATATTTTCTGATGATTTCACCCATTTATTATGAGAAGGTGAACCACATATGGGGTCTTTCGGAAGGGGTTTGGGTTTGCCCCAAGTGGGTTATGAACCTCATGGTAGGCATTGGAACCAAGATCTCAATCAAAATCTAAAATTATCTTTACTCCCCTTAGAAGGAAAAAGGGAGAGGGTTGAGACTATATATAAAGCAAGATTTGGATTTATGGAAATTTCAATAGGGGAGTTGCAGGTTAACATTTAATTATGTTTTTATAAGCTGAAAACATTCTCAAAATAAACTCTTGAAAGCAAAAGAAACAAAAATTTGGGGAGGTTTCGCAAGCAAACCTATCTCAATTACGTAACCGTATCTATTTTGTGACTGAGGTCATTTTTTTAAAGTATAAAAAATAAATTGTGAGATGAAACATTTTGCTTGATATGTTATGTTACGTTTCTCCCGCCATGATTTGCTGAACCTCTTTCTTTCTTTTAACGTATGTTTGTATATCAAAGATACGGATATATATATATACGTTAGACTTGCTGAACCTCACTAGTGAAATTAATGAAAATATCCCAGCCCTAACATACCAAATTGACCCACTTTGGCTGCGAGTTCCATGTCTATATATGGATTATAATAAACGTCCATGTTATTGCACCTGTTGACCCCGCTAATGCATGAATCAATATAAATTACATGTGGCGGATAATTTATTGTCCTCATGTATCATTCATAACCCATTACTCCTACACTTACTCATAGAATGGTGGGGTTCTACATCTATAGTGCAAGTCAACATAGAATGGTGGGGTTCAACATCTATAGTGCAAGTCAACATAGAATGGTGGGGTTCTACATCTGTAGTGCAAGTCAACATAGAATGGTGGGGTTCTACATCTATAGTGCAAGTCAACATAGAATGGTGGGGTTCTACATCTATAGTGCAAGTCAACATAGAATGGTGGGGTTCTACATCTATAGTGCAAGTCAACATAGAATGGTGGGGTTCTACATCTATAGTGCAAGTCAACATAGAATGGTGGGGTTCTACATCTATAGTGCAAGTCAACATAGAATGGTGGGGTTCTACATCTATAGTGCAAGTCAACATAGAATGGTGGGGTTCTACATCTATAGTGCAAGTCAACATAGAATGGTGAGGTTCTACATCTATAGTGCAAGTCAACATAGAATGGTGGGGTTCAACATCTATAGTGCAAGTCAACATAGAATGGTGGGGTTCTACATCTATAGTGCAAGTCAACATAGCAGTTTAGTTTATCTTTTACTTTCCACGTATATATAAACATTCACTCATTCATTCATTCATTCATTCATACATACATACATACATACATACATGCATACATGTATGTATATACATTTATGTATATATGTATGTTTAATTCCGTTCATCCATTCATTCATCTATCCGACCATTCATCCATTCATCAATTCATTGATTGATGATTCACGGGCACATATACATTTAATGTATATAAACATGTATGCATATGTATACATGTATACATGACGGTTTTTAACTTATGTATTGATCTTAGCACATGCTGTTTCTGTATTCCTTGTAATAGATAATTAGTGAATCACGAAGATTTTTTGGTAAATGTATGAAATATTGTTATGGTTATGTTAAACTGCATTTTGAAGCTCATTTTGGTCTCAAATGTGGGTTATTTGAGAAGATTAGTGAAGGCGAATTGTGCACTTTCTGAAAATCTGACCCTTACAGCAAGTGACGGGCTCTAACTGCATGGCATTCGTAGTTCCCATCTTGGCCACGAGATGCCACACTCGTCAGGCCATTGATTACGTGGGTACAAGACGGGAGAGCAGCAACAGGTACCTCTCTACCTCTCCATTGCACAAGCTTTTGGGTCAGATTTTCAGAAAATGTACAATTGGCAGCTGTACACATTTAGTAAATTCTGCTAAATTAGGCTTTAATTTGGGCAATACTAGGTAAATTCGGGTATATTCCGAATTGCATTGATTCTAGCAATATGTTTGGTTAGCTTGAACTGTCTTTTGAACTTTATTTTCGTCTGAAATTTGGGTTATTTGAGAAGATCGGTGAAGGTGAATTGTACATTTTCTGAAAATCTGACCCTTTTATTGGGACTGATCTCATGTCGGCACACTCACAACAAACACCCTTTGCTATGCATTCAGCTTGTGTCGCACGTTTAGAGCTCGGACGCTCTTCTTTCCTCTAACAGTCCGATACCACTCCTTATCATCTCAGTCAGGTCCAGACGGCCACATTCCTCGATTCCACATCCAGCGATAAGCTTAACCACAAGGCTAAGACTAAGGCTAAAAGTGTTAATGACCCCTAAAACTTAGGGGTCTAAAACTGCCTTCTGAACCTGACTGATCTGCATCCCTCTCGGGGGGAATTAGAGATGAGATGAGAGGGTGTGCAATATATCCTTTTCTAACAAAAATAACCTTATTTCAGAAGCTAATACAAAATATATATATTTTGAATTCCCATACGATGATCAAAAGAGAAGTATATTGTCATAGACATAAAAATATCTTTACTATAGACAATTTCTTTTACTGAATAAGAATATTATATATAGTAACAAGTGGGATTAAAAGTGCGACCCATCTCCTGATTCTAAAAATGCTGGATCGCTTTGAGTTTATGATTGAACATTTCGTAGAAAGTAAGGTATAATATATATATGCAGTCTAGGTCCAAACCCTCAGATCAGATAAGAAGGGTATGTCAGAATGGTAATGGTATGCCTACTTCGCTAATCGGTTTCCTGGCCTAGGACTCAACGTTCTCATGGGAATATAATGAGATTTTGCGGTCTTAATGGAACTACAATGGCACTTTGCATTTTGAGGCGAGAGGCTTTCCCTCCGTTTGAAGGGACTCTCTCAACTTTGGGCCTAGGCAGATTTTATTTCTATTTTACAGGAGGGTTACAATAATGCCATTCTCATTTCAAGTAGAAAGAAAAGACAGATTGAGAGAGATTGTAGTGAAAGATTTTGAGGCGTGAGGCTTTCCCTCCGTTTGAAGGGACTCTCTCATCATTGGGCCTAGACTGTTGGGAGCTAGACCAGATGGCCGGTGGTATACTCATTCCCGCCCATTCATCACCCTCTCGTGTCGTGGACCCAGACCCATCACTCTTTCCAGAACTACCAGCTATTTTTTGTGTGTGCAAATGAACAATTTTTTGCTCTAAAATGTCAAGGAATGTGTGCCAAATGCCCTCTCCTCTCCGCGCTCTCTCTCCGGGCTTTGGTGGATTGTGGCCTGGGGCTATGTGGGATATATAGAGGGGTCAGATTTTGAGAAAATGTACAATTCGCCTTCATTAATCCTCTCAAATAACCCACATTTCAGACCAAATTGAGCTTCAAAATGCAGTTTAACATAACAGAACTGATACTTTAAATCAATGTGATACCAAATATACTCAAATATACCCGGTATTCATCATTTTTCAGCCTAATTTAGGAGAATTTCCTAAATGTGTATAGCTGCCAATTGTACATTTTCTGAAAATCTGACCCAGCTGGATGGGGGTGGCCTGCCGTCCATGCTGCCTCAGGGGACGTATTCGTACATTATAAGGGTCAGATTTTCAGAAAATGCACAATCTACACTTCTACACATCTCTTAAATTCTGCTAAATCAGAGTGAAAAGTGATAAATTCTAGGTATATCTAAGTGTATTCTGTATTGTATTCATTCAATAAATCTGTCTGGTTATTTTGAACTGTATTTTGAACCTGATTTTCGTCTGAAATTTGGGTTATTTGAGAGGATTGGTGAAGGCGAATTGTACATTTTCTGACAATCTGACCCTAATGTGTGTATATTATTTCACCTATCTGTCTCTGTCTCTGTGCTGCCTCTCCATACATAATATAATCTCCTTTTGTATTATGCTGGACAATTCGCTGAAGTTCTTTTGTTATAAGAGAATCTCGACTCTATCATCTATGTGGGTCAGATTTTCAGAAAATGTACAATTTGAAGCTCTAGACATTTAGTAAATTCTGCTAAATTAGGCTGCAATTTGGTCAATACTAGGTAAATTCGTGTATATTCAGCATTGCATTGATTCTAGCAATCTGTTTGGTAAGGTTGAACTGTATTTTGAACTTTATTTTCGTGTGAAATTTGGGTTATTTGAGAAGATTGGCGAAGTTGAATTGTACATTTTCTGAAAATCTGACCCATATAGCTAAGCATATAAATATTTTGTTATTGTTTCATTTTTATCTATATATATCACAGTGGCTGCATTTACTCTAATCATTAACCAGTCCAGGTCCAAACCATCAGATCAGATAAGATTGGTATGTCAGTGATTGGACGCCTACTTCGCTTGTCAGTTTCCTGGCCTATGACTAGGCGTTCTAATGGGATTATAATGGCATTTTGTGGTCTTAGTGAAATGATAATGGCATTTTGCCGGTTGAGGCGACAGGCTTTCCCTCTGTTTGAAGGGACACTCTCATCTTTGGGCCTAGACTGGTATAGTGTAAAATTGCTATGCTTGGTGTGGTCAAATATGTGGTCAAACGGTGATTAAAACTCTTGGTGTTGTGCTTTATCAGACAATCAGAAAATCAGAAAAATCCAAGATTCTTATAGATATAAGTCCCTTCGCTTGAAGGGACTTTCTCAGGCCCAAAGCTGAGAAAGTCCCTTCCAGCGAAGGGACTTTCAGTTATGGGCCTAGCCTGTATAGATAATGGTGATTCCTACAATGCTTTGGATAGAGATATTGATTGATTGATTTGATTTTGGTTTGTAAATATTTTATTCAGGACTGATAAATATTTTTACACATTGAGCATAAATATTCTCAGAATAGCCTGATTTTTGGATCTACAATTATAACGTTGTATATGGGTCAGATTTTCAGAAAATGTACAATTCGCCTTCACCAATCCTCTCAAATAACCCACATTTAAGACAGAAATGAGCTTCAAAATGCACTTTAAAATAACAGAACTGATTCTATAAATCAATGCGATACGAATTATACTCAGATATGCACAGTATTCATCATTTTTCAGCCAAACCTAGCAGTATTTACTGAATGTGTACAGCTGCCAATTGTACATTTTCTGAAAATCTGACCCATATAATAAAGTGTTTACATATAGCTCAGTTACCAAATTATCAATTATAGTCTATACGAAAGTAAAGTAAAAATTATAACAGACCAATATATTATACCAATATAGTTCATATATTTAGTATATATTGCGATCCCAATCAAAATCTAAATACAAATGAAACATAAAATATATTAAATATTTATATATAAATCATAAGATATGTGCAACTTCAATAATTACAATCGGTTTGCATCTGAGAAAATCTCACACGAGGATCACTTTAAAATTGCTTAGTTTTATTTCATGAAATGAAAAATTGTAAATTATTCCTTTGTTTACATCCTGAGCTGCCATGACTACCGCCAGACGATCCTTCCTTTCAACCCGCCCCCGCCTGTTGCACACCCAAGCTGGCTTGGCGAGGCAATGCCACTCCACGCCCGAGCAAGAGACCGGCCAGCGGCTACAGGTTCAACCGGAATCAGGCGCGTGTGGTGCCGGTAAACACATCCATCCACCGACCGGTCTCTGTATCGGACGCGTCGAGAGAGCGATAGATATAGAGTTAGAGACAGCGGGAGAGAGAGTTATGGATAGAATGATAGATAGAGGGAGCAGATAGAGGGAGTAATGGATAGCAATAGAGAGATAGATAGAAGAGCAGGCTATACTTGGTAGATAGAACGATGGATGGGGATGAGGGATGGAGGCTGGGAGAAAAAGGGACAGAAAATCGAGATAGATACAGATAGAAGGATAGAGAGGCAGGAGAGAGATAGATATATACATATATATGGGTCAGATCGTCAGAAAATGTACAATTCACCTTCACCCATCCTTTCAAATAACCCACATTTAAGTGAAAACTGACGTTCAAAATTCAGTTTAACACAATAAAAGAGATATTCTTACTCAACACAATACCAAAGATACTCTGATATACCCATTATTTATAATTTTTCTGTCTAATTTAACAGAAGTTACTAAATGTGTAGAGTTGCTGATTGTACATTTTCTGAAAATCTGACCCATATATATAGAGAGAGCTTGTAACTGAGATTCGACCCAAGTCTACCATGTAGTATATTATGATGTATGTATGACGAATCAATTTTAAATAACCTAATTACCATCTTTACACTTAAGCTGAGAATAACATTGAAAAGTGTAATGCTTATGGAAAATAAAATAATAAAATAAAATAAACTCAGAAAAATAGACAGAACAGAGAGAACAGAGAGAGCAGATAGATAGATGGATAGAAAGAGAGAGAGAAAGAGAGAGAGGTGGGGGGGGGGGGGGGGGGGGGGCAGATCTTCAGAAAATGTACAATTGGCAGATCAACACGTTTAGTAAATTCTGATAAATCAGAGTGGAAAATGATCAATACAAGGTATATCTGAGTATATTTGATATTACCTTCATCCAAACAATGTATTTGGTTATAGTGAAATATATTTTTAACCTAATCTTTTTATTTAAATTTGTGTAATTTGAGAAGATTGGTGAAGGGCAAATTGTACATTTTCTGTCGATTTCACCCATATAGAGGGGTAGAGGGTAGGGGAGGGGGTGTTGGGAGCGGGGGGGGGGGGGGGTGCAAAGGGGGGGGGGGGGGACTGGGAGGTCGGCATCGCTATGCACTCCCCTGGGACCGATGCCAACAGACAGTTCTACACAATATTCAGTTCATGTTTACTTAACTATATAACTACCAATCCTCTGGAAAATATTTTATGATGAATCATTTAACACAACTATGATAGATTACGCATATAAGCAAGGGATTTCATTGTCAAGTGCTAAATTATGATAATGTTATCATATCATTAAATGCAACGATTTATTTTCCGGATGGGATTTAATAGGGAATTTTAAAGAATAAATTTATCAAACACCCACGAAGTATAACTCTGGCTATGTACATAATCTATGATAAATAGTTTTTCAAATTAATCATAGGTATTTGAAAAAATAGAATTAATCCATTGTTTAGGCCTATATATTATATATTATAATTCACACATAAAATAAATTTCTGAGTTTGGGGATGGTGACTGTTGAAGGTAAAACTCTATATTACTGAAAATCGTTGTTTAAAAATGTAGTTGGGTAACTATCCAAAAGTCAGGCCCCCGGAATCGATTGACTACAATCGCTTAAAGGTTAAGTAAATATTTTAGAAAGGCATCTTTTAGTTTGTTTTAGTTGTAAGAAAGAACCGTAAAATTCTGTAGAATATTTTCCAAGACACAGGGAAGTTTCTTCTATTACTAAAATTGACTCGGCCACTGAGTTTAATGCTCCTGTAATCAATCTAGGTCCAAACCCTCAGATCAGATAAGAATGGTATGTCAGGGATTGGACTCCTGCTTCGCTAATCGGTTTCCTGGCCTAGGACAAGGCGTTCTAATGGGAATATAATGACATTTTGCGGTCTTAATGGAATTATAATGGCACTAAGCGGTTTGAGGCGAGGGGCTTTCCCTCTGTTTAAAGGGACTCTCTCATCTTTGGGCCTAGACTGCAATTGTATTAAATGTTAACAGGCTGCTTGTAATATAGTTCAGCTCCTATAGTCTTCCACTAACTCCAGGGGTAGTATACTACCATCTATTGAGAGGAAAAACGCTATCGGTTGCTACTCTTTTAGAATATGTGATGTATTGCAAGAAAATGAGTCACAAGTCGCAAAAAATGGATTTTGAGATATCACCATATTTGAAAAGATGACATCAAGGAGATTCCAATGATGGTTAACATTAAAAACATCTAATAAGTATTTCTTTGTATTTTTCTTTGTGAATGAACAAAAAGTTAGCGATATTTCTTGATGGTCAACACTATAGCAAAATTGTTAAATACAGGTATAGTTAAATATACTCCTTAGGAAAACCTCAGATAACCAAGATATATTGAATACACAGTGTTGAACTTTGGTACATGTATTTATGCTACCAGCAGCACTAAACACCTCAGATATGAAAACATTCTGAATTGAATTGAATTGAAAAGTCTTTTATTTGTCATAAGTATGATAACAGGTACAGTTTATAGAAAGAAAATGACAAATTGGTCTACAGACTTCTGGGATAGTCCCAGGGTGGATCCATAGAAAGGTTACGCATTGCGTAAACCCTATCCTACTATAGAGTAGGATAGGGTTTACGCAATGCGTAACCTTTCTATGGATCATCGTTCTTCCAGTCGTTACCATTAATTTTGAAAATAATAACAAGAAATAACTAAACTAGAGACTAATAAAAGGCAAGATTGCGTATAAAAACATGAGTAAGCATGTTATAGCTCTGCTATAATCAAATACATGATTATATGTTAGCAGTTCGGTTGTAGTATGGCAAATTGAGAAATATCATCTTCATATCATATTATATATAAATGCATCTTGATCGTGCGTACCAAGTCTCACAGGCAGAGCTTACCTTTGTACTGGTTCGCCGCCAAATATACAGGGGGCGCATCGAGCGCTCAGAGTGAGGCAGAGGGAGCGCCTCGCCGTGTCCTATATATGAACTACTCAGTTGGTATTTGCCTGAGTTATGGACGTATTTGATAGAGATTGTCATTGATGCAGATGGATCAGATTCTCAGAAAATGTACAATTGGCAGCTCTACACATTTAGTAGATTCTGCTAAAGTAGACTGCTATTTATAGGTAAATACGAGTATATTTGGCGTTGCATTGATTCTAGCAATCTGTTTGGTTTGGTTGAACTGTATTTTGAACTTTATTTTCGTCTGAAATTTGTGTTATTTAAGAAGACTGGCTAAGTTGAATTGTACATTTTTTGAAAATCTTACCCAGATACGAGTTATGGAGATATTTGATAGAGGTTGTCATTGATGCGTCGACTGGTTGGAAGTCTTTCATTAATATCATTCTCAATCTAAACTGACAAATGTATGTACGAAATGGGATTCCCTGCATTCGGGAAAAAGATATGATATTAAAAAGATTGACTTAATGTCGGGAGTGACTTCTCCCTTGGTCTCTTCTATCGTGAATCTAATTTGGGGGAAATCTATCAAATATAAAAACAGCAAAACTATGATTATGTAAGCACCCACTGCGAGTCGCCTGTTTTTTGTTCGTTTTGTTTTTCTTTTTTAGCATTAAGTCTGATTCTGGAGATATTTGAAACTTGGGCTCTCAAAACTATATGTTAAAAGTAATTGAACTTCTCCAAATGTTTACTATCATTATTCCATAAAATACGGTTCACAGAAAACCTACAGACGAGCTCAATTGCAATGATTTTTTAAAGGAAAATGAGTAGCAAGTCGCAAAAAATATGGATTTTGAGATACCATCAGATTTGAAAAGATGAGATCAAGCCGATTCCAATGATAGTAAACAGTAGGACATCTAATAAGTATTTCTATATTTTAAGTTTAATATTTTTATTTTTGAAAAAAAAGAAAGTTTTTGGGTGGACATTGACTAGTAAAGTAGCTAAATATACTCTATAGGATGAACTTTACAAATGCATGAATACAAATACTACACTGCCCTGAAATATGGTACGAGAAGCTTTAAGCATCCCAAATATGAAAACATTCCCACAACAACATCTTGTGAAAAAAACACTTTCAAAAATACCAATCCTGCGACATGTGACTCATTTTTCTGTAACACATCACATATACAAATAAATCTGAAGCACGCGTGAAAAGTACATCCATATATGGGTCACATTTTCAGAAAATGTACAATTCACCTTCACCAATCCTCTCAAATAACCCAAATTTCAGAGGAAAATAAAGTTCAAAATACAGTTCAACCTAACCAAACCGATTGCTAGAATCAATGCAATACCAAATATACCCATATATACCTAGTGTTGATGGTTTTTCAGTCCAATTTAGCAGAATTTACAAAATATGTTGATCTGCCAAGTGTTCATTTTCTGAAAATCTGACCCCATATAATGTTGTCACCTCCCCAGTAATAAAACTATTAAAAAGTAAAATAATTCCGGCAGACAGACAGACTGATAAGGTCCTGTTGTGGTACATTTACCACACCCTACTCACCACATCACAACAAGATAAACATACACGTACAGAAGACAATTGTGGTATAGCCGCCATCACAGGATGCGCTACATATGTAAGCAATATGATTGACAGCTCTGTTATATTTAGATTAGGGAGCTAGGAACTTAGGTTCAAGTTGGGCCTATCTTGGGGAAAGAAGCACAAAGATGGATAGAGGGGAGAAAGAGACACACAAATGGATAGAGAGAGAGATAGGGGAGAGATAAGGAGAGACATGAATGGATGTAGGGAAAAAGGGAGAGAATTAAGGGGTGAGTGGGAGTGAGAAAAAGGAAATAAAAACAGAGAAAGGGGAGAGTGTGATGGACAAATTGGAAAACATCGTCATATCCAACATTATTCCGTATATTTTAAACTAAGAGGTTTAAAAATGCAAGCTGAAACTTCAATATTTCTACATCGAAAATTTAATATTCCTATATCAGTGTTTATATATAGATTGTCCAGTCTAGGCCAAACCCTCAGATCAGATAAGAATGGTATGTCAGTGCTTGGACGCCTACTTCGCTAATAGGTTTCCTGGCCTAGGACTAGGCGTTTTAATGGGATTATAATGACATTTTGCGGTCTTGATGGAATTATAGTGGCACTTTGTGGTTTGAGGCGAGAGGTTTTCCCTCGGTTTGAAGGGACTCTCTCATCTTTGGGTCTAGACTGCAGGGAGTTAGGAACTAAGGTTCAAATATTTGATTTAGACGGGCATAATTGGTGCCCGAGTTCCATCACATAATCATAATCGATTTGATAATTTCCCATTTAAATGATAGACTTGTTAAACGTTGTTAAAATGTTTTTATTTGCCACATTATAAACAAGAATAAAAACAAAAAAGACGCATAACCTCGTTGGTTATTGTTTTCGGGTGTTGCCAGGTATTTTAGACACATTATATTATGTTGTATTATACTATATCATATCATATCATATTATATCATATCATATCATATCATATCATATTATTTAGTAAACTCTACTAAATTTGACTGCAACACGATAAATACTGGGTTTATCAGGGTATATTTGGCATTGTGCTCATTCAAAGGATGTGTTTTGTTATGTTGAATTGTGTTTTGAGTCTCATTTTTGCATTCAATTTGGGTTATTTGGGAGGGTTTCTGAATGTGAATTGAGCATTTTCTGGAAATTTCACCCCAATAGAAATACGATTGATTTATGATGTATTAATGTTATTATGACTGAATTGACAACGAACTTCCTTCCTATTGCAGAATCAGGATGTCTCCTCCCTGTACCTTACACCCATTTCCTCTCATCAAGGTGCATCCTTCTTGCCGCTCACTCTCACTTTCAATCACATGTCAGGAGAATAAAGTGATCGATAAGGAACAAAAACAAACTTGTCATGTTAGTAAACATCAACCCCAGACAATGCATGGACGTAAACCATAACAATGTTCATGTAATCTACTCTGTTTTCCAGGCAGAAAATAAGAGAAGGAAGGAGCAGGAAACATCAGGTTGGTCAAGTTTTCACAAAATGTACAATTCGTGTTCACCAATCCTCTCAAATAGCTCAAATTTCAGACAAAAATGAGGTTCAAAATACAGTTCGACATAACCAAGCAGATTGCTAGAATCAATGCAATGCCAAATATACTCGAATTTAACTAGTATGGGCCATATTGCTGCGTTATTTAGCAGAATTTACTAAATGTGTACAGCTGCCAATTGTGCATTTTTTTAAATCTGACCCAGCCAGGAAAGCAATACCGGATTCTTCGGAAGGCCCAAGGAGACTAAATCCATTTTTAGTCTCGTTGGAAAGTCTAAGGCCCCATCGCCCAAACTGTGAACAACTTGTAAGTATTGTCCACAGAAAAAAACAGGGTATGGAATACCACCCCCTTGAAACTAGCTTCCCGCATTTTATAAGCCCCATTTCCCAGGCTTTCAATTTTGCAATCCCATTTTTCTATTCAAATAGATATTGATGCTCAATGGCAAGGCTGATTCTGGGATTCAAAACCAGTACTCTCACAGACTTTGACCCCACTGCGTCGCCACAAACCCCTAATTTCAAGGACTCAATTAAGGAAAGTTAAATTAAACAATTAAGGAAACGTTAATTAAAAAGACATGACGAATTAATTAGTTTGTACACTTCTTTACATATGTATACGTATGTATGTATGTATGTATGTATGTATGTAATATATTTATTTCATTTCCAGATTTGCAATCAGTTACAGGAAAAGGAATATTTAAAAAAACATTTAGCTAGGGAATTCAATGAATTCCTGGGCATTGAGCAGGAGTGCCCTCTAGCTGGACACACTGGAGGCTCTACCCCTTCCCCCCTCTGGTCCCATATAGCACCCTCACATCGTCCTCTCTCTGCACTAGGACGTACATGAATCAACACGTGTTTTAAAATTAAACTACCTTCAGAGAGGTAACACTGGTCTTCCAAGCTATCCATAAATATTGTGAGAAGATATCCATCCGTCTTAGTGTCGGTTTGAATTTATCTTACCAGTTTCTTTCTTTGGGAATTCTTCATAAGAATTACTTAAAGATTACTTCATCTTACTATTGAGAACTTTCTAACCAGCCTGAAAAATCAAAATCAAATTAATGGAGAAGATTCTAATCGCTATTCACTAAGAGGTAAGCTCCCCTGTCTGTCTAACTATTGTCATTATGCTATGCACCTCAAACAACTCATGATCTTAAATATTTCTAGTCAGAGTAATAAACGATGAGAAGGTGCGATGTGAATGATGTAATCGACCCCGGAGGAAGAAGTGATTTTTGTTGATAGACTGAATAAAAACTTTAAAAAAAAAACAAAAAAAATACTCATGATCTTCCTGTAACTGATATTAGTATGAACATGAGCCAGACTCATATTTAGTGGTTAACCCCATGATAAACCTGTTAATAAAGTCCTAATATTAATCATAACTACCCAGTCTAGGCCCAAAGTTGAGAGAGTCCCTTCAAACGAAGGAAACAGCCTCTCGCCTCAAACCGCAAAGTGCTATTATAATTCCATTAAGACCGCAAAATGTCATTATATTCCCATTAAAATGCCGAGTCCTAGGCCAGGAAATCGATTAGCGAAGTAGGTGTCCAATCACTGACATAACATTCTTATCTGATCTGAGGGTTTGGGCCTAGAGTGTACACGGTATGACAGTCAAACTGGGCTAATTTGAAAATTCATATCAATGGGAAATGTTATCCCAGTATAAATAAAATCTTTAAAAACAAAATGATCAAAACCAGTTGTATATAAGCGTAAAGCTTCCCCGTACAGGTACATGGTAAGTGCATTGGTACCCTCCATCCTGCATCCATGTGATGACTGAGTGCATTTATCTCATTGTTTGTGTAAGTTTTGTTTTGTCTTTTTTCTCCTTTTATGTTATCATGGGTGGGTGGGGGTGGGCGGGGGGATCCCGCCCGGAAAGAGTGATTGGGTCCTCTTCCTTCTCCATTAGTTCAACTCTGAACTAGTCACGCCCTATAGGATGTAGACATATTGAAGAAATCTTGGGGATTTTTCGAGAAAAAGAAGTATCGTTTGGCTTCCTCATTTGGTACTACCACACAAATGGAAAGCCTTTGATGGAAACTTCTTGGCGTAAGATGTCTTCAAAAGGTGGCCATCAAAAGGTACCGCACACAAAATGTGTATACAGTGTTTGCATGATTATTTTCTTCTATTGGACTATGGTCTATAAAGATGTGTAATTTGAACTGACCCATGAAGTATTAAGAATGGACTATGTAAAAGTGCACGGCGTCGGTGGTGGTATATGTCTTTTACCTTGCCTCAAACTATCCTATCATATTATTATAATATGTATGAATGACTGTGTGGTGAGATTTATTTTAATCGTATATTATCTAATTGTTACATGAGAAGTTGTCTAATTTAATCATATTTTTTAAATTATCAATTTGAAAAAACCTTAGTTTTATTGCTTTATATTTGATAGATGTTACCCGTATTTTGTACTAAATTCCTTATCGATAAAATTATGTTGCAATTCAGGCTGCTCTGAGATAATTTGTACCTGCGTATCAAAATGTTCATTGTCCCGAATAAAATATTGCCAAATCAAATCAAATCACACACAAACACAGATTATAAACATATATAACCCTGTAAGTACCAGTTAGCAATTATTACACCCCTAGTGCACATGGTTAACATTGACAATAGATCAAACATAACCTGCCTATATATTATCCCTATATACATTCCACCATACCTTCCCATATTAGGGTCAGATTTTCTGAAAATGTACAATTCGCCTTCTCCAATCCTCTCAGATAACCCACACAACCCCCAAAATTAGGTTCAAAATAAGGTTTAACATAACAAAACAGATATATTAAATGAAAACAAAGCTAAATATACTCAGATATACCCGGTATTCATCATTTTACAGCCTAATTTACCAAAATTTACTAAATGTGTTATTCTGCCAATCGTACATTTTCTGAAAATCTATCCCATCAAAGACATCTTAGTACACAAAGTACTTCTTACCGTCCAAGCATATGCTAATTGCATGATGAGAGGTGTATAGGCAGTGAAAGGGGTTTAAGTAGGTTTTCATCCGCCCCGAGTATGTGGGTCAGATTTTCAGAAAATGCAGTTCTACACATCTATCAAATTCTGCTAAATTAGAGTGAAAATTGTTAAATTCTAGGTATATCTGAGTGTATTCTGTATTGTATTCATTCAATGAATATGTCTGGTTATGTTGAACTGTATTTTGACCCTCACTTTTGTTTAAATTTGGGTTATTTGAGAAGATTGGTGAAGGCCAATTGTACATTTTCTGGCGATGTCCAATTTGTGTGTAAATAAGCACAGAACTCTCCGAAATCGAGAGAGAAAAAGTAAGCAAATAAAATACTGTTTAATGTCGTAGAGCTTGTTAGTATTCTTGGAACAATTCTAGTTATATGTATATGGGTGAAATTTAAGACGAAAATAAGGTTCAAAATACTGTTCAGCTATAGGTTAAGCTGAACAGTATTTTGAACCTTATTATCTGAGTATATTTAGTATTGCCTTGATTCAAACAATCTGTTATAACAGATTGTTTGAATCAAGGCAATACTAAATATACTCAGATATACCTAGTGTTGACAATTTTTCGGTCTAATTTAGCAGAATTTACTTAATGTGTTGATCTGCCAATTGTACATTTTATGAAAACCTGACCCATATTATGATCTAGAGAATATTCGCAATATTTCAGTTTTTAAAAACAATTTTATCACATTTTGGGCATTTTTTCAAGCACCTGGTTGCACATATGTTTTAAGCTTGACCCCCAAACTAACCCAGTGGTCAATGTGCACATGTGAAGTCAGTGACCATGGTGCATTGGTCAAGCTATTGTATGTGGGAGAGTGGTCAATACTGACCATGAAAACGGGACAAGCCCTTCTTACAATACAGGCACACTGAGAGGATTGGTGAATAACATGGTGAAAGGGGAAGTACTCCCGAATAAACGCTTTAAACTGAGCTCTCGGGCCCCAAAGTATCCCACTGGAGTACTTACTGTATTTACAAGTGAATTTTCGCAATATTCCAGTTTTTATCAGCAATTTTATCACATTTTGGGCCAGAAATGGCCAGAAAAAGTACAATTCGCCAGAAAATGTACAATTCGCCTTCACCAATCCTCTCAAAGAACCCAAATTTAAGACAAAATTAAGGTTCAAAATACAGTTCAACATAACCTAACAGATTGTTTGAATCAAGGCAATACTAAATATACTCTGATATACCTTGAATTGACGATTTTTCGGTCTAATTTAGCAGAATTTACTGAATGTGTTGATCTGCCAATTTCTGAAAATCTGACCCAAGTAAAACATTCCCAATTTATATGAAAAAATCCTCTCAAAATACGGTTTAATATTGTAAACCTCGTACAGCTTCCTTGAAATAATCTAGTAAAATTTACTTCATAATATAACATTCCAGTTTGTATGACCAATTTTGACAAATTTCAGACTTTTCGCCTCGAATTACACGTTATTGAAACATGACCCCAGACCTGACCGCCAAAGGCCGTGGTCAACATGGCCAAGTAAAGTCAGGGACCGTGGTGCAGTGGTCAGGCTATTGTATGTGGGGGATTGGTCAATCGCTACCTTGACCCCAGAGGTCGCGGGGTCAAAAGAGGGTGTGAGAGATTGCGATAGCAGGCTTTAGAGTCGGCTCCTAAATATATGTTCCAAAACGGATATTTTCCAAAGCGATTTATTCACAAGATCTCTTTGGTGGAATGTTCTCATTTTTGAGAGGGTTTAGCACTTAAAGTCCTATTAATATATCTACCAGGGTTGTTGCATGGAAACTGCATACAAATATTTTAATTTGGTAAGAGAGGTAAGAGGTCTCAGAAGACTCTCGGAGATCTCTCAGACTAGTCTCGGAAAGTAATCTTATGGGTCAGCTTTTCAGAAAATGTACAATTGGCAGCTGTACACATTAAGTAAATTCTGCTAAATTAGGCTGCAATTTGGTCAATACTAGGTAAATTTGAGTATATTCGCCATTGCATTTATACGAGCAATCTATTTGGTTAGGTTGAACTGTATTTTAAACTTTATTTTCGTCCGAAATTTGGGTTATTTGGGAGGATTGGTGAAAGTGAATTGTACACTTTCTGGCGACTTTACTCGTATATAGTGCAATGCAAGTTACAATAAGAGGGAGGTATGAGGCCCCTAAGAGTAGTTTACCACACAATCGTATATAGTGCAATGCACCCTACCTATGCCATGATAATATGCTGGAAATTCTGGTTGCAAAGAATGCCAATGGAACTTGTCCAGGTGAAGGTTGATGTTTTTATATTGGTCAGATTTTCAGAAAATGTACAATTTGCCTGCACCAATCCTCTCAAATAACCCACATTTAAGACAAAAATGAGCTTCAAAATGCAGTTAACATAACATAACATAACATATTCATCACTTTTCAGCCTAATTTAGGAGAATTTCCTAAATGTGTACAGCTGCCAATTGTACATTTTCTGAAAATCTTACCCATATCTTCATTCATCAACATGTTCGAGGTTGAGTTTCTCGTGCTTTTCTAATTGTTTTTTTCTGGTGTTTTTTGAATGTTTTTCAGGTGCTTTTTTGATTGTTTTTCTGGTGCTTTTTTGACTGTTTCGATATGGGCTAGTAATGGGGATAATAGGTAATATGAGGATGGAAGAAAGAGCTGATATGAACTAGCTAATCCGCCATAGGAGGAGAAATAGTATAGGGCTAATATAATCACACACAGAATCTGGCAGCAGTTTCTAACTGGTTGGAGGGGGTTGGGTGTGGGTTATATACCCTTCACCCCACCCCTTCCCTCCTCCCCCCAATATCACCAGGAATTTCCACCCCTCAACCCCCTCCCCTAAAACTTGGATCCTGACAGGGCAGATATAAGGGTGGTGCGTTCGTCTACCCCTAGTGTTGTGGGGGTAAATAGGGAGTTAATATTGGTGGTAGTAGAAGCAGTTGAATAAGTGCACTTATATTGTACTGAATCCCCCCTATTATCGCTAACCCACTCATACCTCCCTCCCTCCCTCCCAAACGCCTATAATAGACTGACCCGCCACGGGAGCAATGTGTTTAAATAATATTTATCATTACCGATGGGTAGGGGAGGTAGTAACGGAAATAATTCCAGCTCGCTACTATAAATTATGTTTTATGCTTTAATCAGTCTATTTACATCATTATGGAAATGCATTTTATAAATTAACATGTGTGTTTTTGTGTGTAATGGAGTTAAATTCGAGGTTAAAAGCTTGTCATATCTTTTATCAAATAGGGGATTTGCATAGCCGCCATTTTGAATCTTGATTCGCATGGAATTATGGGACTAATGGTACAGTGTAAAATCTCTAGAAAACATGCCATGTTCAGCATGGATTATTTATCACAGGTCACAGGTCCAACAATTGATATTTTCCAAAGTGATCTATTCGCAAGATCTCACATCAAAAGTCACTTAGGACAAAAGCGCACGGCAGACATATTAAAGTATTCGAGTGCCTCAATTGCGAGGCTGTATTGATCTGATAAAGTTTTAATTAAATGTGCCATTGTAATAGGGGAGTTGCATAGCCGCCATTTTGAATCTTGATTCGCATGGAATTATGGGAGTAATGGTACAGTCTAAAATCTATAGAAAACATGTTATCTTTAACTTGGAATATTTATCAGTGGTCCAATGTCAATATCCATGTGTTTTAGATGTTTCTATAACACACAACTTCATCTTTCCCATCATGCATTTGGTTTCTGTAGACCATTTATACAAGCTGTGATATTGTTGAATACAGTCTTGCAATTTTCCATAAAATTGTTGCTAAATATTTGTATGTCAGATTTTAACTGAATCTATCCCAGCATGCACTGCCATAGACATGCGCAGTGAGACATGCAAATCCCCTATTAAGTGAGGGGTGTGGGTGTGCAGGGGGGCTTAATCAAGGCTTAATCAGTCAGGTCCAGACGGCCACATTCCTCGATTCCACATCCAGCAATAAGCTTAATCACAAGGCTAAGACTAAGGCTAAATGTGTTAATAACCCCTAAATCTTAGGGGTCCAAAACTGCCTTCTGAACCTGACTGTAATCACAATGACAGGTTAGGCAGGTCTCGCTCTAGGTCCAAACCCTCAGATCAGATAAGAATGGTATGTCGTAGATTGGACGCCTACTTTGCTAATTGGTTTCCTGATTTAGGACTAAGCGTTCTAATGGGATTATAATGACATGTTGCGGTCTTAATGGAATTATAATGGCAATTTGCGGTTTGAGGCGAGAGGCTTTCCCCCTCGTTTGAAGGGACTCTTTCATCTTTGGGCCTAGACTGGGTCAGAATTGAATTTAAAATAAAGCTTTCAATGCATAAAACATATCGAAACAAGCTTGATCGAAATTTCTAATTACCAAGAATATGAATTGTGTAATGAAAAATGTCTGAGGTAAAGACAAAAAGCTCGGTCTACTCCCGCTGCATAAACCTCCCAGGTTTCCCAGAATTCCCATAATTCCATGTCCAAGATGGCGGCTGTACTGTGCGCGCCCTCTACCGCTGCCCAGGTATGAATCATGTAGTGCACTGGGCTGGCTGTGCTATAAATAGATCGCTCAGTGCTAGTACTCATACTTGGAGGGCCGTTAGTGTGGGGTGCTATGTTGTATTTTAGTTAAATCATTCTAATATCTGCACCTCCCCCCTCTACAGAACTTCTCTAATACTAGAATACACTCAGTCTAGGCCCAAACACTCAGATCAGATAAGAATGGTAGCCTTTGTCAGTGATTGGACATCTACTTCGCTGATCAGTTTCCTAGCCTAGGAGTAGGCGTTCTAATGAGATTATACTGACATGTTGCGGTCTTAATGGAATTATCATTACTCTTGCGGTTTGAGGCGAGAGGCTTAAAATTTCCCTCCGTTTGAAGGGACTCTCTCATCTTTGGGCCTAGACTGCACTCGCTTTCTAACATTCATTTTTTCTCTTTCAGAAAGTTTAGTTTCTCTGTGTCTATCTCTATCTTGAGGTTCTCGCTCCGTTCGTCTCTCTCAGACATTTTAACTCTTTCTTATCTGTCTTTATAGATCTAATTTTGGCCAGGAATCATCACTCAGATTTTTTTTCTGACACCTGGGTTAGGAAGACGAAATGAGAGAGCCTGGTAATGAAATGATCAAGCTTTTATATCATATATCTCCATCACTTTGGATGACTTTTCCGAAGTTAAGGTGTAGCCTACAGTGGAACCTCGCATAAAGACCACCTCTCTACAGAGACCACCCCACTATTAAGACCAGTTTCTCTCAGTCCCGAATTGCTTTCCTTCTATTAGATCAGCCCCTCAAATGAGACTACCTCGCTATGAGACCACAAATCAGTCAGTCCCAAGGGTGGTCTCAGTAGAGAGGTTCCACTGTATTTGATGATATGGGTCAGATTTTCAGAAAATGTACAATTCAACATCGCCAATCTTCTCAAATAACCCAAATTTCAGACGAAAATAAAGTTCAAAATACAGTTCAACCGAGCCAAACAGATTGCTAGAATCAATGTAATGCCGAATATACTCGAATTTACCTAGTATTGATCAAATTGCAGTCTCATTTTGCAGAAGTTACTAAATGTGTACAGCTGCCAATTGTCCATTTCTGAAAATCGGACCCTCGTAGGAACTTACCAACGTGTTTATTAAGACCAAGATAAACCAAAGAATACACTCACCTACAAGCAGAAAAGATACAGTAATTAGTCAAACGTTTAATTAAACATTGAACAGATTTAATGAAAGAACAGTCAATAGGGGATTTGCATAGCCGCCATTTTGAATCTTGATTCGCATAGAATTATGGGACTAATGGTACAGTCTAAAATGTATACAAAAAGAATGCTAGGGATTATTTATTAATGCTGTAATACCAATATCCCATGTACTATGAAAATCTGTATTAAATATGCAGGCGAAATTGCTGAGGGTTTGCATCGTCATTTTTGTTCTTAATATTCAGTGATATGTATAACTCTTGGAGATATTGTGAGGAATTATAAACAAATGATTTCCTGATCCGATTTAAGTCTACTGATTTATGCCTTTACTGGGGAGGCTGAATACTTGATACTTGACTTATTGTCGCTGATATGTTCATACAAGTCCACCTTGCAAACTAGACATATATACTTATATTTTTATATAGGTAATACATAGTTCGAGTAAATACTTGATATTTTATTCATCAACCGAAACCAACAGGAAATCTTTATTATCTAAGTTCTTCTGACGCGGACAAAAGGGCCTTTGTACCAAAATGTTAATCGCCCTGGACGGTGTGGATTTGTTGACACATTGAATAAAGTTTGTTTTAAAAAAAAAACAAAAAAAACTTATAAAGTTTATTATTTGAAAAGAAAGAAATGTTTTCTCAATTAGATAATAACTAAAAGGCAAGAAATACATGCAAATGAAACTCTCTAACCCAATATAGATAAATCTCGGACAAATATGTTTATTATATATAATATATATTTATATATTTTTGTGTGTTCAAATTGTGTTATTAGAGAACTCATCTCACTTTACAATGGTTTTCGTCGTTATTAACTTCTTCCCCTGATTCAGAATGACAAAGTAGCTCTCCCATGCACGTTTCCCGCCCTTTCCTTGCACCCCGGCACCCGCTATAATGATACAGCTAATTAACAGTGCTCGTAGTCACCCTAGATTTATAGCCTTATGGTCCTAAATGTATACATATATAAAATAATCTATATATTGGAAATATTATTCCCGACTACGATTACATAGTTAGATAAAGTGGACAATTATGGGTGCATCCAGAATGACCTGAATGATATTTATTTTATTGATGTTCGTTTGGTTATATGTTATTGCACCTATCATACAGAATGGGCGTATAATAAAGTAAATTCCATGCAATACCTAATACGGCAAAATATTCACTACAGTATTTGACCAAAAATATATAGTGCAAAATTAAGAAATGTTCATGTTTTCGAGGACCGACTCATATATATGGGTCGGATTTTCAGAAAATGTACAATTGGCAGCTGTACACATTTAGTAAATTCTGCAAAATTAGGCTGCAATTTGGTCAATACTAAGTAAATTCGAGTATATGTGGCATTGCATTGATTCTAGCAATCTGTTTGGTTAGGTTAAACTGTATTTTGAACTTTATTTTCGTCTGAAATTTGGGTTAATTGAGAAGATTGGCGAAGTTGAATTGTACATTTTCTGAAAATCTGACCCATATATGGGATATGTTTCAGGAAGTCGCAAAATCGATTTTGAGATATCATCATATTTGAAAATATGAGATCAAACAGATTCCAATGATAGTAAACATTAGGACATCTAAAAGGTATTTCTATATTTTAAGTCTAATATTTTTATCTTTGACAAAAAAAATTACAATATTTTTGGGTGGATATATTTAATAGACTGTCTTGAAATTTGGTACATGTATTTGTACTACAAACAGCGTCAATCACCCTAAACATGAAAATATTCCAACAAAGACATCTTGTGAATAAATCACTTTGAAAAATATCAATTTTGGGACTTGTGACTCATTTTTCTGAAACACATCAGACAATATTATGTGTCATATGTGGGTCAGATTGTTAGAAAATGTACAATTCACCTTCACCAATCCTCTCAAATAACCCACATTTAAGACAAAAATGAGCTTCAAAATGCAGTTTAACTTAACAGAACTGATACTTTGAATCAATGTGATCCCAAATATACTCAGATATACCCAGTATTCTTCATTTTTTCAGCCTAATTTAGGAGAATTTACTAAATGTGTAGAGCTGCCAATTGTACATTTTCTGAAAATCTGACCCATGTGCGTATACATGAAAGATGCACTTAGGCTCCTGTATCATGGGGGGGGGGGGGGGGGGGGTCATCATTACCATTATATTAATTACCCTGTAGTGGGGTGTCTGGCGTCATATCTGTCATATCAACATATATCTCCCTCTTGAACAACACAGCAGATGCTTCTCTTTATCACCAATTAATCTCTCTATTCATTGTTTGATTGACTTACTCAGAACATAAAGCACAGGTCTGTTATTATGTGGACATGATGCTTTATGACATTATGTACTCATTATTCCATAATCTTAATAATGATATTTCTTATTATAAAGACATTAATGTGGGGTTGCATATTTTGCATAATATAAATATTGAATGTTAACTATGTCTCTCTCTCCTCTATTCCCATGTGATATTCCCCTACTTTCTCTTTTTCTCGGACTCTATGAATGCACGAATTTAGCGAATGTTATATGTTTTTACATAAAAAATATATGTAACAGATAATACAGGGTAGGGAATACCTTTTTTGGGAACCGGGATTGGTGTGTATTTTAGTTCGGGATTCGGGATTTAAAAGGGTCTACGGGATTCGGGAAAGGGATTCAGAGATGGATTTAGTTTTTCTCAGGTAGGGATTGAAAATAGAAAAACGGCATTGCTAATTGGAACCCTGATTCGGGAAATGGGGCTTATAAAAAACGGGAAACGGGATTCAACGGGGGTGGGGGGTCTTCCATACCATAGAGTTATTTACTGTAGATAGATTGCAGTGATTGGACGCCTACTTCGCTTATCCGTTTCATGGCCTAGGACTAGGCGTTCTAATGGGAATATAATGACATTTTGCGGTCTTAATGGAATTGTAATGCCACATTGCAGTTTGAGGCGCGAGGCTTTCCCTCCGTTTGAAGGGACTCTCTCATCTTTGGGCCTAGACTGTATGACTGAGAAAGAAACATGGAAAATCTGATGATTTATCAATTTCCTAAAACTGAATTATACAGCTATCGGCAGTACATGGGTCAGATTTTCAGAAAATGTACAATTCAACTTTGCCAATCTGCTCAAATAACCCACATTTCAGACGAAAATAAAGTTCAAAATACAGTTCAACCTAACAAAACAGATTGATAGAATCCATGCAATGCTAAATATACCCGAATTTATACCTAGTAGTGACTAAATTGCAGCCTAATTTGGCAGAATTTACTAAATGTGTGCAGCTGCCAATTGTACATTTTCTGAAAATCTGACCCATATAATAGAAGCCACCTTCCCCCGTGTTCCCCCGCTTGTCCTACATATTACGGTTCAAATTTAAAGTCAAGTAGATTTTGGATGTTCACCAAATTCTCACCATCCACCCAACCCCCATCCCCACCTCGCTAACTCTCTCTCTCTATGTGGGTCAGATTTTCAGAAAATGTACAATTGGCAGTTCTATACATTTAGGAAACTCTCCTAAATTAGGCTGAAATATGAAGAATACCGGATATATCTGAGTATATTTGGTATCACATTAATTTAAAGCATCAGTTCTGTTATGTTTAACTGCATATTGAAGCTCATTTTTGTCTTAAATGTGGGTTATTTGAGAGGATTGGTGAAGGCGAATTGTACATTTTCTGAAAATCAGACCCATGTAAAGTCGTCCCCGCCCCATGCACCCTCCCCCACCCGTTCTCTCTCTGCCTCTGTTCCCGCTCTTGTTTCTGGCGCACTCTGAGTGCAGACAAACTTGCTGGAGATGACTTGGTCCATGCAAATTGAAAAGGAAAGCAGTCAATGTTGTCACAAGCGGTAATTTGTTTTGTGATGAAACAGTTCTGGCCTTGGCGTTTGATGATGACACACTGTGGCTTCATTCACCTTCTCTACACTGTCTCTATACTGCCTACCCATAGTTTCACAGCTACACTGTCTCTATACTGCCTACCCATAGTTTCACAGCTACACTGTCTCTATACTGCCTACCCATAGTTTCACAGCTACACTGTCTCTATACTTCATACCCATAGTTTCACAGCTACACTGTCTCTATACTCCCTACCCATAGTTTCACAGCTACACTGTCTCTATACTGCCTACCCATAGTTTCACAGCTACACTGTCTCTATACTGCCTACCCATAGTTTCACAGCTACACTGTCTCTATACACCCTACCCATAGTTTGACAGCTACACTGTCTCTATACTCCCTACCCATAGTTTCACAGCTACACTGTCTCTATACTGCCTACCCATAGTTTGACAGCTACACTGTCTCTATACTCCCTACCCATAGTTTCACAGCTACACTGTCTCTATACTGCCTACCCATAGTTTCACAGCTACACTGTCTCTATACTCCCTACCCATAGTTTCACAGCTACACTGTCTCTATACTCCCTACCCATAGTTTCACAGCTACACTGTCTCTATACTGCCTACCCATAGTTTCACAGCTACACTGTCTCTATACTCCCTATCCATAGTTTCACAGCTACACTGTCTCTATACTCCCTACCCATAGTTTCACAGCTACACTGTCTCTATACTGCCTACCCATAGTTTCACAGCTACACTGTCTCTATACTGCCTACCCATAGTTTCACAGCTACACTGTCTCTATACTGCCTACCCATAGTTTCACAGCTACACTGTCTCTATACTGCCTACCCATAGTTTCACAGCTACACTGTCTCTATACACCCTACCCATAGTTTCACAGCTACACTGTCTCTATACTGCCTACCCATAGTTTCACAGCTACACTGTCTCTATACTGCCTACCCATAGTTTCACAGCTACACTGTCTCTATACTGCCTACCCATAGTTTCACAGCTACACTGTCTCTATACTGCCTACCCATAGTTTCACAGCTACACTGTCTCTATACTCCCTACCCATAGTTTCACAGCTACACTGTCTCTATACTGCCTACCCATAGTTTCACAGCTACACTGTCTCTATACTGCCTACCCATAGTTTCACAGCTACACTGTCTCTATACTGCCTACCCATAGTTTCACAGCTACACTGTCTCTATACTGCCTACCCATAGTTTCACAGCTACACTGTCTCTATACTGCCTACCCATAGTTTCACAGCTACACTGTCTCTATACTGCCTACCCATAGTTTCACAGCTACACTGTCTCTATACTGCCTACCCATAGTTTCACAGCTACACTGTCTCTATACTGCCTACCAATAGTTTCACAGCTACACTGTCTCTATATTCCCTACCCATAGTTTCACAGCTACACTGTCTCTATACTCCCTACCCATAGTTTCACAGCTACACTGTCTCTATACTCCCTACCCATAGTTTCACAGCTACACTGTCTCTATACTGCCTACCCATAGTTTCACAGCTACACTGTCTCTATACTGCCTACCCATAGTTTCACAGCTACACTGTCTCTATACTGCCTACCCATAGTTTCACAGCTGCACTGTCTCTATACTGCCTACCCATAGTTTCACAGCTACACTGTCTCTATACTGCCTACCCATAGTTTCACAGCTACACTGTCTCTATACACCCTACCCATAGTTTCACAGCTGCACTGTCTCTATACTGCCTACCCATAGTTTCACAGCTACACTGTCTCTATACTGCCTACCCATAGTTTCACAGCTACACTGTCTCTATACTGCCTACCCATAGTTTCACAGCTACACTGTCTCTATACTCCCTACCCATAGTTTCACAGCTACACTGTCTCTATACTGCCTACCCATAGTTTCACAGCTACACTGTCTCTATACTGCCTACCCATAGTTTCACAGCTACACTGTCTCTATACTGCCTACCCATAGTTTCACAGCTACACTGTCTCTATACTGCCTACCCATAGTTTCACAGCTACACTGTCTCTATACTGCCTACCCATAGTTTCACAGCTACACTGTCTCTATACTGCCTACCCATAGTTTCACAGCTACACTGTCTCTATACTGCCTACCCATAGTTTCACAGCTACACTGTCTCTATACTGCCTACCAATAGTTTCACAGCTACACTGTCTCTATATTCCCTACCCATAGTTTCACAGCTACACTGTCTCTATACTCCCTACCCATAGTTTCACAGCTACACTGTCTCTATACTCCCTACCCATAGTTTCACAGCTACACTGTCTCTATACTGCCTACCCATAGTTTCACAGCTACACTGTCTCTATACTGCCTACCCATAGTTTCACAGCTACACTGTCTCTATACTGCCTACCCATAGTTTCACAGCTGCACTGTCTCTATACTGCCTACCCATAGTTTCACAGCTACACTGTCTCTATACTGCCTACCCATAGTTTCACAGCTACACTGTCTCTATACACCCTACCCATAGTTTCACAGCTGCACTGTCTCTATACTGCCTACCCATAGTTTCACAGCTGCACTGTCTCTATACTGCCTACCCATAGTTTCACAGCTACACTGTCTCTATACTGCCTACCCATAGTTTCACAGCTACACTGTCTCTATACACCCTACCCATAGTTTCACAGCTGCACTGTCTCTATACTGCCTACCCATAGTTTCACAGCTACACTGTCTCTATACTGCCTACCCATAGTTTCACAGCTACACTGTCTCTATACTCCCTACCCATAGTTTCACAGCTACACTGTCTCTATACTGCCTACCCATAGTTTCACAGCTACACTGTCTCTATACTGCCTACCCATAGTTTCACAGCTACACTGTCTCTATACTGCCTACCCATAGTTTCACAGCTACAATGTCTCTATACTGCCTACCCATAGTTTCACAGCTACACTGTCTCTATACTGCCTACCCATAGTTTCACAGCTACACTGTCTCTATACTGCCTACCCATAGTTTCACAGCTACACTGTCTCTATACTGCCTACCCATAGTTTCTACACTGTCTCTATACTGCCTACCCATAGTTTCTACACTGTCTCTATACTGCCTACCCATAGTTTCACAGCTACACTGTCTCTATACTGCCTACCCATAGTTTCACAGCTACACTGTCTCTATACTGCCTACCCATAGTTTCACAGCTACACTGTCTCTATACTGCCTACCCATAGTTTCACAGCTGCACTGTCTCTATACTGCCTACCCATAGTTTCACAGCTACACTGTCTCTATACTGCCTACCCATAGTTTCACAGCTACACTGTCTCTATACACCCTACCCATAGTTTCACAGCTGCACTGTCTCTATACTGCCTACCCATAGTTTCACAGCTACACTGTCTCTATACTGCCTACCCATAGTTTCACAGCTACACTGTCTCTATACTGCCTACCCATAGTTTCACAGCTACACTGTCTCTATACTCCCTACCCATAGTTTCACAGCTACACTGTCTCTATACTGCCTACCCATAGTTTCACAGCTACACTGTCTCTATACTGCCTACCCATAGTTTCACAGCTACACTGTCTCTATACTGCCTACCCATAGTTTCACAGCTACACTGTCTCTATACTGCCTACCCATAGTTTCACAGCTACACTGTCTCTATACTGCCTACCCATAGTTTCACAGCTACACTGTCTCTATACTGCCTACCCATAGTTTCACAGCTACACTGTCTCTATACTGCCTACCCATAGTTTCACAGCTACACTGTCTCTATACTGCCTACCAATAGTTTCACAGCTACACTGTCTCTATATTCCCTACCCATAGTTTCACAGCTACACTGTCTCTATACTCCCTACCCATAGTTTCACAGCTACACTGTCTCTATACTCCCTACCCATAGTTTCACAGCTACACTGTCTCTATACTGCCTACCCATAGTTTCACAGCTACACTGTCTCTATACTGCCTACCCATAGTTTCACAGCTACACTGTCTCTATACTGCCTACCCATAGTTTCACAGCTGCACTGTCTCTATACTGCCTACCCATAGTTTCACAGCTACACTGTCTCTATACTGCCTACCCATAGTTTCACAGCTACACTGTCTCTATACACCCTACCCATAGTTTCACAGCTGCACTGTCTCTATACTGCCTACCCATAGTTTCACAGCTGCACTGTCTCTATACTGCCTACCCATAGTTTCACAGCTACACTGTCTCTATACTGCCTACCCATAGTTTCACAGCTACACTGTCTCTATACACCCTACCCATAGTTTCACAGCTGCACTGTCTCTATACTGCCTACCCATAGTTTCACAGCTACACTGTCTCTATACTGCCTACCCATAGTTTCACAGCTACACTGTCTCTATACTCCCTACCCATAGTTTCACAGCTACACTGTCTCTATACTGCCTACCCATAGTTTCACAGCTACACTGTCTCTATACTGCCTACCCATAGTTTCACAGCTACACTGTCTCTATACTGCCTACCCATAGTTTCACAGCTACAATGTCTCTATACTGCCTACCCATAGTTTCACAGCTACACTGTCTCTATACTGCCTACCCATAGTTTCACAGCTACACTGTCTCTATACTCCCTACCCATAGTTTCACAGCTACACTGTCTCCACTCCCTACCCATAGTTTCACAGCTACACTGTCTCTATACTCCTACCCATAGTTTCACAGCTACACTGTCCCTATACTGCCTACCCATAGTTTCACAGCTACACTGTCTCTATACTGCCTACCCATAGTTTCACAGCTACACTGTCTCTATACTGCCTACCCATAGTTTCACAGCTACACTGTCTTTATACTCCCTACCCATAGTTTCACAGCTACACTGTCTCTATACTGCCTACCCATAGTTTCACAGCTACACTGTCTCTATACTGCCTACCCATAGTTTCTACACTGTCTCTATACTGCCTACCCATAGTTTCTACACTGTCTCTATACTGCCTACCCATAGTTTCACAGCTACACTGTCTCTATACTGCCTACCCATAGTTTCACAGCTACACTGTCTCTATACTCCCTACCCATAGTTTCACAGCTACACTGGCTCTATACTCCCTACCCATAGTTTCACAGCTACACTGTCTCTATACTGCCTACCCATAGTTTCACAGCTACACTGTCTCTATACTCCCTACCCATAGTTTCACAGCTACACTGTCTCTATACTGCCTACCCATAGTTTCACAGCTACACTGTCTCTATACTCCCTACCCATAGTTTCACAGCTACACTGTCTCTATACTGCCTACCCATAGTTTCACACCGCCTCAGCTGCACATTTGTGATGTGTTACAGGAAAATGAGTTAATTTGCAAGAAATGGATTTTGAGATATCATCATATTTGAAAAGATGAGGTCAATCCGATTCTAATGATGGTAAACAACAATAGGACATCTATTATAAGTATTTCTATATTTTAAATTTGATATTTTTATTTTTGAAAAAAAAAGAAGATTCAAACTGTCTCCAGTCCCCACTCATAGTTTCCAAGCTCCTCTTCACATTTATGTTTTGTAAAATGAATCACAAATCACAAGAAATGAATATCTTCTTCTTCCTCTTCCTCTTCTTCTTCTTCCTCTTCTTCGTCTTGTTCTTGTTCTTGTTCTTCCTCTTAATGTTCTTCCTCTTCCTCTCCTTTTACTTCCTCTTCCTCTTCTTCCTCTTCCTCTACTTCCCCTCTTCTCCCCCTCTCCTTTATTCTACCCTTCCTCCCATGTCTCCTCCAATCACCCCCTCCCTATAGAATCTCTTATCTATCCGGCTATGCTGTTGATTTATTAATATTCATTATAATCTCTATCCCTCTTCCATTATTTCCCGCTTTACCCTCTTCATATAAATTCACGTAACGCTACATTGAAGGTACTATATGTATGCTTGTGGCACAGTACAAGAAATGGTACAATGGAAAATTAATTTTGAGGAGGTTTGAAGCGGGTTTGAAGTCCTCTAGAGGAGGGTATAATGTTCCAAGGGGAGGAGGGCAATAGGAGTTATTGATAATATTTTAATTTTCAGTCCAGGTCCAAACCCTCAGATCAGACAAGAATGGTATGTTTGTGATTGGACGCCTACTCCGATAATTTGTTTCCTGGCCTAGGACTAGGCCGTCTAATGAGATTATAATGGCATTTTCAGGTCTTAATGGAATTATAATGGCAGTCTGCGGTTTGAGGTGAGAGGCTTTCCCTCGGTTTGAAGGGACTCTCTCATCTTTGGGCCTAGACTATTTTGAAGATGTTGATAGAGTTTATAGATTAGAGGTAGAGACGTTGTGGGGAAGTTAAAGGAGGAGGAAGATGAGATATTATGTTAGTCTTGAAGTGTATACATCAGAGACTCGTGGTGTTGTTGGACATAACAACAATGGCCGACACGCTGATGAGACGCTGGTACAACACCCCCTGGCGGCATAATAAAGTGACAATTGTCCCTCTATCGGTGGGTTTCTGCATCAACAATCTGTGGGCTTAGAGGTTTGGGTAAACTGGGGTAGGGAGGGCGGGGTCGGGGAGTGAGTGAGTGAGTGAGATTGGTTGCTTTACGCCCTTATCAACACTTTGAAGTGTTATATCAAGGGCGGGAGAGCTGAGAGGGAGGCAGTTTATGATCATACCCAGGAAATAGAGATAGAGAAGTAGTGAGAGAGAGACAGAAAAAAGAGACAGAAAGGCAGTTTATGGTCATACCCAGGAGATAGAGATAGAGAAGTAGGGAGAGAGAGACAGAGAAAAGAGACAGAAAGGCACTTTATGATCATACCCAGGAAATAGAGATAGAGAAGTAGGGAGAGAGAGACAGAAAAAAGAGACAGAAAGGCACTTTAAGGTCTTACCCAGGACCATGGAGTCGGGGAGGGAGGGAGGGAGAGGAATGTGGGGAACCCTCAGATCAGATAAGAATGGTATGTCAGTGATTGGACACCTACTTCGCCAATCGTTTTCCTGGCCTAGGTCTAGCCGATCTAATGGGATTATAAAGACATTTTGCGGTCTTGATGGAATTATAATGGCACTTTGTGGGTTTGAGGCGAGAGGCTTTCCCTTCGTTTGTAGGGACTCTCTCATGTTTGGGCCTAGATTGGCCTGGGTTTACATGTATATCCATGACCTGGCCTATATAATACTGCACTTGGTTGAAGCGCTGACATTTGGCCTTTCCACAACCCTGAGTGCACCAACCCACATATGGGTAAGATTTTCGGAAAATGCCCAATCTATAGTTCTACACATCTATCAAATTCTGCTAAATTAGAGGGAAACATGATAAATACTAGCTATATCTGAGTATATTCGGTATTGCCTTGACTCAAAGGATGTGTTTGGTTATGTTGAATTGTATTTAAGTATAATTTTTGTATTAAATTCGGGTTATCTGGAGGGTTTCTCAATGTAGATAGTGCATTTTCTGGAAGTTTCACCCACACATGCCCAAACTTGGTGCATGCACCGTGTATAAAAATGGTGATGTTTAATAGATATTTGGTTGTGTTGAACTGTATTTTGAACCTGATTTTCGTCTTAAATTTGGGTTATTTGAAAGGATTGGTGAAGGCGAATTGTACATTTTCTGGTGACCTGAACCACATGCACAATCATGGTGCACCGTTATGAGGGTAAGATTTTCAGGAAATGTACAATTCACCTTCACCAATCCTCCCAAATAGCCCACATTTAAGACAAAGATTAGTTTCAAAATCCAGTTTAACATAACAGAACTGATACTATAAATCATTGCGATACCAAATATACTCAGATATACTCAGTATTCATCATTTATCAGCCTAATTTAGCAGAATATACTAAATGTGAAGATCTGCCAATTGTACATTTTCTGGAAATCTGACCCATAAAATGGTGCACGCACCGTGTATGAAATGGTGCACGCGCCTCCCTCTTACTCTCCTCCTGTGTGCTGGCTCTACGCATGCGCTCTCAGGGGCATCTGTGTGGTATTTAGTTAATGGGTAAACCCAGGCCAAGAGAGAACACCCAGCCGTATGTATGAATGAATGAATGAATGAGTAAATGAATGAGTGAATGAATGAATGAATGAATGAATGAAAGAATGAATTAATGAATTAATGAATAAATGAATGAATGTGTATATGTGATTATGAATTTTGAGATTTAAAAAGAGATGAGATCAAGCCGATTCTAATGACAGCAAACAGTAGGACATGTAATATTTGTGTATTTGAATCAGTCTATTTTCGTACAATGAAACGTATCACCTATGTGAAATTTGTATCAAAATAAAATCTGTTTTTAAAAAAATGGCTTGAATATAAAACAATCTTAATGAAAATGTTGCTTCTAGACCTTATTATTATTCGGGAAGGGTGGAAGAGGTGGAAGTTTCTCAAATCATCCTGAGCATTATATTAAGCTAATTTACTAGTGATTGACCCTCAAGAAATGCCACTAACTTTTTTCTATGCATAAAATATATAGAAATGCTTGTTAGATGTCCTACTGTTTACTATCATTGTCTAGAGTAGCACTGGAACATTGTCTTGAATGTAATGTACAAATACATGATGTATTCTTGATTATTAATGGTTAATATGAAAGAGCACGGCGTCGATAAAACTGTATCATAATGTTTTTTAATTTTTCTTCCTCTCAGAAACTCGCCATTGATAAGGTGAAATGAGTTGGAATCCTTGTTTTTAACTTTCTTCTCTCATTTTATTATACCTTACCTAAAGTGAGTATTATATAAAGCTAGCTTATATAGAATATGTAAATGTATCATGTACTGTCCTCAGTAGAGTTGATGTATAAATTTGTTGTCTCCATCTGTTAATTCGATCAGGCTGTCCTGAAAATATTCATACTATATACGTGTGGAAATGTTGTAGACCTGAATAAAATATTTTCTAAATCTAAAAATCATTAGAATCAGCTTGATCTCATCTTTTCAAATATGGTGATATCTAAAAATCCATATTTTGCGACTTCTGACTCATTTTCCTAAAACGGATCACATATAAGGGTATGGACGAGAGTACAAAGGGGTTATTACAGAGAGGGTGTGTTGTACGTAGGGGGGTGTAATGTATAGTGATAGCCCTGCAGTGTTGTTGTACATTCCTCCTACCTAATAAAGCATAATTTCACCCTCCATTCGCCCCCTCCACTACATTTCTCCAGTGCATTACCAGACCTTGTTTACTCACTGGAGGTACAGGGGAAAGTGTGTGGTCTAAAATATCATACTAGGAATAAACCCACGTAAGAGCACTTTGCAATCTAGGCCCAAAGTTGAGAGAGTCCCTTCAAACGGAGGGAAAGCCTGTCGCTCCAAACTACAAACTACAAACTACAAAATGGCATTATAATCATGCATATTAGGGCCGCAAAATACCATTACAATCTCATTAGGATGCCTACTCCTGGGTCGGAAAACCATTAGCGCAGTAGGCGTCCAATCACTAACATTCCATTCTAATCTGATCTGAGAGGTTTTGGACCTAGGCTATTTGCTTAATTATTTACCAATAATTATTATATGAAATAAAAATAGTTTTATCATACGTGTAGGATATAAATTTGAATTGATTTTACTATTAGCTTTTAAATACTTCATAACTGAATAATATTTAGCATTTGTCTGTCAGATATTAGATAAGGGCAGATAAAATAAGATAAAGTGCCTTTCTGTCTCTTTTTCTGTCTCTCTCCCTTCTTCTCTATCTCTATTTCCTGGGTATGACCATAAAGTGCCTTTCTGTCTCTTTTTCTGTCTCTCTCCCTTCTTCTCTATCTCTATTTCCTGGGTATGACCATAAAGTGCCTTTCTGTCTCTTTTCTCTGTCTCTCTCTCCCTTCTTCTCTATCTCTATTTCCTGGGTATGACCATAAACTGCCTTTCTGTCTCTTTTTCTCTGTCTCTCTCTCCCTTCTTCTCTATCTCTATTTCCAGGGTATGATCATAAACTGCCTCCCTCTCAGCTCTCCCGCCCTTGATATAACCATATTAAATGTGTTGATAAGGGCGTAAAGCAACCAATCTCACTCACTCACTTCTATATTTGCTATATGTACTCTTAGCTCTCATGCCCTTGATATAACCTTCAATGTGTTGATAAGGGCGTAAAGCAACCAATTTCATTCACTCACTCACTCACTCACTCACTCTCTCACTCAGATAATATCTTTTATTCTCCTCTGTTCACTCTTTTTTTGATCCACAAATCCTTTCATTACCCCTTGTCACCCCTCCCCACCCACCCCCTCCCTTTTACCCCTTGTCCTCCCTCCCCACCCTCCCCCTCCCTTTTACCCCTTGTCCCCCCTCCCCACCCTCCTCCTCCCTTTTACCCTCTTTCCCCCATCTTCCTACCACATAGGATCATCACTGCACCCTTTGACTTAACCCCTACAATCTACCCCCACCCTCTACTACCACTACCATTTAACCCCACCTCTCATTACACCCCCTACATCCCATGTAGTAGTTCAGGACCACCGGGTCACCATGACAACAAGCGTCCTCCATGGCAGCAACCATTTCCCTCACGCGTCTCCTCAGCGTCTACCAGTTTGTCATCACTGGCCACCAGCGTCCGATACCAGCGTTGGTTACTAATTGGTAGGATCAAAGTGGTATCAGAGGAAGGCGTCCCCTCTCACTGACTCTCCACCCCCTTCCTTCAGCTTCAACTCACCAAGGTCTCCTTTGACCTTGATCTGACCTTGCTTGGATTAGTGATGATGATTTGGGTAAATTTTGGTAATGGGGAGTTGGGGGTGGGGGTGGGGGAGAGGGGGGGATCTAGGATGTGCAGTCTAGGTCCAAACCCTCCAAACCCTCCAAACCGTCAGATCAGATCAGAATGGTATGTCAAAAAGGGCCTATATTTCGCTGATTTGGGCAAATTTTGGTAATGGGGAGTTGGGGGGGGATGGAAGGAGGGGGAGGGGGATGAGGATCTAGGATGTGCAGTATACAGGTCAAAACCCTCAAAACCCTCAGATCAGATAAGAATGGTATGCCAAAAAGGGCCTATACTTTGCTGTGATTAATAAAACCAACTCGAACAACAATTTTAATCTCTACTTGACAAGTTCATCATTCGGCCCTAACCAGTATACAGCGAAACCTTCCCCCTCTACCATTAATTGGGATACCCCAGGAAGACCTTAACTGCGAGAGGCTGGCGTCCCTTTCTGAAGCATACATGTAATTGTCATATCAGAATAAAAATATGATATATATATAATTTATAAAGATAACAAAAATTCCTATTCAATATGTACATCTTATTCTTTCTATTGTAAGTACCAGTAGTGGGGTGGTATGGGGGAGGGGGACTTGATGAGTTGGGGAGGGGGGTGGGGGGGGGGTATTATAGGGAAGGAACAGAGGGAGAGGTCAAGTGAAAGGTCCGTACATCAATGACAAGGCATGAAGGCATCATCCGAGGGTTCACATGTACTCAATGGTAACACTTCCTTATTGTTATATCTAAACTTCCTGACTCGGATAAAAACAATTCTCTAAAGAATTTTCAAAATATTTTGTTTTGTTTTGTGCAAAAATATATATTTTCTGTTTTAGATAATAGTCTAGCTATATTATACCCAAGAAGAGTATTGCTCGTTTTTAAACTTGGAATGGAAGTTACCAATTGTGATGTGTCACATGAAAATGAGTCACAAGTTGAAAAAAATGGATTTTGAGATATCATGACATCCTGAAAGCCGATTCTAATTATATGCACTTCTATATATATTATAAGTATGATACTTTAATTTAGAAATAAAGAGGTTGCAATATTTTTGGGTGAACAATTACTAGTAGAGTAGCTAAATATGCTCTATAGGATGACTTTAGAAAAGCATTGACATTCTTAATACACTGTCTTAAAAGTTGGTACATGTACTCACGCGACCCCAAGGACAACATATCCCAAAAATAAAAACATTGAAACAAAGTGATCTTGTCAATAAAACACTTTGAAAAATACCAATTTTGCGACTTGTGACTCATTTTTCTGTAACAAATCACAATTTCGGGGCCTTTAACCGCCGAAAATGTTATAACAATATTTAGCGAATTCATTCGGGAAGCCAGCCTCAAGTTACTGTAGTGAGACCTGGATTAGTACCTTCACGCTCCACTGGGTGGGTTGTTGTACAAAGGCAGTTGTGAA